>JAVSCE010012761.1:0-123514 GCA_032199065.1 Smutsia gigantea | reverse complement strand
AATTCCTAAGTGGAATTCCTGGGTCAAATGGTATTTCTATTTTGAGTTTTTTGAAGAACCTCCATACTGCTTTCCACAATGGTTGAACTAATTTGCATTCCCACCAGCAGTGTAGGAGGGTTCCCTTTTCTCCACATCCTCACCAACATTTGTTGTTGTTTGTGTTTTGGATGTTGGCCATCCTCACTGATGTGAGGTGATATCTCATTGTGGTTTTAATCTGCATTTCTCTGATGATTAGTGATGTGGAGCATCTTTTCATGTGTCTGTTGGCCATCTGAATTTCTTCTTTAGAGAAAGGTCTATTCATGTCCTCTGCCCATTTTTAATTGGATTATTTGCTTTTTGTTTGTTAAGGTGCATGAGTTCTTTATATATTTTGGATGTCAACCCTTTATCAGATACATTATTTATGAATATATTCTCCCATACTGTAGGATGTCTTCTTGTTCTACTGATGGTGTCCTTTGCTGTACAGAAGCTTTTCAGCTTGATATAGTCCCACTTGTTCATTTTTGCTTTTGTTTCCCTTGCCCAGGGAGATATGTTCATGAAGAAGTCACTCATATTTATGTCCAAGAGATTTTTGCCTATGTTTTTTTCTAAGAGTTTTATGGTTTCACGACTTACATTCAGGTCTTTGATCCACCTTGAGTTTACCTTTGTGTATGGGGTTAGACAGTAGTCCAGTTTCATTCTCTTACATGTAGCTGTCCAGTTTTCCAACACCAGCTGCTGAAGAGGCTGTCATCTCCCCATTGTATATCCAAGGCTCCTTTATCAAATATTAATTGACTGTATATGTTTGGGTTAATGTTTGGATTTTGTATTCTATTCCACTCATCTGTGGGTCTGTTTTTGTGCCAATACCAAATTGTCTTGATTACTGTGGCTTTGTAGTAGAGTTTGAAGTCAGGGAGTGTAATTCCCCCTTTTTTATTCCTCCTTCTCAGGATTGCTTTGGCTATTCGGGGTCTTTTGTGGTTCCATATGAATTTTAGAATTATTTGTTCCAGTTCATTGAAGAAAGCTGTTGGTAGTTTGATAGGGATTGCATTGAATCTGTAGATTGCTTTAGGTAGTATAGCCATTTTGACAATATTTATTCTTCCTAGCCCAGAGCATGGGATGCATTTCCATTTGTTAGTGTCCTCTTTAATTTCTCCTAGGAGTGTCTTGTCGTTTTCAGAGTACAGGTCTTTCACTTCCTTCGTTAGGTTTATTCCTAGGTATTTTATTCTTTTTGATGCAATTGTGAATGGAATTATTTTTCTGATTTCTCTTTCTGTTAGTTCATCGTTAGTGTATAGGAAAGCAACAGATTTCTGTGTGTTAATTTTGTATCCTGCAACTTTGCTGAATTCAGATATTAGTTCTAGTAGTTTTGGAATGGAGTCTTTAGGGTTTTTTATGTACAGTATCATGTCATCTGCAAATAGTGACAATTTGACTTCTTCTTTACCAATCTGGATGCCTTGTATGTCTTTGTTTTGTCTGATTGCTGTGGCTACAACCTCCAGTACTATGTTGAATAACAGTGGAGAGAGTGAGCATCCCTGTCTTGTTCCCAATCTTTGATGAAAAGCTTTCAGGGTCTCGCCGTTAAGTATGATGTTAGCTGTGTGTTTGTCATATATAGCCTTTATGATGTTGAGGTACTAGCCGTCTATACCATTTTGTTGAGAGTTTTAATCATGAATGGATGCTGAATTTTGTCAAATGCTTTTTCAGCATCTGTGGAGATGATCATGTGGTTTTTGTTCTTCTTTTTGTTGATGTGGTAGGTGATGTTGATGGATTTTCGATTGTTGTACCATCCTTGCATCCCTGGGATGAATCCCACTTGATCGTGGTGTATGATGCTCTTGATGTATTTTTGAATTCGGTTTGCTAATATTTTTTTGAGTATTTTTGCATCTATGTTCATCAGGGATATTGGTCTGTAATATTCTTTTTTGGTGAGGTCTTTGCCCGGTTTTGGTATTAGAGTGATGCTGGCTTCATAGAATGAGTTTGGAAGTATTCCCTCCTCTTCTATTTTTTGGAAAACATTAAGGAGAATGGGTGTTATTTCTTCTCTATATGTCTGGTAGAATTCAGAGGTGAATCCGTCAGGTCCGGGGGTTTTGTTCTTGGGTAGTTTTTGGATTACCGATTCAATTTCGTTGCTGGTGATTGGTCTGTTTAGTGTTTGTGTTTCTTGTTTGCTCAGTGTTGGAAGGTTGTATTTTTCTAAGAAGTTGTCCAGTTCTTCTAGGTTTTCCAGCTTGCTAGCAAATAGATTCTCATAGTATTCTCTTATAATTCTTTGTATTTCTGTGGGATCTGTCGTGATTTTTCCTTTCTCATTTCTGATTCTGTTTATGTGTGTAGATTCTCTTTTTCTCTTAATGAGTCTGGCTAGGGGTTTATGTATTTTGTTTATTTTTTCAAAGAACCAGCTCTTGGTTTCATTGATTTTTTCTATTGTTTTTCTTTCTCAATTTTATTTATTTCTTCTCTGATCTTTATTATGTCCCTCCTGGTGACTTTGGGTCTCATTTGTTCTTCTTTTTCCAATTTCAGTAATTGTGTCTTTAGGCTATTCATTTGGGAATGTTCTTCCTTCTTTAGATAGGCCTGGATTGCAATATACTTTCCTCTTAGAACTGCCTTTGCTGTGTCCCACAGGAGTTGTGGCTTTGTGTTGTTGTCATTTGTCTCCATATACTCTTTGATTTCTGTTTTGATTTTCTCATTAACCCATTGATTAATTAGGAGAATGTTGTTAAGTCTCCATGTATTTGTGAACTTTTTTGTTTTCTTTCTAAAATTTAATTCTAGTTTAATACCTTTATGATCTGAGAAGGTGGTTGGTAGAATTTCAATATTTTTGAATTTACTGAGGTTCTTTTTGTGGCCTAGTATGTGGTCTATTCTGGAAAATGTTCCATGTGCACTTGAGAAGAATGTGTATCCTGTTGCTTTTGGGTGTAGAGTTGTGTAGATGTCTGTTAGGTCCATCTGTTCTAGTGTGTTGTTCAGTGCCTCTGTGTCTTTACTTATTTTCTGTCTGGTTGATCTGTCCTTTGGAGTGAGGGGTGTGTTGAAGTCTCCTAAAATGAACGCATTGCTATCTATTTCCTCCTTTAATTCTGTTAGTATTTGTTTCACATATGCTGGCGCTCCTGTGTTGGGTGCTTGTATGTTTATAATGGTTATATCTTCTTGTTGAATTGACCCCTTTATCATTATGTAATGTCCTTCTTTATCTCTTGCTTCTTTCTTTGTTTTGAAGTTTATTTTGTCTGATACAAGTACTGCAACACCTGCTTTATCTCCTTTTTGTTTGCATGAAATATCTTTTTCCATCCCTTCACTTTTAGTCTGTGTATATCTTTGGGTTTGAGGTGAGTCTCTTGTAACCAGCATATAGATGGGTCTTGCTCTTTTATCCATTCTGTTACTCTGTGTCTTTTGATTGGTGCATTCAGACCATTTACATTTAGGGTGATTATCGATAGATATGTACTTATTGCCATTGCTGGCTTTAGATTCGTGGTTACCAAAGGTTCAAGGGTTGCTTCTTTACTATCTAACAATCTAACTTAAGTTTCTTGTTATTTAATTGTAAACACTGTCTGATGTTTCTTTATTTCTCTCCCTTCTTATTCTTCCTCCTCCATTCTTTATATACTGGGTGTTTTATTCTTTGCCTTTAGTTAGTATTTGGATGGTGTGCTTTCTTTGCTATGATTTTATTTTCTCTGGTGACATTTTTTAGCCTTAGGAGTGCTTCCGTCTAGAGTAGTCCATTTAAGATATCCTGTACTGGTGGTTTATGAGAGGCAAACTCTCTGAATTTTCATTTGTCTGGAAATTGTTTAATCCCTCCATCATATTTAAATGATAATCGTGCTGGATACAATATTCTTTGTTCGAGGCGCTCCTGTTTCATTACGTTAAATATATCATGCCATTCTCTTCTGGCCTGTAAGGTTTCTGTTGAGAAGTCTGATCATAGTCTGATGGGTTTTCGTTTGTAGGTGATCTTTTTTCTCTCTCTAGCTGACTTTAATTCTCTGTCCTTATCTTTGATCTTTGCCATCTTAATTATTATGTGTCTTGGTGTTGTCTTCCTTGGGTCCCTTGTGTTGGGAGATCTGTGGGCTTCGGTGGACTGCGAGACTATTTCCTTCCCCAGCGAGGGAAAGTTTTCAGCAATTATTTCTTCAAAGGCACTTTGTATCCCTTTTTCTCTCTCTTCTTCCTATGGCACTCCTATAATGCGAATGTTGTTCTGTTTGGATTGGTCACACAGTTCTCTTAATATTCTTTCATTCCTAGCGATCCTTTTATCTCTCTCTGCCTCAGCTGCTCTGTGTTACTGTTCTATGATTTCTATTCTATTAACAGTCTCTTGCATCTCATCCAGTCTGCTGCTGAGCCCGTCGATGGCTTGTCTCATTTCTGCATTTTCTTTCCTGACTTCCCTCACTTCCTCCCTCAGCTCTTGTACATTTCTCTGTAGGTCCGTCGGCATGGTTATGACTTTTATTCTGAATTCATTTTCAGGAAGAATGTGCATTTCCATCCCTCAGGCTCCCTCTCTTGGGTCGTCTGGTTGATTTTGGTCTGAACCATATTTGTCTGTCTTTTCATGGTATAGAAGTGGTCGCTGGTAGTTGCCACGTATGTCAGCTGGGCTCTTTAAGACTTTAAAAAGAGAAAAGAAGAGAAAAAAAGAAAAAAAAGAAAGATTGAAAAGAAAAAAGAAAAAACAAAACAAAACAAAAAAACAAAAAACAAAAGAAAAAAAAGCACCCTCTGGGAGTAGATTCTGTGGGGATGCCATAGGTGGCGCTGTTGCCCCACTATTCTTCAGCCGTGGCCGCACCGCTCCGCAGGGCCCTTTATCACTCTGGCTGGGGTGGGAACTAATGGGTGGCTGTTGATCTCAGTATGAAGTGTAAGTACAGCCACGCTTCCCCAGTCGCCAGCTAAGGCATCTGCAACTCCCCAGGACTCCCAGCTTGCTGGGCTGAGTGTGCCGTGGCGATCCATCTCCTCTGCTGGGCTCCTGTCTCTTTAAGACCGCTGAAGAAAGCGTGCAGTTTTTTTTTTTTCCCTTCCCGGGAGCCGGCTGCAAGCACCCTGGCGCGTTCCTGTTCAGATCCTGCCCCTCTGTCTCTCCAATCTCCGCTGCACTGTTCGATGTGGGTCAGCGCTCCCCGCGCAGATCACCGGGGCTGGCTACTTTGCGGGGTGTACTTTCACTCCCTCCCAGCTCTGAATCCTCTCCTCCCGCCAGTGCGCTGGGGCGGGGGTGTGCTCGGGTCCCGCTGGGTCGCGGCTACTTATCTTACCTGCCTCTTGGGGTGCCAAGTCCTCTTGGGTGTAGCTGGACACTGTGCGCTTTCCTGTGTATTCTGGTCTCTCTTTTAGGAATAGTTGTATTTGCTGTATTTTCATTGATAAATATAGTGTTGGGAGGAGATTTCTGCCGCCCTGCTCACTCCGCCATCTTCCCGGAAGTCTCCGCATATGTCTTTTTGAATCTGGATACTTGTATTCTTTGGGTAGATTCCAAAGAGTAGCGTTCCCAGGTCAAATGATATTTCTCATTTTAGGGTTTTGAGAAACCTCCATATTGCTTTCCACTATTGTTGAACTAGCTTAGATTCCCACTGTCAGTGCAGGAGGGTTCCCCTTTCTCCACATCCTTGTCAGCATTTGTTGTTCTTAGCCTTTTCAACGCTGGCCATCCTCACTGGTGTGAGGTGATACCTCATTGTGGTTTTAATTTGCATTTCCCTGATGATTAGTGATGTGGAGCATCTTTTCATGTGTCTGTTGGCCATATGAATTTCTTCTTTGGAGAATTGCCTCTTCATATCCTCCAACCATTTTTTAATCAGGTTATTTGCTTTTTGGGTGTTGAGGCGTATGAGTTCTTTATATATTTTGAATGTTGACCCCTTGTCAGATATGTCATTTACAAATATATTCTCCCATACTGTAGGATGCCTTTTTGCTCTTTTGATGGTGTCCTTTGCCGTACAGAAACTTTTTAGTTCAGTGTAGTCCCATGTGTTCATTTTTGCTTTTGTTTCCCTTGCTCGAGGAGGTGTGTTCAGGAAGAAGTCACTCATGCTTATATTCAGGAGATTTTTGCCTATGTTGTCTTCTAAGATTCTTATGGTTTCATGACTTACATTCATGTCCTTGATCCACTTCGAGTTTACTATTGTGTATGGGGTTAAACAGTAACCAAGTTTCATTGTCTTGCATGTAGCTGTCCAGTTCTGCCAACACCAGCTGTTGAAGAGTCTTTCTCCATTGTATGTCCATGGCTGCTTCATCATATATTAATTGGCCATATATGGTTGGGTTTATATCAGGGCTCTCTAGTCTGTTCCTTTGGTCTATGGGTCTGTTCTTGTGCCAGTGCCAAATTGTCTTGAGTACTGTGGCTTTGTAGTAGAGCTTGAAGTTGGGGAGCATAATCCCCCCAGCTTTATTCTTCCTTCTCAGGATTGCTTTGGCTATTCGGGGTCTTTTGTGGCTCCATATGAATTTTAGAACTATTTTCTCTAGTTGGTTGAAGAATGCTGTTGGTATTTTGATAGGAATTGCAATGAATCTGTACATTGCTTTAGGCAGGATGGCCATTTTGACAATATTAATTCTTCCTGTCCATGAGCATGGGATGTGTTTCCATTTGTTGGTATCTTCTTTAATTTCTCTCATGAGTGTCTTGTAGTTTTCAGAGTATAGGTCTTTCACTTCCTTGGTTAGGTTTATTCCTAGGTATTTTATTCTTTTTGATTCAATTGTGAATGGAATTGTTTTCCTGATTTCTCTCTCTGCTAGGTCATTGTTAGTGTATAGGAATGCCACAGATATCTGCATGTTAATTTTGTATCCTGCCACTTTGCTGAATTCACATATTAGATCTAGTAGTTTTTGATTAGATTCTTTAGGATTTCTTATGTACAATATCATGTCATCTGCAAACATGGACAGTTTAACTTTTTCCTTGCCAGTCTGGATGCCTTTTATTTCTTTGTGTTGTCTGATTGCCATGGCTAGGACCTCCAGTACTATGTTGAGTAGAAGTGGGGAGAATGGGCATCCTTGTTTTGTTCCCTATCTTAAAGGAAAAGTTTTCAGCTTCTCGCTGTTAAGCATAATTTTGGCTGTGGGTTTGTCATATATGGCCTTTATTATGTTGAGGTACTTGCCGTTTATACCCATTTTGTTGAGAGTTTTTGTCATGAATGGATGTTTAATTTTGTCAAATGCTTTTTCAGCATCTATGGAGATGAACCTGTGGTTTTTGTTCTTCTTTTTGTTGATGTGGTAGATGATGTTGATGGATTTTCGAGTGTTGTACCATCCTTGCACCCCTGGGATGAATCCCACTTGATCATTGTGTATGATGCTCTTGATGTATTTTTGAGTTCGGTTTGCTAATATTTTGTTGAGTATTTTTGCATCTATGTTTATCAGGGATACTGGCCTGTAATTTTCTTTTTTGTGGCGTCTTTACCTGGTTTTGGTATTGGAGCGATGCTGGCCTCATAGAATGAGTTTGGAAGCATTCCCTCTTCTTCTACTCTTTGGAAAACTTTAAGGAAGATGGGTTATTTTGTTTTCACTAAATGTTTGATAAAATTCAGTGGTGAAGCCATCTGGTCCAGGTGTTTTGTTCTTACGTAGGTTTTTGATTATCAGTTCAATTTTGTTGCTGGTAATTGGTCTGGTTAGATTTTCTGTTTCTGTCTGGGTCAGCTTTGGAAGGTTGTATTTTTCTAGAAAGTTGTCCATGTCCTTCATGTTATCCAGTTTGTTAACCTATAATTTTTCATAGTATTCTCTAATAATTCTTGTATTTCTCTGATGTCTGTATTGTTTTTTCCTTTCTCATTTGTGATTCTGTTTATGTGTGTAGACTCTCTTTTTTTCTTGATAAGTCTGGCTAGGGGTTTATGTATTTTGCTTATTTTCTCGAAGAACCAGCTCTTCTGTTCATTGATTCTTTCTATTGTTTTATTCTTCTCGATTTTATATATTTCTGCTCTAATCTTTATTATGTCTCTTCTTTTGACTTTGGGCCTCATTTGTTCTTCTTTTTCTAGTTTTATTAATTGTGAGTTTAGACTACTCATATGGGAATGTTCTTCTTTCCTGAAGTAGGCCTGAATTGCAATATACTTTCCTCTTAGCACAGCCTTTGCTGCGTCCCACAGATTTTGTGGTGTTGAATTATTGTTGTCATTTGACTCCATATGTTGCTTGATCTCTGTTTTTATTTGGTCATTGATCCATTGGTTATTTGGGAGCATGTTGTGAAGCTTCCATGTGTTTGTGGGATTTTTCATTTTCTTTGCATAATTTATGTCTAGTTTCAAACCTTTCTGGTCTGAGAAACTGTTTGGTACAACTTCAGTCTTTTTGAATTTACCAAGGCCTTTTTGTGGCCTAGTATATGATCTATTCTTGAAAATGTTCCATGTGCACTTGAGAAGAATGTGTACTCTGCTGCTTTTGGGTGTAGAGTTCTGTAGATGTCTGTTAGGTCCATCTGTTCTAGTTTGTTGTTCAGTGCCTCTTTGTCTTTACTTATTTTCTGTCTGGCTGATCTGTCCTTTGTAGTAAGTGGAGTATTGAAGTCTCCTAGAATGAATGCATTGCATTCTATTTCCCCTTTTAATTCTGTTTGCATTTGTTTCACATATGTAGGTGCTCCTGTTTTGGGTACATAGATATTTATAATGGCTTTATCTTCTTGTTGGATTGACCCCTTTATCATTATGTCATGTCCTTCTTTGTCTCTTGTGACTTTTTTTGTTTTGAAGTCTATTTTTTCTGATACAAGTACTGCAACTCCTGCTTTTTTCTCCCTATTAGTTGCATGAAATGTCTTTTTCCATCCGTTCACTTTCAATCTGTCTATGTCTTTGGCTTTGAATTGAGTCTCTTGTAGGTAGCACATAGATGGGTCTTGTTTTTTTTATCCATTCAGTGACTCTATGTCTTTTGAATAGTGCCTTCAGTCCATTTACATTTAGGGTGATTATCAATAGGTATGTACTTATTGGCATTACAGGCTTTAGATTCATGGTTACCAAAGGTTCAAGGTTAACTTTCTTACTATCTAAGAGTCAAACTTAACTCACTTAGTATGCTATTACAAACACAATCTAAAGGTTCTTTTTTTCTCCTCCTTTTTTCTTCTTCCTACATTCTTTATATATTAAGTATCATATTCTGTACTCCTTGTCTATCCCTTATTGACTTTTGTAGGTAGTTGATTTAATTTTGCATCTGCTTAGTAATAACTGTTTACTTTCTTTACTGTGGTTTCATTACATCCTGTGACAGCTCTTAAACCTTAGGAACACTTCCATCTATAGCAGTCCCTCCAAAATACACTGTGGAGATGGTTTGTGGGAGGTAAATTCTCTCATCTTTTGCTTATCTGGAAATTCTTTAACCCCTCCTTGAAATTTAAATGATTACTTTGCCGGATAAATTGTTCTTGGTTCGAGGCCCTTCTGTTTCATTGCATTAAATACATCATGCCACTCCATTCTGGCCAGTATGGTTTCTGCTGAGACGTCTGATGATAGCCTGATGGGCTTTCCTTTGTAAGTGATCTTATTTCTCTCTCTTGTGCTTTAAATAGTATTTCCTTATCCTTGATTTTTGCCATTTTAATTACTATATGTCTTGGTGTTTGCTTCCTTGGGTTCCTTGTGTTGGGAGATCTGTGCATCTCCATGGCCTGAGAAACTATCTCCTTCCCCAGATTGGGGAAGTTTTCAGCAATTACCTCCTCAAAGACACTTTCTATACCTTTCTCTCTCTTCTTCTTCTGGTACCCCTATAATGCGAATATTGTTCCGTTTGGATTGGTCACACAGTCCTCTCAATATTCTTTCATTCTTAGAGATCCTTTTTTCTCTCTGTGCCTCAGCTTCTTTGTATTCCTATTCTTCAATTTCTGTTTCATTTATTGTCTCCTCCACCATATCTAATCTGCTTTTAAAATCTTCCATTATACGTTTCATTTCTGATACTGTGTTCTGTAATGATTGGATCTCCAACTGTAATTCATTCCTGAATTCTTGAATATTTTTATGTACCTCCATGAGCATGTTAATGATTTTTATTTTGAAATCTCTTTCAGGAAGATTCATGAGGTCGAGTTCATTTGAATCTTTCTCTGGTGTATTCATAATTTTGCTTTGAACCAGGTTCCTTTTATGTTTCATATTTGTACGTGGTGCCCTCTAGTGCCCAGGAGCTCTACTCTCTGGACCTGCTCATCCCCTTGAGCAATGTTGGGGTTTGCAGGGGAACAATGTTTATGCCTAGGGGGAGGAAGGAGCTGTTTTCTGCTTCCTGGCTGCTATGCCTGGCTGCACTTCCAGAACCATTGATCTGAGCACACCGGTATAAGCCTGTATGCTTTGCGTTTGTAGCTGCTATAGGCAGGACTTCCCTCTGGCTGGCCTAATGCCAGTGTAGGGTTTTCTGGTTTGTGAGCCAGGTGGTGCTGGCCAGGAGGAAGGTGCAGCAGGCTGCGTATCATGGGGGTACCTTGGAGTTGTGTAGCCAGCCAGTG
The DNA here is from genome assembly GCA_032199065.1 of Smutsia gigantea. Taxonomy (NCBI): domain Eukaryota; kingdom Metazoa; phylum Chordata; class Mammalia; order Pholidota; family Manidae; genus Smutsia; species Smutsia gigantea. The sequence continues at coordinate 112,902 of JAVSCE010012761.1, read as the reverse complement.
GGCTGGAGCGCTTGAAGATCAAGAAAGTTCCCAACCTGCTGTGCAGAGTGCACCCAGACAATTTTGTCAACCTGTCCTTTCTCTTGAGCATTAAAGTCTGTGCAATCCTTGCCCCTTTAGCAGCCCTGTCACTGTTCAGAAGTCTCTCAGACTGCCCGCCTTTCTTTTGTCCCAGAGCATCTGGATATGGATCCCTGCTTTCCACAAGCAGCTGGAATCTCCGTCTCTCCAGGTATTCTGCCTGTCTTAGCTTTCCAACCCATAATCATGAGAGTATCATGCAAGTACCGTGAAATGTAGGTTTGTGCTCCCACAGCAGATCTCTGAGCTAGGTGTTCAGCAGTCCCAGGCCTCCACTCCCTCCCTGCTCCTTTTCTCTTCCTCCCACCAGTGAGCTGGGGTCGGGGAAGGGCTTTGGTCCTGCGGACCATTGCTTTGGTACATTACCCTGTTCTGTGAGGTTTTTTTCTTTTCTCCAAATGTGTATGCAGTCTGGTGCAGCCGTCTTTCCTGTTGTTCTTTCGGGATTAGTTGTATTAATTATATTTTCATAATATATGTGGTTTTAGGAGGAAGCCTCTGTCTCACCTCTCACGCTACCATCTTTAATCCCAAGTTCACCCCATTTACTTTCAAAAGCTCTTTTGAAGTAATGAACTTTTAGAGCAGTTTATTTAGGTTTATAGAAAATGTAGATGGAAGCAACCAAACTATCCATCAATAGATGAATGGATAAAGAAGATGTACATATATACCATGGAATAGCTCTCAGCCATAAAAAAGAGAAAGAAATCCTACCACTTGTGATAACATGGATGGACCTAGAGGATCTGCATAGATAGTTCTCCAAAGAAGGTATCCAAAGTGTTCAATATCATTATCTATCAGGGAAATGCAAATTCAAACTGCATTTGAGATACCACTTCACACCTACTATTATGACTGTCATTAAAAACACAGATTATAACAAATGTTGGGGAGAATGTAGAGAAATTGGTACCCTCATACACTGCTGGTGGGAATGTAGAATGGTGCCATCAGTTTGGAAAACAGTTTGGCAATTACTCAAACAGCTAAACATAGAGTTACCATATGACCCAGCAATTCCACTCCCAGATACACATCAAGAGAAGTGAAAACATATGTCCACCCAAAAACTTGTACACAAATGTTCATAGCAGCATTATTCATAATAGCCAAAAAAGTGGAAACAACCTAAAAGTCTATCAACTAATGAAATGGATAAATAAAAGTGGTATATCCATACAAGGGAATACTACTCAGGAATAAAAAGAATATTCTGACACATGCTGTAGCATGGATGCACTTTGAAAACATTATGCCAAGTGAAAGAAACTAGTTCAAAAAAACCATATATGACTTCGTTTATGTGAAATGTGCTGAATAGGTCAATCCATGGAGACAAAAAGTAAATTAGTAGTTGCTTTGTTTGGGGGATTTGGGTAGAAAAGGGGAATGATTACTAATGATTATGAGGTTTCTTTTTTGGGGGTGGTGAAAATATTCTGAAATTGATTATGGTGATGGATGCACTACTCTGTGAATACACTAAAAGCAGTCACAGTGTGAAGTGAATTTCAACCATTGAACTGATGGTTAAATTAGTGAATTGTATAGTATGTGAATTATGTCTCAATAAAGCTATTATTTGTAAAAATTAAAAAGAAATAAAAGCTATTTTGGAAAAGTTCAGGGAAAAATAAAACAAAAGGAAAGAGAATGTGAAAAGAAAATACAAATACTTCAAGACTTTCACAAATAATAAACTATTTAAAGACAAAAGCCTGGGGTCCTGTGATGAGGTTCATAGAATGGAAGGAAACCATTCCTCTGGGAAAAAAAATGTTAACGTTTGAACAAATTAGTTTTAAGAGGATTTTAAAATTGTATTGAAAAACTGAAATGTGATACCAAGGAATCTTTGAAACTTATGAATGTTAGCAAATACTTAGTGACAGAAGATCTTGATGATTATAGTTATATAGTTATGAATATCTGGATGGCTATGGATCCATTGCACTTATTGTAGAATCCGTTACAGAGGATACACATTCTTTTTAATATGCTGATGAATGTGATATCTAGGTGGCAGAAGATAGTTATTTCATAATAAGTACTGAATTGCTAAAGTGTATGTATGTATATTTCAAACAGAAAAATGGCAAAGAAGCTACTTTGTCTACAAAGAAGAGATTTTCAAAGATGAAAAAATTAATGGTTAAAATAAGGACAGTGACTAGAAATGGAAAACAGAAAACAATATAAAGGCAGAACAAGGAAAAAAACAGTAACAAAAAGAAACATTTTATATATTTAAAAAGCCCCAGCTAAAGTGTGTTTGCATGTGTATGCAAGTATGTGTGTGTGCACATAATATGTCCTCTAATCCTTTTTAGGGAGAAAAAAACATGACTTTGAACAAGCATATACATTAAATGAAAATAAAGGACCAACCCATATTTTAAAGAATAAGAAGAAAAATGTTTCATTTAGAGGAAATGCTGCAGTTGATGAGTCCTGTGCAGGAAAAATAGAAGTGTTCATAGGAAAAATTTTATTTTTGAAATACAGAAATAATGTCACACTAACTAAAAAGCAACTTGTGAACATAATAGGAATTGCCCTACTTCCATTAGTGAAAGTACAAAAAGCAACTCTAATTTGGTGAGCTCAGGATGTCAGCTACTTTCAAGCACATAAGCTCTATTTCCTTATTTATTTATGTAATTTAGGAACATATACTAGAATTAGAGTTTAATTGCAAGACCAATTTCTAAATTGGAAAGGAAAATAATCCCATTCATAATAGCAGCAAAATCCATCATAAATCTAGAGATATACCTAATAAAATACAAGTCTTTTAAGGAAGTATTATATAATTTTATTGACAAACGTAAGCAATGAGCTTAATATAAAGAGAAGAAGATACACATCATTTTAATTACTTGGAAGGCTCAATATCACAAAGAAGTGAACTCTCTACAAATTAACTTGTAGTTCAGCACAATTCTAATCAAACCCCACATATTTCATTTTTTTCATAGAACTTGACAAACTTATCCTAAAATTTGTATAGAAAGAGATAGGACAAAGATTAGCTAAGATTCTCTTGGGGAACAAAAATGAATGAAGAGACTAGCTGAATGAGATACTAAGAATTTATTATTAAACCATATTAATAGAAAGTGTAATATTGGTTCAGGGATAGACAAATGTACGAATAGAACAAAATTGAAATGCCAGAAATAAGCTCACACATGTATGAAAATTTGCTTTATGACAGAGAAGACATTACAAATCAACAGAGAAAGGATGAATCACTCAACAAATAGTCCTGGGACAATTGGCTATTTAGATGGAAAAAAGTAAAGTTCCCTTCCCAATACTATACAGAAATGTAAATTCAAGATGGATTAAGGACCTAAATGTTAAAAGCAAAAATTGTTTGTTTCTGAAAGTTTTGAAGAATATCTTAATGATCTCAAGGTAGGGAGGGATTTCTCTGAACCATGAAATGGAAGCCATAAAAGAAGAGATTGGTACATCTGACTTCATTAAAAATAAAAACTAATTGATGAAAGAGTCCACCAAGAAAGTTTGAAATAATGAGCCATAGGCCAGTATAAGGTATTTTTAGCTCATATAGATAAGGCAGAATTAATGTCCAGAAGCTAAGAAGTATTCTAAAAGTCATTATGAAAAAAGACAAACAATTCATTATAAACAAAGGATATGACCAGGCTATTTACAGAGGAAAACCTTATTCACATATAAATGTATGACACAAAGGTACTCAGCCTCACCAGTAATGAGGGAAATATAAATTCAATTCAAAATAGGACAATATTTCACAACCATCAAATTGGCAAACATAAAAGAGCATGGTAATGCCAAGTGGGCGTAACAAGAGAGGATGTGGGAACTAGGAGTTCTGGTGGGAGGATAAATTTGTACACCTGCTTGGGAGAACATTGTGGCAATATCTAGCAAAGTCTAAGATAGGCATACTTAATTATGGTCCTGAAGTCGCTTTTCTAGATATCTACCACAGAGAAATCCTTGCATGTGTTAAGAAGACATAAACAAGAATGTTTATTTATTGCCTGTCTTGCCAATGGGTTTCAGCGCCAGGCAAGTTCACTATGGATTCAGTGAGACCGAGGTATGACAGTGGAATGTTCTTGGGGTGAAAGGGTTATACCCAACTTTATTTCCACATGGCAGGTCAGTCACTAAAATCCCATTCACTCAGAGCGAGTCTGTATGCAGCAAGCCAGTCTCTGCCTCTGGGTCCCTCTGTCTGCACAGCTGTCTCGCACAGCCGTCCTCTGGGCCTCTGTCCTCAGCGTTGCCACCACTCCGCCTCTGCTCTGCTCTCCTGCAGCCTTGCAGCCCTGCCACCCTGTCGCGCACAGAGCACTGGGTGGAGCTCTTTATATAGAGTCAATAGCCATGTATTGCCCACAGGTGTGCAGTGAGCTAATCAACCAGGGCCAGGTGAGAATCCTTGCCACAGGAACTCTCATTTTATCCACATTGCCATATAAAAGATAAATGTCCAACAATATGGGAATGGATTAATATTAAAAATAGCAACATATTTTAAGAATGGAAGGCTATATGATAGCTTGAATAAACTCCATCCATATGCATCAATAAAGATGAAGCTGGAAAATAGTGTTGGGCATACAAAGCAATTTGGGAAAAGTTGGTACAGCATATTCGTGTAGAAGGACAGGCAAAGACAGAGTTGGCCATGACTAGGGGGTCTCTTGGGACCTTTGTGTTGTGGGCCACACATACCCCGTATGGTTCTCTGAGGAGACAGTTGGCAAAACTTAGTCTTATCTCCTGGGGTCTGAAAAACCTGAAGCAGTGAAGCAGGAAGACCTTCCTGGACATTTTTACATAGAGAACATTCTCTTTTTACCCTGACGAAGAGTCTCGTGTAACACCATCTATTGTTGTGGCAGTGACTTGGGCACACTGTGCGGCTCTCTGCTAGGGAGGGTTGAGGGGTCAAATGATTCAGAATTCTTGATGAAAAGGCCGAGTTTACAAGCTGGAACAAGGGACTTTAAGTTGTGGGTCTTTTCCTCTTCATGCATCAGCGAAAACTTTTGAAAGAAAAGCGCCCGGTGGTTAGTTTTTTAATCGCTTAACTTTTGGTTGGATTTTGTTAAAGATGAGGAAGTCATTTCTCAACAATTCAGAATCTTCAGGATTTTGGCCATATTAATAATGAAAGTGATGTTCAAAGTTTTTCTCTCCTCTCATATCCTCCTCCCCTCTCTTTTCTCAATCTCAGAGCATGAAAGATGTAGGCAGTTCTGAGGAGTAACTTTTTGGTTGTGGAATCCCCTTGAACTCGGTGTAACTTTCAAAGAAGAGGAGGCTAGCGCAGATCAAATCAGGGCCTCATATCAGGTGGCCGCTCAGGCTCCTGTGAGGTGGTAGGATTCATGGGTCCTTGTGTTTGATCTGAAATCCTCTCTGCATATATGAAAGAGCATGGCTGAATTATGTATTCATTTGGAACTTTGTTCATTCTTGGAGGGTGCAATTATTATATACCTTTGTTGATATGTAGCTTTGTGCTAATCATAGAAAACCATTGTGATATAATGCTGTTGACTTATGAACTTTCCCCTCATTTCTGTGCACTTCTCACAGCATTATTGTGGGAATCAGCATGGAGGGACATTATTTTAATATCACTGAATAAATGGTCAAATCAGCAAGTAATATAGAAAACTGGACCCAGTCCACTTAGAAAAGACATTTTAGTCATTTATATGACTAGATTTATGGCTATAAAGTTTCAAAAGTCTCTATAAGCCTCAATTTTTTTTTTCATCTTAGATGCAGTTTAAGCACTCTCAATCACCTGGTGATGTTCTTCGGTAAATGCCATGAGGGCATGGGCTTTGTCTGATGTGGCCAGGTGTAGTGCAGTGCCAGGTGCATGGTAGGGCCTCAGCATTTGCTAAATGAAAGAGTGGATGGACAGACGGATGGGTGGATGAATGGATGGATGTATGAAAGGAAGAAAGGTGAGAGGCTGGGAGAAATCTGCTTTGAAAAGGGCTTCCATGAAGAAGGCATTCAGTTTGCAGGAACTTGCCTTCTTTGTTTAAAATGTCTGTCCTCTTACTTTGGATTCCACAGTGACAGCCACAGGATACTTGCTATTTATGATCTTGAAAATGTTTGAAGCCTGTTCCAGGGAGTAAAGAAGAAAACCACATCAAAGCTACACTGCTGCTTTTCTGGTTGTGGGTTCAAACCTAGCATTCAGGATGATGCGGGTATTTGATTGTACAGAGCTAACATTCCTCCGGAAGATAGAAACAGTCGGATTATAAATAGCCTCTTTAGATTTTTTTTAGTTAATATCTTTAGGAGAATGGCATTCATACAGAAAAGTGCACAAATCCTAACCTTATAAATGTTTGCAAATGGAACAAACCAATATAAGTACCACCAAGATCAAGAAAGATAACTTTACCAGCACCCAGGGGCCCTTCTCCTGCCTTCATCCAGAACCTATTTCTCAGTACAAAGGCAATGACTGTAACTGCAAGCCCCAGTAGACTGGATTTTCCTACTCTGGACATTTCTTAGAAATGGGATCATATAATATGTAATTTTGTGCCTGGCTTCTTTCATTTAGGGTATTCTCAAGGTTCATGCACATTGCAGCATGTGTCAGTACTCATTCATTTTTATTGCTGAATAATATTACATTGCATGGATATACTGATGGAGATTTGGGTTGTTTCTATTCTTTGGGTATTGTGAACAATGTTGCTGTGCATGTTTATGTACAAGTTTTTTGTGTGGACACTAGTTCAATTCTCTTGGGTTTATACTGGTAGTGGATTTGCTGGACCATATGGTAACTCTGTGTTTAACTTCTTGATCAATTGCCAAACTGCTTTCCACCATTTTACATTTCTATCAGTAGCCTATAAGAGTTCTAGGTGCTCCACATCTTTGTCAACACTTGATGTGGTCAGTGTTTTTAATATTAGCTATTTTGGTGGGAAATGTCTTTTTTATTCTATAGGTTTTTATGTCTTATGATACTCAGAAAATAACTCCAAAGCTAACTCTATAAATTAACTAATCTTAGGTCATTTTATGTCCAGGGCCTACATTGGAACAAACAATAATTCCCTGTCTTTTCTAAAATATGTGGATAAACCACTGAAGATTTAGCTTAGATGCCTCTTCTACTGGAAAGCCGGTTACCCAGTCTGCATGTGGTGGCTTCCCCTTTGAAGGCCTGTTTCCTTGATGTCTTTCCACACAGGCCTAACACAAAGTAGGTGCTCAAATTCCTCTTTGCTGAATGACCATAGTTTACTACCAGATTCTTATTCTGTGCCACATTATCTCAAATAATCTTTGTACCCAAATTCTTGAGAGAGCATGAGAGGTCATCTACCCAATCCCATCATTTTATTGATGAGAAAGTTAAAACTCCTGAAGGAAAATAGGCATAGCCAGATAACCCGGGCCTGGTGGGCAGGTCTCCTGCCTCCTCTTCTTGGGTTCTTTCTACCTACCCAGAAAAACTTCCTCCATCATCTTTGATTTCCTTCTGCTGCTAATTTGCAGAGCTTGAAATTAATCTGGCAGGGAAAGAAACTGTACATTTCCGGGGCTTAAATTAAAAGTCAAAGAAGCAGCTCTCCTATTATGTAAAGTTTGTGTGCCCTAGCACTGAACACTGCCCTCATTTAAGCCAGAGAAAGGAAACTTAAAGTGACTTTTCAGCAAATACAGTTTTTAATGATACACATATAATATCTTGTTCTGTTTTATACTCCTATCATGATTAAGGATTTCAAATAGCTCAGGAAGAATTAATAAGATTTACACCCACATTATTACTCATAACCACTTAGAGCAAAGAAAGAAATCTTTTAAAAAGATGTTTATTGCGTTCATACCAAATGAGAATCTGAATTAAAATGATTCCCAGCACAATCTTTTGAGATGGAAGTACATTCAGCAGTTTTCAGAATCTCTTGTGATAACAAGAATGCTCTGTAATTTCATGGAGTTTGTATTCCTTCGAAGGAGATTAGAAGGAAATGCTGTAAACCTGAACTTCCTAATCCCCATCATGCAGCGGCTGCCCCGGGTCCATCTTGTTGCACCTGCTCCTCAGGTGGAGACACTAACAGTCTGACTGGCTCTCCAGGTTTCAAGGTCTGACCCTTTGGTTCCCTGTGAATTTACTTCAAATGGAAGAACGTTACTTTTCAGTAATTATCTGACGCTCAGTTCCTAGGCTGGGAAAGGTGATGATCATATACCCATTTCTGAGACATAATGTACAGAAAGCACCTAGCTCTTAGATCTTCTTGTTTGGTAGCTACTGTTAGATTCTCTGCTGGAGACTAAGAAAAGAGGGCTTTGCTGATTGCCAGCCCCCTCAAATATCCCACACCCATCCATTCATTCACTGAGACTAGATTGTTTCCTAATCTGGTAGTGTGTGGGGGTAGGGAGGTGTGGTGTGAAAACAAACTGTCCACATTTAAGCATGTCAGATTTTTATTATTTTTAGTCTATGATTTTTATAAATAGCCATCACTACCAGTGCTAAGGCCTAGCCTGCTAAAACTAGGCTAGCAATGTTAGAAAGAATGTTTCAATAGAAAACACATGTTATATATCATATATCAGATAGAAACAGAGATGCTAAAGTAACTCCTCCTAGCTAAGTAAATGTTGGAAAGAAAGCTTCAGGGACGTGTAATTTATACTAGTTCATGGATCTGGGATTGTTGCTGTTGGATTAATGCTGTTGTTGCATATAATGGCCTAAAACAAGCAAATTGTAGTTTTTTGCCAGGAGGAACTTCAGAACTTTGCTGAGGTCAGTCACATGTTTTCATGCTACGTTTACACACCAGTGCTAACCCTTATTTTCTAGAGCACATACAGGGCAAGAGAAGCTGCAAGGAAGACTGCTAGGGGTGGAAAATGCTCTTTGCCTAGGAGTCAGGAGCCCTCGCTTCCAGTTCCAGATGAGTCACTGCTGTGCAGTGTGCCCCCGAGCAAGTCACTTTGATGTGGTGGGCTTCAGTTTCCTCATCAGAAAACTACCGATGGAGTCAAGACTCTTAATTATAAACCACATTCTGCAGATTAATAGGGTCCCACCAGGGTGCCCCAGAGGCCACTGAAGGAGGTACTCTGAAACCTCAGTCCCTAATCCCAGCCCAAGCAGTTCCATTTGCCACTGGAACATTGGTAGGGGTTCTTCCCAGGTTTTCATCTGAATAAAGGGTTCCAAGGCCTGAGTATAATGGAAAGCCACTAGGCTAAGTGATCCTTAAGGATCTTCAGGTTTTAAGGTTCTGTAATATCTAAATAACCGAAGTGGATGCCTGTGATATTTTTCAATCACTAATATATTAGCCAGCCTGAGGGCTGGAATGACAATGGTAATAGATAATGCCCACTATGCTAATGCTAACTAAATACATCATACGCAGGGATCAGTGGATTCAACAGTGTCTGAATCATCAAAGAAAGGTCAAATTTGACTTAGTGTCATTTTACTGTTGTACATTTCTATGTGTAGCATATTTATTGGGGCTCTAAGTATATCTGCTGGGTCTCTAGTAAGTAGAATGCCTCATAAACCCATACATACCATTCCCTACTTATGCCAGGCACCAAAAAATTTATTGAGTCAGACAGTGAACAATTTGAATCTGGGGCAGTGCTTCTCATGCTTGTACAGAGCATGTCCTGAGGAAGAGCCAGGGAAGAGGCATGTGTAGGAATGTTGGTCAGTTTTTTACAGACATATAGTAAAGGCTGATTTATTTGAGGCATAGGGTTATTTCAGGCCATCTGAATTAACTATGACTGAAAATGGTCCTTCTGAGCTATGACATTTCCAAGTGACTAAAAAACACATACATAAGAGCAGAAATCTAGATTTTTGTCAGGGTACACTCAGCATCTCCAAGAAAATAAACTGAAGGTGTATTGCACATTCCATTTTAAAATGTAATGGCCTCTGTCTGAGTGACATGGTGCAATTAATGCCATTTTCCATGGAGGGAGAACTTTGTGGCACTACTGATGCTTTTATGGCATTTCTCCATTTATTTTCAGCCTGTTTATCATCTACTTACCTATTCTTACACTTCCTTTGCCCTTTTCCTTAGTAGCCCCTAATGCTTTTGATATTTGACTGCATTCATGCATTTAGGCAATCCAAAACACAGACAGGGTGCCTGCTGATACAGAGCAAGGTTTGTATGAGGCACTGCTGGGGATATAGAGGTGATGAGCTGCTCTTCTTAGTACTTACTGCATTTTGGAAGGTTCTGTTTTGAAAGATTATCACTGTAGGTGAGGCTCTTGTTTAAGATTAGTGAAAGAAAGTCAATTGTTATATACAAGATGGAGGCTGAGGGGGAAGACTTGAAGGACATGGGTCCCATACATCCTTCTTTTATTGCATCATATCTTATTGTGTCATATTGATTTGTTAACATATGTCTCTTGCATACTAGAATGACTTCCTTGAGAGCAGGTTTTTGACTCATTTGGGACTCCCAGAGCCTAGCACATTGCCTATAGACTTGGCTTTGCATATCATTTTCAATGAATGAGAGAAAGGAGTCTGAGCTACAACTTGAGAGTAACTGTTCTAGAAAGTAAAATGTGGTGAAGATAGGTCACTCACTATACAGTATTTGAAATTTTCACTAATATCAAGGGTAAGGAAATTTTTACTTAATTGGCCTTTGAACTGTGACAAGTAAATGTTTAGGTCTCTCCCAAATGTTTATCCAAAGCTTTTATCCCAAATGTAGCCCAAGTTGTTCTCCTGACTGCCCATTACACAAATGCACTAATTCCAGAAATCAGAAGGAAGGCCATGGGATTCTAAAACATTTTGCCATCTGTGCCATGTATGGCTGGACTATGAAAAGTCATTCAGTTAGCAAGATAGAAATAACATCTGCGTAGGCAGACAACAAACCCCGACCAGCTTTCCTCTGATGCCCAGCTGCCATTGACTCATGGCGTGCTCCCAGCCTGAAAAAGCCAAAAACTGCAGAGTAGCGGTGCCCTACCCAGGGTGGACACTACAAAGGGCAGGAGCAGCACACAAGCCAGTTTTTTGACATTTATGAACAAATAGATTTCCATTAACTCATCCATTTCCATGGACTCAGGTTTGCAGGTGGGCAGAAAAGAGGGAGAGCTAGAGGGGATGAGTAACAGAAACACTTTATATCAGGTTGGGTTTAGTCCAGGAATGCAAGGCTGGTTCAAGAACTGGAAATTTATCAGTGTGATAAATGTAAAGCAGAAAGGTCATATCATCAGTAGGTACAGAAAAAAGAAAACACTTCATAGAGTTTTAAAACTCAGAAATGAATGCTCAATTTTAAGTGAAATAGGAACAGAAAGCTACTTCTTAAATATGATGAAGCATATTTACTATAAGCCAGTAGTAAACATCATTATAAATGGAGAAATGCAAATGATATTTCCACTAAAATTAGGAACAAGACAGGGATTCCCCCATCATCACTATTATTCAACATTGTTTTAGAGGTAATCATTAATGTTATATGTTAAGGCAAAAAAATTCATTTTATAAACAGGAAAATGAAAAAATTATGTGAATACCATGTCAGTGTATATCTATAAAAACCAGAAGATTCAACTCTAAAATCTTTAGAATGAACATGAAAATAATAAGGTGGCTTGATGTATAATAAATATTAAAAAATCAATAGTAATAATACTAACCAGTTAGAAATAGGACAAAACCCCACTGACATAGATTTTTTTAGTGTAACTAGAAAACATCATCCATGAATGGAATTATTAGAAAAATACAATCTATTGAAATATAATGTTTCATATAATGGCAGAAAATAAGACCTGTTCAAAGCAAGAAGCATACCATGCCCCGGTTCATGGTAAGAATTCCTAAACACTAAGTTTTTTAAGCTTGATGTCATAATTAATAATTATGATGTTCAGATGTAAGAATAAATATGCTAGAATTATTAAGGAGATCTTGGAAAAAGGAGAATGAGGGAAAAAGTTGTCAGATAATGAAATTGACTATAAACAAATGGAATAGGATATTGATCCAACATAGACCAATGAATGGAACAGAAAGGAGAATGTAGATCCATGTATATATGAGAACCTGCTTTGTATGCCAAAGGAGTTATTGAAGTCAGTAGGGAAAGAGTGGCCTTTTCAATATATGGTGTTAGAAGAAAATAAAAATAGAACCTCTTCTTCACAACATATACAAAGATAAACTCTAGATGTATTAAAGGTGAAATGTGAAAAGAGAACTATCAAAGTATCAAAAAACAGTGCCAGAGAATATGTAAATGACTTTAAGGTGATATTCCTTAAGACACAGATACAGACTGAAGAAAAAATAAACTTTACAGATTTTATTACACAAAAACCGTCAATTGGGGTAAAATATTTGCATACATCTGACAGAAAGAAAGGTTGCTATTGCTAATCCACAAAATACTTCTACAAATTCATAAGGAAAAGGAACTACTGAATGGATACACACACAAAGGATTTGAACAGGCAATTTAAAAGAGGAAGGACAAATTTGTTGACATCCTTTATTTGGAATATTAAAAAACTCGAAGGAACTGGAATGAATGTAGGGAAAATACAAAGGTGAACAGGTTCTGAATGCCTGTCCTCAATTCCAGATCCTCAATTACTAATTATCAGGTAAGAGCACATTAAAATGAGATGTCATCACACTGGCCCAAATCAAACAGATCAATAACATTTACATCCATCAAGGGTGTGAAGCAAAGGCAGAGCTCTCCTACACAGAGCTCTCCTGGTGGATGTGCAAATGACCATGACCCATTGGGAGAGGAATATTGCAGTATTTATTAGTATTTAAAGACATATATTCTTTGACCCAGCAATCCCATTCCTAGAACCTTATCTGATAGAAAAAGAATATCATTCCTTAAAGATATATTTATAGGAAAATTTGTTGAAGCATTTATTTGGAATAGACAGAAACTGGAATGGCCATCTCTAGGGAGATAGTTGAATAAATTGTGCTCTTTTCCCTACTTTGGAGGAATATGCTGCTAGGAAAATATTCCTATAGACCTCTCCAGTTGTCTACACACTTGAAAGATTGTCTGCTATATATAATTAAATGAGTAAGTTTTATGATTGCATGTATAATATGACCCCATTTTGCTAAAAAGCAAGCCCAAATATGGGCGTATATATTTTTGCTTGTTTGTATGGGAAGATAAACACAAGACTGTTGATGGTGGTTACATCAGGGGCTGTACTGGATGAGGAGGGACAGTGCTGTCACTTTTACTTTAGTTACCTCTGTGTTGTCAGAAAGGTTACAATGAGCCAAAAAGATGAAGACTAGTACTGTTTTCATTAAAGCTAAAAACCCTTTGAAATGTAAGTAACACCCATTCAAGGACAGAGGGAGTAAGTTAAAATACATGAAGCACCCAGTGTGTGCTAGTTAGCATGCCAAGATCGTTGAATACATCTCATTCAGGCCTCAGACTGATCATAGAGTTAGGCAACGCGGGATGAGTTTAACTTACCCAAGTTCATGCAGGCCATCAGTGGCAGAGCCAGCATTTGAATCCAGTTCTGATTGGGCTCTAAAGTCAATGTTAAATCCTCTACTATCCAGAACCTAGGGAGTGTGCAAGATGGTGACATAAATGGATTCTCAGATCATTAAGAAAATATACCCAGAGATTGTTGGCATAGCAATGATGTGTATTGTAGTTCCAAGAGGATGAATAGCCAAGGAATCCAGTTTATTGATTCCATCTTGACCAGCAATTCAACAGGGCAACCTTGGGCATGCCTTTCAGGTCCCATGAGGTGGATACAAGAGTGGCTTTAAGAAGTGAAGTAGGAGAATGCTGAAAAAGGGCTTTGTGGCTACACTGTCCCAGTATCTTCAGGACAGACAAGTTGTTTTCTTCATTGTTGTATTCTCTGAGCAGGTGCTCAGCCTTCCTTTGTAGACTCAGGAGTGGGGACTGACAATAGGCCCTTCTCCATCTCTCCCTTCTACTGGTCAACCTTGAAATCACCAAATTGCATGAAGCCACAGGAGCCATGCTTGTCGGGTTCTTCAATTTTGTTCATGGGGCAGGGGATGCCAATAAACAATATTGCATTCTTTCCCTTCCATGTTAAAAATTAGTTGAGCAATAAAATTCAAAAGGCAGACAAATGGAGACAGAATGCCAACATTATTAGGAATAAAGCTGATGGGAGAATTTGGCTTCATATCTATAGTGCGAAGTGTTTGTTAACAATTGTGCTCCACCCTATCCCCTAACTGCCACCATATCTAGACACTGGGACAGCAAACCTGAGGAAAAGGTTGAGCCCACAGGTGCAGCTATGTGTATCCAGGATGCTGCCTCTTACTGATCCTGGGAAGAAGGGGACAGAAAGGAATGAATTCCCAGTACTTGTGGACTTGAAAAAATAATTGTGGTAAAGTATACATAACACAAAACTTACCATTTTAACCATTTTACGCTGTACAAGTGGCATTGAGAACATTCACAATGTCAGGCAACTACTACCTCTGTCTAGTTCCAGAACATTTTCATCATCCCAAAAGGAAATTCCATACTCATTAAGCAACCGCCCCCCCACCCCCACCGCCAAAAAAAAATCCTTGGCAACCACTAATTTATTTTCCAAGAATTTGCCTCTTCTGGAAATTTCATATGAATGGAATCATACAGTAGGTGACTCTGTGTATTGTTGCTTTCACTTAGCATAATGTTTTCAAGGGTTCAGCCATGCTGTAGTGTGTGTCAGTACTTCATTCCTTCCTGTGGCTGAGTAATATCTCCATTGTGTGGACACACCACATTTTGTTTATCCATCCATCTGTTGATGGACACTTCGGTTGTTTCTCCTCTGGCTATTGTGAATAGCGCTGCTGTGAACCTTCATATCAAGTATTTGTCTGAATACCTGCTTTCAGTTCTTTAGGTTAGATAGTTAGGAGTAGAATCACTGATACCTGATAATTTCTGTTTTACTTGAGGAGGAACCACTGAACTGTTTCCCACATTAGTGACCTTCTAATGTAGATTACCTCTCCCTGATAGAGAAGTGTAGCCCAATGGATGTGCCCCACCATTTAGATAACTTACTCTTCCTCCTTGTGGTAGGGTGAGTCACAGGTGGGTCATAAGCCAGGATGATTACTCCAGCTGAAGTCCCTTCACATGTACACATAGGACAGGGACATGGAGCACCCACTCCCAAAGATGGCACCCAGTTGGGAGGAAAAACTGACATCCATGTATTAAACCAGTTATCGAGGACCTCTAATGTGCTAGGGAGTGGGACAAGCATTGTGGACGCAGAAACAAGGAATATTCAGGCCTCTGTACATTCAGATTCTCAGAGCTGAGCAGAGATTAAAAAAAAATGAAATGATGCACTAATCAGAATCCATGATACATTTAAAATCCCAATTCTCTGAATTACGAATTTAACATTGCACGGTGATGTCTTTCAGTGATAAGTGAACCCACTTTTACATTATGTCAGTTCATAAAATATTTAAAGGACCATGTCCAAAAAAATTACACATAATTCTGTTGAGATGAGCACTGCACAAAATTGAATAAATTATAGTGGATCATCTGTCTTTTAAAAATAATATTTAAATTAAGAAACCAAATGGAATCATTAGCTGTACTTTATTATTAAAATCAAACATTTTTACATAAATGGATGGTAATGGGTAGGCAAGGTACACTGCAGTAATCACTATATTTGTCAGTTTAAATTTACAGCTGAGGAATTTACCATCATCATGTAATATGTGAATCTTCCTGTAAACTTTTAAGTGCAGCTACTACCAGTGAGCTGATTAAATGTTCACCTATTCCACTAAACTGTTTTCAGGTACTGCCTGCCATATTATACTAGCACAGCACTCCATTCCCAGAATGATTCCTGGTCTAAATACCTCATCTGTTATGGATCCTCATAAGAAATATTTCTACATGCTGCAGACCTATGTTCTGCATGAATGGGTACCACATTTGTGTGGGCCACAGAGAATACCCATCTTTTGCTAAGAATAACAACACTATGCTATAGATAGAACATAGTTCAGTCTTTTGAAATGGAAATAGACAAGGTAACAATGCCTCCTTTATTGCTCTTAGTAAATTTCATTTAAACTCTTAGTTAATGTAGACATAACCATTCTTCTAGTTAATGGCTAACTGTCAAATACCGTGATGGAATATTCTGTCAGGTCAGCAGTTTTACTCATGTGATTGAATGTTCCAGCTATTTCCATGACAGGCCACTAAACACCATAAATAATTTTTTGAGTGTTTTTGACAGAAGAATAGGCATCATTTTCTTTCTAGAGAGTAAATGCTTTTGTGGTTTGGTATCTAAGATTTGGACAAATTCTACTAGAACATCTTCCATGCTGCTCATCCACCCACAAAGATTAATTGTGATGTTTTGTTCGAATGCCTACTTTTATATTTGATTAAAATCCAAGTTGGTGTGGTTAACGTAATTCAAAAATACCCATAAAGTTACCTGAAAAAAGCTAGGAACCATGATTGCAACTACAACACAGAATCAAAGTTATCCAAGCAACCGAGTTCGGGTAGAGTACCTGGGTTTCTATGGAACAGCAAAGCTAAGGTGTGGCCAAGAGCAGTGCCGAAAATATGCTTAGTGTTCAGTAAATGCCAGTTAAATGGATGACTGTGTGTAATGAATAAAAAAGGAACGTCATCCAGAATATAAGTATAGGTGTCACTGGGAGACATGTGTCCCTCAGAAGAGACTCAGATTGAAATTCTTGTTCCAACAAGCTCACCATATATGAGCATCAGTGCTTTTGTGTGCACATTATAATACTAGCTCATCTTGTCAAGAGTGCTATCCCATTCACTTAAATGTGTTATAATAGAAAATAGGTCTGCCCATTCTATTCCACAGAATAGGAGATTTTTAGAAAACCTTTGTTGTGCCAGCACACATACTATATTGGTGTACTGAAGGTTGTTTGAGATTCTGCTTTCTTAGGCAAGTTTTGATCCCTCCCTAAGCCCCTCCAAGGATTTGGGTTCTTAAGAGTCCTTGAAGGTTGCCAGTCTAATCTACATCGTATTCCTAGCCTCTGAGCATCCCTCTTACCCTCCATCTCTAAGCTCCCCTCTCCTGACACAAGTAATGCTCCAGTGAAACTGAATTCCTTATTTTGTGAGTCTCCTAGTTGACCCGCATGACTAGAGAGTATCTTCAACTTCTTCATCTGGTTTAGTTGCTCCAATGATGAGATGAAGCTATTATGTGGCCACCCTTTGGAGATAGACTGGAACAAGGTCCTCAACTTCTCTGTGCCTCAGTTTCCTCACCAATGCAGAGAATAATGACAGTTACCTTATAGGGTTAAACAGAGTAAAGCACTTCTACCTAGTATAGTCCCTGAGCAGAGTAAATACTCAATTAATGTCACAAAAGATGATTGTGAACACTAGGTTTCCATATCAAGTTCTCTTGAGCCACCCTGTTTAACAAAACTGCTCTGGGAAAGTATCTCACTGAGCTCATTTAACTTGTTTGCAAATTTAAATTTTCAATCTTTTTGATAATTGTTTGCCCATCCAAGTCTTTTGACATGTCTCACATTCTTCACCTTTCCTCAGATCACAAATGGTCGCTCAGAAATCCAACCTGCAGGTGCTCTCTTTGCCTGTAATGTGGTCTAAACAGGCAGGGGACTTGGTTAGTTCATTCATAAACTACTGATAGCGTGTTTGCTGCGTGACAGTTGCTGTTCTAGGGAAACAGAGTGAACAAAACAACATCCCTGCCTTCATGAAGCTTCTCTCCCATTTAAGGAGAAATCACTTAAGATAGCCAGGAGTTCTTTTCTAGTCTCCTCACCTAGATCTGCCCTGTTCTTTCCATTATTCTTAATAACCGCCTTACTTCTGCCTTTGTCCTTTGCTGGCCCATTACCTTTGATGGAGAATATAAACAAAATAGGAGTTGAAAATCTCTGCTTTCCCTCTACTCTGGTTATAGCATGCTGTTCTTCCCAAGAACAAGCCTATCACCTCCTCTCTTACCCTGTCTGGGAAATAATGGAAGAAGTCATTTCTAATAATGGAAGAAGTCATTTCTATGTAAAGCTCACCTTTTTCTAGGTATCAGTGTTTCTGACTCTGTTCTAAGGGGCCTTGCACTTCTGTATGCAAAGGCAAGGGCTGTGGAGTCACACCCAGCTGGACTCAAATCTCAACTCCACTGCTTCTTAGCTGTGTGACTTCCAGCAGGCCATTTTACCTCTCTGAGCTTTAGTGCCCTCGTTGGTAATTAAGGATAATGATTATCACTTTGTAGCGTTGTTGTGAGCATTAGAATGAAAGGATGTCTATAAAGCACTTAGTGCAGGCCTAGCACAAAGTATGTGGTCAATAAATATTAGCTATTATGAGCAAGAGCCATAGAGTAAAGGATGCCTGGTTTCAGATCTCTGCTCCAAGCTTACTAGCAGATTAACATTCAGCAAATTGCTTACTTTCACTGAGGACTGACATCCTTTTTTGTAAAATGAAACTTAATATCTACTTATCCACATGATTGTTCCAAAGATTAAATGACAAAATTTTTTAGTGATTGTGTGCAGATAGTCTCTCCACTCTTACATTCTGTCGTTTAGTAAAGTTATTTTTAAAGTCTTGTGTTCCGCCCTCGGGGTACAGTGGAGAACAAGATAGACATGATCCCTTGCTCTCCTGGAGACAGACAGACAAATTAATTGGATAAGCACAGATGGTGAGAATGTTATGAAGGAAATAAGCAGTGCTATTTTGGAGAAGCGTAGTTTTTTGCTCTAAGTCGAAAGATCAGGGAAGACTTATTTTAAGAGTTGACATCTAACCTGGAGATCTAAATGGTGAGAAGGGACTAGCAATGAGAAAAGCATTTTAGCCAGAGGGGACAGCATGTAGAAAGTCTTGACTTGGGAAGAGCTTGGCCTGTTGAGAGAGCTAAGGGAAGCCTGATATGTTGATTATTTTGAAGGAATATACCTGTCCCTTATTTAGAAAAGTAAAGGAAGAGCTATTAACATCATCAGATACTCTAGAGAGGTCCAGATTGTGAGGACGGGCAAGAAGGTTTTAAGGTCATAGTAAGCTTTCCTAGTAACTGCACTAGTTGGGGTGGGCATTTAATAATGTAGATAAATGTTGAATCACTGTGCTGTATACTTGAAACCAGTATAATATTGTATTTCAACTACAGTAAAAAAAATAAAAGGAAGATCATGGTAAGCTTTCCCAAAGTAATTTCAGTATATTTATCACTTAGGTTTCCAGCAGAAAATAGGTGGTACATCCAAAGGAGTAATTAAAGCATACAAAATTTAAGGAAGTGACTTGTTACAAACTGTGGCCAGGGTTTAGGTTAAAAGAAATGAACAAAGAAGGGGACCGCATTCCAGGCAAGCAACAGTAAGGAGTTTTTACCACCCCCTGTGCTGATGGGGCTGGGGGAGGGGTGGTTCCAGAGCTTGGAGAGAGTAGCAGCTGTTGGGAGAGCTGTGACCTTTGGTAGAGGAGCACAGGTACTACCAACCTGTAGCCCAAAGCCATGGAATCTTGCATGCGGACACACATCCCACCCTCTTTCACTCTCCTGCCAGTGCCTCTCATTGGCCAAACCCAGCTGGCAGCCAGAGGGAAAGGGAGCTGGGTTGACCTGGAGAGACAAGTGGAGGCTGTCCAGGACAGTACCCAATATACAGCTGTGGTAGGCTGAACTGTGCCGTGACCGCACACCCCGCCCCGCCCTGCCACAAGCTGTCTATCACCCAACCCTGGAACATATGAATGTATTATCTTACCTGGTAAAAAGGGCTTTGTAAATGTGCTTAATTTAAGGATTTTTGAGAATGGATGATTATTCTGGATAATTATCTGGGTGGGCCCAGTGTAATCAGAAGGATCTTTCAAAGGAAAAGAAGGGGGCAGGAGAGTCAGAGAGGGAGATATGAAGGCAGAGGTCTAGTTGATATATTGCCATGCACCAAGGAATGCAGGTCACCTCTAGAAGCTGGAAAAGTTGAGGAAATGATTCTTCCTTAGAACTTTCAGAAACGCAGCCCTGCTGACACCTTGATGTTAGCCCAATGAGACCTAATTTGAAACTATGAGAGAATAAATTTGTGGTGGTTCAAACACTAAGTTTGTGGTCAGTTTTTATAGAAGCACTAGGAAACTAATACAATAACCTATTTTTGCAGTGTTTTTCAGTTCTCCTAGTGGATTCACAAACATTACCTCCTTTCCATGCTTACAGAAACTCTCTGAGGAAGGAATGCCTTTTTCAGTGTCTAGAGAGGGAACGTGAGGGTAAGAGATTTGAAAAGGCTTGCCCAGAGCTAGTAAAGGAGGCAGCTGGAAGCGGGACCTATCTCTCTTGACTCCATACTTAGTACCATAGAGAAGTGGCCTAAGGAAGTCAGCTTGCAAGGACTTATAGCAGCTGGTAAAGTATAAAGTGCAAAGTAGCCAAAGAGGGTAGAAGAGCTGTCTTTCCTGGAGCTAACAAAATTGGCGCTTGATCTGAGCTCACCTCCAGTTTCAGGGCATCAGCCCTCCCCTAAACCTGTGCTACAAGAAGTGGTTTTCAAGATGAGCACCCCAGAAACCTAGGGTTTTTACATGGGATGTTCAGATGATCGCCTTCCTTCAACCAGAGAAGTTCTATGTGTATTTATTTCTTAAATATTTGACTTCTAGGTCACATTTCACTAAGAAAAAAGAGGAATCTGGGGCTAAAAAGAATTTCAAATATTCTGGAGGACATTCTGCAAATTTCCACCATAGAAGATGAGAAGCAGAAACTCTAGGGTGGTGGCTAATCAAATCTCATGGAACTCCGAGGAGGAGGGGAAGAGCAGACTTTTTGGAGTCTCCCAGAGGCCTGGCCTCCCAGCTTACAAGCAGAGGATGGCTGTGTGAAGCAGCCGAATGCCATGCATAGGATACCATTTGGGCTGTCATTTGATATTTAAAATGGATTATAAAAATTGGAGCTCTCTTACCCATGAGGCTTAAACACATTTGTGATGCCAGGGTGTTTCTGTTGCATTGGTAAAGGTCAAAATCAATAGAATTCTCAAAATCTCCCCCTATTTCATAGGTCAGGTATGCTATTATTCCACAGACAACTAGTGAATTTGTCTGTAATCCTTAAGTATTTGCTTGATATAAAAATGACTGAAGGTTTACTTACTAGTGCCTTGGCAAACGAAGGACATTTCCTATCTCTAATACCTTAAACATATCATCTGGAATGATTGCCAATTGCGCTGTTGCTCTGCCTCACTGCTGTGAGATGTGCTTGTTTCAAAGAGCTTCTCTTTTGGGGGTGGAAAGTTAAGAAGCTGTATTTTCTCTAGAAATGTTCTTTCTAAATGAAGGAAGCCCATGGGAAAACTGTGTCCCTGAAATGTGTCAACCCTCCTCAGCTCACCTTCTCTGAATTGGACTTCAGCACTAGGTGCTGGACTTCCACTGGGGAACTCTACAGACCCTGTTCATCAGAGAGCTGTCCCTGTGCTGTTAGTAGGAATGGTGCTGGGAGCATTGGTCTGCTATATCTCATTCTATACACTTTAAAAGGACCCATTGGAGGGAGGGAGATTTTTCATTCCTCACTGCCAGGAAGAGTTCTGTTTCTCATGAGAAACTAATGTGTTTTCAAACTTGTGAGCATTTGGAATTTTGTTATTCAGCAGTCAGGCCCACTGAATAACAGAAATATAGCTGCAGATTAGGAATATTAATGCATGGCCTCAGTGTCTGGAATTTCATTTTTCTAGGATGAGAATAATTTTTCAAAAGTCTTCATTTCTCTGGTGATTCTAATGAGATGGCTGTTACAACTGATGGGGTCTCTGCTTTGGTCGCTGGAAAGCTCACAATGAAGTGTGGGGTATTTTCTAATGGCTGTGTAAGGCTCCATGGTGTGCAGTTCTGAGGGCATTTCAGATCTGGACTTCATCTTCATGACACATTCTGATTTACTGTCACTTCCCATTTCTTTACCGATTTTTAAAAGTCACACTGTTGTTATATATTTACTGGGGCTTTCAAATGATATTCAGAATGAGGCAAAAGATGGATTGGTGGGTGAAGACATGATTGGAAGGCCAGTGCCATACAGTGTTTGCAGTGGGTCTTCTCACTGCCAGGGATGTTTCCGTGCACTAGGTACTGCAAATGGCTCTGTACTGGCCAATCCTGATGCAGAGGTGGTAGAAATACATTGTCCTTGGTGATGTTATCATAAAACCATTCTCGTAGTTCTTTTACTTTTTAATTGAATAAGGGAACATTAGCAATCTTTATAAAAATTGAAGAAAGGTAATTTAAAAAATAATTCCTAATTGCACCTCCCATCCCGCCAACCACGTGACAAAAACTTTCACCTTTTTCAGAACACCACTCTGTCCTCAGAGGGCTTTTCTTTAAGAAAAATAAGTAGAAGGAGTAGAAAAATCAAAAAAGCAAGAATTAAGACAAGCGCAGGATTCTAGACGCTCAAATCCACATTTGCCACCTGTGAGTCATGGAGACTGAACAATAAACCATTTGCTTTCGTGGCTTCCTCCTGCACTCAGGCACCAGGGCACACAAGGCCCTCTAAGAACGGCCCCTGTTCACCTCTTCAGCTTTCAACCCATTCACCACTTCCCCCCACCCCCCATTTTAGTCAGAATGTACTTCTTTCTGTTTCTAGAACATACTTTCTTGCCTCTGGGCCTTCATACATGCAGTTGCCTCTGTCAAGATCATATGCTCTCCCTCCTTCCCTATTCACCTGGGGAACCCCCTTCCTCATTTTCTCCATGTTTCGCTTAGATGTCACTTTCGGCTGGAGCTTCTCCCAGAGTTGCCAGATTTGTTTCCCTGCTATAGCTACTTTTTCCACTGGGCCACTTTTCCCACTGAATGGTGATCACCCACTTAATATCTGTGTCCACTCCAGACTGTAAGCCTCCAGACACTGACTTTGTTACGAATTCCCAGCACTGACTATAGGAGCTAGATCAGAATAAGTACTCAGTGAGTGGAATTTGCTACTATGGTTATACAGTGAATATTTCCACATTTGAAAGGCACTTGGGAACTGTCTGTAATGCTGATAGAAGTCATTTTTGGAACAGGACAGCTATAATCATTCAATGAGAAAAGACAGAAGCTCAAGTAGCATGTGGAACCTATAGCTGGACATGACTTTTCGAGCTCTTTAGGTATTATTCTAGGGATAATAAGACACACAGCAAGGGAGAGAAATCAGCTCATCTCAAACTAATTTTCACTTTCAGTTAACACTTGCTCTATGCAACAAAAAGGTCATTTTAGTTGGGAGCTGAAATGCTTCCAAGATGATTGCCTATTTCAACAACTTGAAGGAGTGTCTGGAGCTTTGCCTTGCACTGCAGTCAATTGGTTATGAAGTGGAGGGTGCCTGATATATGACAGTTGGGGGCAGAAGCACAGTGGTAGGTATCATGAAATGCCATGTGTTTTTACATGGCTATTTTTGTTCCAGTAAGATTTCATCTGTTTCCCTGGTAGAAAACATCTGTATATATTGGAAAGAGCTTTGAAGTTGGAATCAGACTTTCTTACCTTTCCACTTCCTAACAGTGTTACTTTGGGCAAGTTGGTTGATCACTTTGAACCTTGATTTCTCAACTCTAAAATGGGGACAGTGATGTAAGCCTCATGATCATCTGGTCAAAATGATGTCATACCTAAGTAGGTGATTAATAAAGGTTTGTTAAATTCAAATGTCAAAAAATATATACCCCATTGGTATGAATAAGTGTGAACATTCTGGCTTTTTTCTTTCCCAAAGTTTGTGGATGAATTTAAACATATTTGTTGTTATTAAAATCACTTTACACAGTACCTTTCTGAGAAAAAAAAGATACAGAAAAAATATCATGTAACTTATCTTTCCAAATAAAATGTATTTGTTTAATAAAGCAATATAGCTTCCAGAAACTCCAGTTTTACTCTGCTCTGATGTTATCCAAATGCAAACTGGGTATTTCCCTTCAGAGCTGAGGGGGGGAAAAAGGCCCACAAATCTCTCCAAATTAGTTTCTGAATATCAACCACATTTCTTTTCAAGTATAATCAGATACTCTGACTCTGGTCTTCTAATTATTTCACCAGGCTGGGAAAGGAGAGCTGACAAATAAGCCCGATTCTTTGGCACCACAAAGTTCAAAGAAGAACAGAAAACCCATTGAAGTCCTCCTCTGTTCTTTTGAAATGTGGCACTCTACCTCCTGAGACTGCAAGGTTAATAACTTGAAGCAGGAAGGTGGTAGAGAAATAGGTAAAGAACCATGTGTCCATCTCAGTTGTCATGGCTCCTCTTGTCATTCAGATGCCAGCAGAGCAGAGAGCAGTGAGCTGCAATATGCAAACAGGAGCCCCCACTTGCTGCTCTCATGTGTACCAAAACCTCCTTAGGCTACTCAGTAACCTGGCTGATGCCTTCCTTCCTTCCTATGCCTCCTGATGTCTAAGCCACATCCTCCTTTGCCTAATGCTCTGAGGGTACTTCTCTTCCTTCTTGAAATGTCTTCTAATCATTCACCCTCAGCCCCTAACAACTTCTCATGTAAGCTGGCTTTACACGTTATATGCTCATTAGATACTTAGGTACAGTTTAGAGACACAGAGCTGTGGAAGTATGGAAGTAAATGGGCTTTCCAAGATTGTCCTAACACTACTTGATGGTTTTCAAACTCTGTTTCAGAGACCCTGTAGGTATATTCCAGAGGCATATCAAGAGCTTCATAGGGAGGATGTTGGTGGGAGATGGGTGTCAATGAAAGGCTGAATGGAAAAGGCTGTGGACAACCTATCATTGCTTTGACCAGAGAAGTTCTATTTTTATCTGTATGTCGTATTTGACATCAGCATGAGATTTCATTTAAAGAAACAATTCTATGGCCAAAACAATTAGTGGCAAAAGCATTTGCTCAGCCCTGTTACATATCCATAGAAGTGGTAGGGACCTGCTCATTGTGGATTATTTTATTTTGTATCTGCTAAGGTAGAGATGCATTTTCTGTCTCTCCACATGGAATGTGAACTTGTGAAGACCAGGGTTCATATTTGCTGACTGTCTCTATGAATAGACAACTCATTGGTTCCCATTGGGCACAATTCTGTGTTCCTCATAGATTTGTTTCTCTTAAACTTTTTTGAGTCATCTCTTTTTAAGAATTTGATCAAAGTTGTAGACCCACTGCTATGAAAAATGCTTATCAACAGTACAATTTTCATATTCTTCCAAGGAATTATGGTGCCACTGAAACCCAGCTGTGCACTCTGAAATTAATTGCTGCTAGAAAGGCTTCTCTTGATTGACCACACAAACTGTTGGTGTAAATGTACACAAAGGAAGCATGTTTTTTTTCCCCCTAATCATTAGAATTGTCCAGTACTGGAATAGACTATTCATGAAAGAATGAATGCTTGATTACTTCACATATACAGATGGCTGGCCAGATAGGCAGGGTGGCATAGTGGGAAAAACCCTAGACTTGACATCAGGCAGAATGGGCTTTACATCCTATTGCTACCAATTCCTATATATGTTCCCTTTGGCAAACCACTTAATTTACTTGAACCTTAGTCTCCTTATCTGTAAAATGGGAATAATAGTATCGCATACTTTATAATGACCTCATAGGATTGTTTTGAGAAGTTAATGAGATAATGCATGCAAGTCATTTATGATGGTATAGAGGAGTTCATCAAATGGCAGTTCCCTAAAACTTATTACAGAAAGGTCACATGCCTTGTTTGGGAAATTGAATTAGATGTTATCTCAGGTCCCTTGTAATTCTGAGATTCCCTATTGCTTTATCCTTTCTGCTAGGTTTTGTTGAATAATCCAGGAACTGTTATCTTCTTGTTTTGGATTTACCCTTCAACAGGTTTTGTGACTAGAATCTTGAGCAATGATTGTTTTTCACCTCAAAGGTCAGCTTTTAAAAATGTCTTTAAAATGTCTTCAGCTTCTTTGAAGAGATTGCATGTCTTTATTGCAAAGTGGCTCTGTGTGCCCCTTAGGAAGGTGAAGAGACTTTTACTGAAGCTTCTGACATGTTGCTCTCTGGAGCCAAATAGTCTAGGGAAACACACATGTAGGAGTAGTTAGTGTAAGTTTACAGTTTGTGATCTGATTTGGCCTTGGATTTTTAAATAGGTCAGTCAGGTATATAGTTCCAAAAGTTTCGTCTTCATAATGGATCCTTTTGACATGCCTGTGGTAGCTAGTCTCCAAAAATGGCAGCCGAATAAACCATGTTTCATTATATTTAGGTCCTCCCTTTGGACCTGGGCTGGCTTTTGACCAATAGAATGTGGTAGGAGGCATAACACTGCATGACTGTCTAGGCTAGATCATAGGAGCCTTGTGACTTCAGTCTGAGTCTCTTGGAATACTCATTCTGGGCAAAGCTGGGTATGAGGTAAGAGGCCCAGGCCCCCCTAGTTCCACCATGCTTGAGGGAGCTGACGTGGAGAGAGAGATGTCTGACCAGCCCCACACTGCTCCAGCCATCCCAGCTGAGTGTGGACATGTGAATGAAAAAGCCATCTTGGATATCCAGCCCAGGTGAACCTCTGCAGGATTTCAGCTGCCATCTGACTGCAGCTTCAGGAGAGAACTGAGAGTAAGAACTCTTAGTGTAGTGCAGTGAACCCACAGAACCATGAGATAACATAGTAAATTGTTGTTTGGAGCCACTAGTTTGGGGTGGTGTTTTCTACAGCAGCAGATCACTGGAAGGATGCCTAAATTACACACATGTGTGGGCAGGCACACACGGACCCAAACACTCTTAAACTGTGTGCAGAGTACCTGGTAGGATTGTTGGAGGACCTATGGTTTCCTAGTGAGGGGGCCATTGACTCAGGTTGATGAGCCTTAACCCTCAGAGTCAAGAAAACTACTTGTTATTGGATTGAGACCACTGGGGCAAGAATTCAGCTTATTTCTCTCCCACTGAACTCCTTGGTATCCAAGTTCATACTCTCTTTCTTATTCTTAAGACAAGTTCTGTAGAGGCATTTGTTTCCCCAAATTATTTTCTAGGCTAACCTCATCATGCAGTTGTCAAAACCAGGGTTGGCAACGTAGAGCCTGCAGGAAGACCACCTATTTTTTAAAGTAATATTTTATTGAAACTTGCCCATTTGTTTACATATGGCCTATCACTGTTTCACACTACAGTGGCAGACTTGACTAATTGTGACAGATGGCACGGTGTGCAAAGCCAAAAAATATTTGCTATCTGACCTCTATAGAAAAAGTTTACCAAACTCCTGGTCTAAGCCATTGAGCTAACTGGTTTATGATATTTTAAACATAATATATGTGTAGTATTATATTTATACTGAGTCTGAGAACTTCACTTCATGATGATCTTCTAATGTCATCTTTTCTGGGGACCACTAAGCAGGTAAATTCAGCCTCAGCCAACATATATTAACAATATAGACTTAATATACTCTAGATACCTAGTGTTTGGCTGTGTGTTTTCTTGTACTGCATGTAATAATAATCCTGTGAGTTGGGTATTTTATCTCCACTTTCTGGATAAGAAAATTTGAGACTTTGAGAGAAAAAATGATTTTTTTAAGGTCGTATAGTTGCTACCCTGATTGAGCTAGGTTGGGAAACCCAGTCCACAGGCTCCAAGTACTGGGTTCTTCCTCCTATGCCAGTGCTTTTCCAACCTTTATTTTATATATGTATTCATGTATATATATATGTGTATGTAGGTATTTATGTATACATTTAAGTGTTTGGCAGCAGAACTTTATTTTTTACTCAAAAAAAGGTGCCTATGAGCACAATGTACACAAACCAGATGAAGGTAGAACTTCTTTGACCAAAGTGCTCCCATAATCCACACCCTCTTCCTTGCAGCATGTGTGTGTAAACACACACACACACACACACACACACACACACACACACACACACACCCCAGCCCTAACCTAAACATAGTATGGACCTTCTCAGGACCTATGTCAAGAGGTAGAATGACATGAGGCTTGGGCCATCATCATTCAGTCTTTGTTTTTAACATAGCACACATGCCTGATGGCCCTTTACCTTGGTGCCAGTGATTCCCAAGCATTCTATCAAAGTGTCCCCCCAGAAGTCAAGGATTACTGTACATGTGTGTGTGACTGCTTTAACCAGCCCCAAGCTTCAAATTTCCAAATCCAAAGTAATTTGAATACTGTTGTTCTTTTTTAAATCCTATTTTTAATTTGGTACATCCATATGATGGGATTGTATGTATAGATATTAAAAATTATGTTTATAAAGATATTTAGTGATCAGAGAAAGTATAATGTAATGCTGGTTAAAAAAAGAGGTCTGTAATCATTATGATCTCAGTTTTGCATGATGTATTTGGGTGGATATATATGTATTAACTTGCCCCTAAACAAATCAAATTGGAGAGACCTGTTCTTAAATACTGATAGTTATTTGGCTAGAGGGGTGTGGATCAGTATGGTCTGTCTTAGATCTTTGTGTATGGTCCATTCTTTTGAAAGCATGTAGAAACAGCCAATTAGCTGAAAGTAAGTACCTATATGTACTGTACTGTGATGCTTTTTGATGTTTCAAAAATGTGAGAAGAAATGGCTTGCCTGGAAGAACAGAGGCACGTTGGGTTCTGAATTCTTCCTATCTGAGTTTTGCCTTGTCTGTTCATTCCTTGACTGCCTGCATTTTTATGCCTCTTTATTTACAGTGACATTAAAGAAAGGGTACAAAAGGCCCTTGGCCTTTTATGTAGCATGTTTAAAGTTATATCTCTATGGCCTAAGAGTATTGAGCAAAAACGTGGCTTGAAACAAACCTGTTTGTGTTTTGAACAGAAGTACAAGTGTTAATTGGCATTGTATGCTTTAGATGTCATCATAAGTGTGTTCCTTTCTATGTAACCTGTATCCATGTGGTAACTGCACAGTAAGGATGAGATTATTTTTGGGCTGATAAACGGCTTGAGAAATTTAAAGACTTATAAATGACTCTTTATAACGTATAAAAGATAATATGTGATATGCTGTATTGCTTTGGACTAAACATTTCCTACATCAGAAAGTGTATTAACTACATAGGTACATTTTTAAACATTTATATTTTAGGAACATGTAAAAACAAAGTTAAGGAAGAAAACATATCCCATTATTGAAAAGTGTTATATATTAATGCCATTCTTGAATTCAGAAAGATCAGTGTCACACTATGTAAACATCTCTGTATCAGATAGTGACAGTACATTTTATAAGGTCTAAGGAAGCTTACATAAGAACAAATATTGTCACAATACAATCAAATGCCACTTTGAATAAGGGGCACAGTAGAAGAGATGCAGTGGATATGTGTAATGTGTGCTAAATTCGTGATTGCCGTGGGCACTACTAAAGCCACACTGGGTAATTTCACTTGACAGCCAAAAGAGAGGAGCTAAAGAAATGTGGCAGTTTCACCTCCTGTGTCTATTCATAAAGTCCCATGGTGACCTCATTAATCTTGGGAGGAGAAGCACTCAAAGACTGGCTGCATAATGCCAAAATAACTGCTTGCAAAAAATCAAAATGCAGTCCATCTGCCACTGGTTTTCTCTGTGCTGGTGTTTGGCAACTTTATAATCGGGTGTGCCAAGGTGCGTCGGGTCTCAGTTGGGGGAGGAGAACGTTGCCTGAATACTGGCTGGAGTAGCAGCCAGCGTTTCCCAGGCTTGCTGTGCCTCCAGCCACAGGAGCTAGGCTCTAGCTCTCCCACCTCTTTGCTGCTGCTGGTTCTCACCATGCGGCTGGCAGGAAGGCCAGAGAGAAGAATGGAGGTGGCCACTGGAACAGTGCACTGCTGTTTTCCTCATTTGCGTACTCTGGTGCATGTGCCAGGGCATACTGACCTCTGGCCTTGATCTGAGTACACCAGGTAGTTAGTTCAGCTGATGTGCTTACTTGCCTTGACTGACTTTGTGTTTTCTAACTCGCCAATTATTTAATGGCCAAGGACACTTGTTGACTTTAGGTTTGGATTCAACAAACATCTATCATGCTATGTGCCAGGCACTGTTCTGGTCACTCTGACATATTTATCTCATTTAATCCTCATAATATTTTCAAGGTAATGTTCCTGTTC
This sequence comes from Smutsia gigantea, assembly GCA_032199065.1. Taxonomy (NCBI): domain Eukaryota; kingdom Metazoa; phylum Chordata; class Mammalia; order Pholidota; family Manidae; genus Smutsia; species Smutsia gigantea. The sequence goes on along the minus strand of JAVSCE010012761.1, from coordinate 82,533 downwards.
CCATTTTTAATTGATTAAACCAAGGCCTTTTCTACTAACCCATGCTGTGGCTCTCCTTGCTTTAGGGGTAAATATATAAACATTTTTATTAAAAAATTATGTAATGTGACATAAAGATGATAAGGCTATCATCTTTTAAAAGATATATCATTGCTAAAAATCTTAAATTGGCATTGAACATTATAACAATGGCATTTCACTGGTGAAGTGGTGTGAAGGGAGGGAAGTTGGGCCAGTGGCAATTGGAATATAAGGAGTAACATTGAGCCTACACATACTGAGGCCAGTGCTGAATCCTGGTGGCAGACATTACAAAAGAGGTCGTGAGTCAGGTAGGAGTAGAGCTAGGACCCATTGTCATGGATGCCAAAGGAGGAGGAAGTTGCAAGATGGAGCAAGTGTTCAACAGTGTATGACATAGAAGAGAGGTCCAGAATGATAAAGTCTGAAAAGAGCCATAAAATTTTGCATCTGGGAGGTCAGTGCTTACCTTATCAGGAGCCCCTTCTGTGAAGGGGGAGGGCAAGAAGCAGATATTGTAGGAATGGGGGCTGAGTAGGGAGTGCCATTTACTTCAAAGGAGGGAAGTCCAAGCTTGCTTGTTGTGGTGAATCTGCTTTATGTTGGACACGTCTATCTGCCTTCTAAGACCATTGCAGATACTCCCTCATGTGGCTTGGGTGGGAATTTTTCTCTCTGATCTGGAAGCATCTTCTGGTTGCTGGCCTTGGTGGAGCCCTCTCGGGTGAATGTGCTTGAATATGTTTCATTTCTACAAAGTCAGCTGCAGCAGCACATGGGTTCCTAATGATCACATGAGCAACAACTGGCAGAAACCAAGGGCAGCGAAGGAAATGATAAGAACTGGATTGGATAAAGAGACTATAAAGAAAGAGAAGAGGGATTTCACAGAGTTAGAGGGAAGCAGACAGAAGGGAAGATACTGGAATGTGATGAGGTTTTTTAAACTCCAGATTTAGGACAAACTTTTTTTTAATGATTTTTATATTTTATTTTATTTTTTTATGCAATTTTTTAATTAAGATATTATTGATATACACTCTTATGAAGGTTTCACATGAAAAACAATGTGGTTACTACATTCACCCATATTATCAAGTTCCCCCCCATACCCCAATGCAGCCACTGTCCATCAGTGTAGTAAGATACCACAGAGTCCCTACTTTCTTCTCTGTGCTACACTGCCTTCCCCATGATCCCCCCCACACCATGTGTGCCAATCATAATACCCCTGAATCCCCTTCTCCCTCCCTCCCCACCCGCCCTCCCTCACCCCTCCCCTTTGGTAACCATTAGTCCCTTCTTGGAGTCTTTGAGTCTGCTGCTGTTTTGTTCCTTCAGTTTTTTTCTTTGTTCTTATACTCCACATATGAGTGAAATCATCTGATACTTGTCTTTCTCCGCCTGGCTTATTTCACTGAGCATAATACCCTCTAGCTCCATCCATGTTGTTGCAAATGGTAGGATTTGTTTTCTTATGGCTGAATAGTATTCCATTGTGTATGTGTACCACCTCTTCCTTATCCATTCATCTACTGATGGACACTTAGGTTGCTTCCATATCTAGGCTATTGTAAAAAGTGCTCCAATAAACATGGAGGTGCATATGTCTTTTTGAATCTGAGAAGTTGTATTCTTTGGGTAAATTCCTAGGAGTGGAATTCCCGGGTCAAATGGTATTTCTATTTTGAGTTTTTTGAGGAACCTCCATATTGCTTTCCACAATGGTTGAAGTAGCTTACATTCCCACCAGCAGTATAGGAGGGTTCCCCTTTCTCCACGTCCTTGCCAGCATTTGTTGTTCTTAGTCTTTTTGATGATGGCCTTCCTAACTGGTGTGAGGTGATATCTCATTGTGGTTTTAATTTGCATTTTCCTGATAATTAGCAATGTGGAACATCTTCCTGTGTCTGTTGGCCATATGAATTTCTTCTTTGGAGAATTGTCTGTTCATCTCCTCTGCCCATTTTTTAATCTGATTTTTTGCTTTTTGGGTATTGAGGCTTGTGAGTTCTTTATATAGTTTGGATGTTAACCCCTTGTTGGATATGTCATTTACAAATATATTCTCCCATACTGTAGGATGCCTTTTTGTTCTGCTGATGGTGTAGGACAAACGTTTTTAAAATGACTGTGTAGTCTGTAACCAAAAAAAAAATACAGGAAAAAAACCATTCAGAAAACATAGGCTTTTAAGTACATTACTCGAAATGACTTTACAACCCCAAAATTGCTTTGTGGCTAAAAGTTCGTTGTTGTCTTTTTTCTAGAACTTAAGTCCTTTCTGTGCTTCTTTCCATATTCATCCTTTTTTCCTTCGTTCACATCTTAGAAAAAACAGTCCCTCTTTTTCTACTAAAACTAATCCATTGGACCTGCTGCTGCTTTCTCCTCTTGCTCCTGTCCCTGCCTAGTAAATCTCCCATCTTCTTCATCAGTTATCCCTTAATCTTCAAACATTCCTAGTGATGTGTTCTACAGAAACCTTGTTGCAGGGTCCTCTTTGATATTTGGAAGAATGCAACGCAGGAAATATGGATGAAAGAGACCAGCCACTGATGCTTCCAAACACAATAAATTCTCAATCATCTGGATCAGTAGAATACACAGTTAGTATGGCAGCAGCTCTTTTGTAAACTATTCACCTTTTAAGTATATATGATGCTTACTCTATTCAAAAAATTTTAAATCCCCTTAACAGTATTTTGTTTGACCCTTGAATTACTTAGATTGCTATTTCAGTTTCTATACACACAGACTACAGACTAGTAGGTCTCTCTCTCCCTCCTTCTTTCCCTCTCTCCCACCCCTCTCCTTTATTACCACTTGTTATTGGATCTTGAGATTTGGGACAGAGCTTGTGTTCTTTTTTAAAGCATTTCTTTGGAATTTTTGAGAGTTCCTTTATGGCCAGTGTGTGATTAGATTTCCTTAATGTCTTATGTGTGCTTGAAAATAATGTGTATTCTCTGATCATTGGGTGCAGGGTTCTATACGGTTCAGTTAGCTCAAGCTTGTTAATTATGTAGTTCAAATCTTCTATGACTGTATTAATTTTTTGCCTGATTGATTTGTCACTTTCTGAGAGATGTTTGTTACAACTCTTCTGCTATAATTGTGGATTTATTTATTTATTTTCCTTGTGAGTATGCCATTTTTGTGTCACTTTAGGTTATATTATTTCATGTATTTTATATGTAATCATATGCCAAACCTCTTTATTTCTAATAAAATTAATAAAAATAAAAACATAAACCAGTACTTACCTTTTAGAAGTATAATTTTTAGGGGATGGAGGCCTAATATTTACCTCCTTAAGTATACCTTAATTTTTTTAACTTATAAAAGCAATACCTGCTCTTGTGGGAATTAGAATTAATATTGATTTCTTTTATGTATGCATGCAGTTTTTATTAAGGTACATATAATAAAATATACAAATCTTAGTGTATAGCTCAGTGAATTTTGACATGTATATTCACTCAGGTAACCATCACCCAGAGCAAGATATCAAAAATTCTGACAAATTTTTTCCCCTTATATATTTCATCCATCTCCACCCTCTCCCACTCCTCCTCCCTATGGCAACCACCAGCCTGTTCTCTATCTTTATGAGTCTATTTTTGCTTTGTTTGTTCTTTTGTTTTTTAGGTTGTGCATGTAATTGAAATCATGTGGTATTTGTCTTTCTCTGACTTATTTCACTTAGCATAATACCCTCTAGGTCCATCCATGTTGTTGCAAGTGCCAAGATTTCATTCTTTTCTATGACTGAGTAATAGTCCATTATGTATATGTACCACATCTTCTTTATCCATTCATCTATCGATGGACACTTTGGTTGCTTTCATATCTTGGCTATTGTAAATAATGCAGCGATAAACATAGGGTGCATATTTATCTTTTTGAATTGGTGCTTTTGTTTTCTTTGGGTAAATTTCCAGAAGTGGAATTACTGGGTCATGTAGTATTTCTGTTTTAGTTTTCTAAGAAACCTCCATAAGCTTTCCATAGTGACTGCACCAGTTTACATTCCCACCAACAGTGCACGGGAGTTCCCTTTTCACTACATCCTGACCAACACTTGTTATTTCTTGTCCTGTTGGTGTTAGCCACTCTGACTGGTGTGAGACTCATTGTAGCTTTGAGTTGCATTTCTCTGGTGATTAGTGATGTTGAACATTGTTTCATATGCTTGTTAGCCATCTGTATGTCTTTGTACAAAGTCTAATCAGGTCCTCTGCCCATTTTTAAAGCAATAATTTGGATTATTTTGGTGTTGAGTCATGTGAGTTCTTCATATATTTTGGATATTGGCCCCTTATAGGATATATCATTTGCAAATATATTCTCCCATGCAGTAGGTTGCTTTTTTTGTTGATAATGGCTTCCTTTGCTGTACAGAAGATTTTTGATGTAGTCCCACTTGTTTATTTTTGCTTTTGTTTCCCTTAACTGGGGAGACATATTCAGAAAAAAATCACTAATGCCAATGTTCAAAAGTTTATTGCCTATGTTTTCTTCTAGGAGCTTTATGGTTTCAGGCACTATCTGTCGGTCTTTAATCCATTTTTAGTTTATTTTTATATATGGTGTAAGACTGATCCATTTTTGTTTCTTCACATGTTTGTATCCAGTTTTCCCAACACCACTTATTGAAAAGACTATCTTTCCTCCACTGTATGTTCTTGCCTCCTTTGTCATATATTAATTGACTAATTATAAGTGTGGGTCTATTTCTGGGCTCTCTATTCTGTTCTATTGGTTTAGGTCTCTGTGCATAGTGTTTTGATTACTGTGGCTTTGTAGTATAGTTTGAAATCTGGAAGCATCATACCTCCAGCTTTGTTCTTCTTTTTCAAGATTGCTCTGGCTATTCAGGGTCTTTTGTGGTTCCACACAAATATTAGGATTATTTTCTCTAACTCTGTGAAAAATGCCATTGGTGTTTTGATAGGGATTGCATTGAATCTATTATCTATGCATACATTCTAATCACAGTCCCATCACCCATAATAATTATTGCCAACATTTCACCATACAGTCTTCCATTCTCCTCTGTACATTTTTTCTAGTTAAGATCATGTATAAAATGAAATATTATATCTTGATTTGTTTTAACTTCACTTTACTAAACATTTACTCATGTTTTTGCAAGTTCTTTGTGGACATCATACACAGATACCATATTTATTATTTATCTAGGCATGAATCTCTTTTCACTGGTTTTGGCTGGAATTTGAGGAACCCATTTTATCAATGTGCTCAACTTTTTCTTCAGCTCAGGAAGGTTGTCCTCAGTTATATTTTTAACCATTGTTTATCTTCAGTTATTCTGGTCTGTTCCTTAGGCATGTCTATGATGTGTAAGTTAATTCTACCCTTCATGCATGTTATCCTTTCTCTCTTCTTTGCAGGAATGTAGTCTTTGACTTTTGTGTTCTGGAGATCTTCAAAATGTGAATATTTGGTTTTATCTTCTGTAGTATTACTTTGGTTGTTTACTTAATGTATCTCTCTTGACCTACCTTTCCCTCCACGTTTTACTCATTTCAATAAATGGAACCCTCATCCACCCAATTGCTTAAGCCAGGGGCTCTCTGTTTCTGAATACCTACAGGCAAATCATTACCAAGTCTTTCATATCAAAGTCCAAAGTACATGTTGAATCATTCCATTTCACAAAGCAAAATAGTAGCTAAGGCAGGGCTAGAATCTTGGTCTTCTGGAAGATACAGGATGGAAAGATAAAAAATAGTGTTGGCTTTAGATCTAGGTATACCCTGATTGGTTTTCTGGTTTCACTATTTTCCACATGTGTGACTATGGGAAAATTACATAATTTTCTGAGCCCCCATTTCCTCCTTCATGAGAAGTTAAAATAGCCCCATTTCAGAGTTACATTAAAAATTATTGTATGATTCAATTTGTATGAAATGTCCAGAATAAAGAAATCTATAGAGACAAATATATTAGTGGCTGCCCAGGGATGGGAGGGTGTTTTCTGGGGGAGGGGGTGGAATGAGGAGTGAGGTTAATTGCTAAAGGATCTGGGGTTTCTTTTAGGGGTGATGAAAAATGCTCTAAGATTGAGTGCAGTGATGGTTGGACAATTCCATGAGTATGCTAGAAACCACTGAATTGTTCACTTTAAAGGGTGAGTCATCTGTTATGTGAGTTATATCTCAACAAAACTATTTTAAAAAGTAAAACAAAAAGAAAAGTAAAGGGAGGAAAGGTTCCTGGGATGATGGACAATAGAATTCCTTGCACCTCAGTGGCCTAATCCAACCTTTCTGCCTACTTGAGGCTTGCCACCTGAGTCTATGTTTTGATAACCCCCCACAACTACATAGTCTTTGGTCCTGGACAGAGTCTCCTTAGCAGCATCATAGTGGCCACTGTGGAAGGATTGCCTTCTTTTAGGAATAACAGCTGGACAATTTATACCCCTTTTAAGATTTTGGGAGTTACTTTTTGCAGCTTCCTGAGCTAAGCACAATACAAAAATAATTTGTGTACCTGGGGCTTTGTGGCAGATAAGGGCAAGTGCCTCCCAAGGTCCCTAGCTGAAAAGTTGAGATGCACCTCCAGCCTCAATTTTCTAAGGGATTTGATCCACTTGTGTTCACTGCAAACTTTATTGGCCTTGTAGTCCTGGTAATTCAATGCTAAATTCCCTGAGACGTTTGATGGGTTTGAGGGTATACCCTTGGAGAAGTTTGGTTTACTCATCTCCACTGAGAAGGATCCTTCGAAGTGGTTTACTTAACGCAACTTTGCTAAAGACATTTGACACAATCTGGAAGATTTAAATTGGAGATTTACCTTGGGCCTCCATGTTGTAAAGGGTTCCAGCCACTGGAATGGAACTTCACAGCAAAACATGATCGGGGAGACTGAAAAGAAGTGACACAGTATGGGCCTTGATTTTGTTCTCCTTGTTATTTGCATGAAATATCTTTTTCCATCCCTTCACTTTTAGTCTGTGTATGTCTTTGGGTTTAAACTGAGTCTCTTGAAGGCAGCATATAGATGGGTCTTGTTTTTTTATCCATTCAGTGACTGTATGTCTTTTGACTGGTGTATTCAGTCCATTTACATTTAGGGTGATTATGGATAGGTATGTACTTATTGGCATTGCAGGCTTCAGATTCGTGGTTACCAAAGGTTCAAGGTTAACTTCCCTACTATCTAAAAGTTTAACAACTAACTTAATATGCTATTACAAACACAATCTAAAGGTTCTTTGTTTGTTTGTTTGTTTTCTCCTTTTTCTTTCTATTCCATTCTTTATATATTAGGTATCATATTCTGTACTGTTTGTCTATCCCTTGATTGACTTTGGGGATAGTTAATTTAATTTTGCATTATCTTAGTAATTAGCTGTTCTATGTTCTTTACTGTGGTTTTATTACCTCTGGTGACAGCTATTAATCTGTAGGAACACTTCCATCTATAGCAGTCCCTCCAAAATACACTGTAGAGATGGTTTTTGGGAGGCAAATTCTGTCAGCTTTTGCTTATCTGGCAATTGTTTAATCCCTCCTTCAAATTTAAATGATAATCTTGCCTGATAAAGTAATCTTGGTTCAAGGCCCTTCTGCTTCATTGCATTAAATACATCATGCCACTCCCTTCTGGCCTGTAAGGTTTCTGCTGAGAAGTCTGATGATAGCCTGCTGGGTTTTCCTTTGTATGTGATCCTATTTCTCTCTCTGGCTGCTTTTAATAGTCTGTCCTTATCCTTGATCTTTGCCATTTTAATTACTATATGTCTTGCTGTTGTCTTCCTTGGGTCCCTTGTGTTGGGAGATCTGTGCACCTCCATGGCCTGAGAGACTATCTCCTTCCCCAGATTGGGGAAGTTTTCAGCAATTACCTCCGCAAAGAGCTTTCTATCCCTTTTTCTGTCTCTTCTTCCTCTGGTACCCGTATAATGCGAATATTGTTCCGTTTGGATTAGTCACACAGTTCTCTCAATATTCTTTCATTCTTAGAGATCCTTTTTTCTCTCTGTGCCTCAGCTTCTTTGTATTCCTCTTCTCTAGTTTCTATCTCATTTATTGTCTCCTCCACCGTATCTAATCTGCTTTTAATACCATCCATTGTGCTCTTCAATGATTGGATCTCTGACCGGAATTCATTCCTGAGTTCTTGAATATCTTTCCGTACCTCCATGAGCATGTTAATGATTTTTATTTTGAACTCCCTTTCAGGGAGAGTCATAACGTCCATATAATTTAAATCTTTCTCAGGAGTTGTGTTCATAATTTTACTCTGGACCAGGTTCCTTTGGCGTTTCATATTTGTGTATGACGCCCTCTAGTGCCCAGAAGCTCTACTCTCTGGAGCTGCTCAGCCCCTGAAGCAATGCGGGGATTGTAGGGGAGTGGTATTGGTGCCTCCGGGGAGGAAAGGGCTGTTTGCTGGTTTCTGGCTGCTATGCCTGTCTCCACTGCCTGAACCAGTTGGCTGAGCACACAGTATAAGCCTCTGTGCTTTGCGTTTTTAGTTGCTATAGACAGATCTTCCCTCTGGCTGGCCTAACACCAGGGAAGGATTTCCCGGTTTGCAAGCCCAGTGGGGCTGGCCAGAAGAAAGGCACACAAGTCTGCCTGTCACAGAAGGGGTTCTTGGAGCTGTGTAGGCAGCCAGGGAGCTGGAGCACCTGAAGATCGTGAAAGCTCCCAACCTGCTGGGCAGAATGCACCCGGACAATTTTGTCTGCCTGTTCTTTCTCCTGAGCAGTAAGCTCCGTGCAATCCTTGCCCCTTTGCAGCCCTCTTGCTAAGGGCTTCTTTGTTAGGAAGTCTCTCAGACTGCCTGCCTTTCTTTTGTCCCCGAGAAGCTGGGTATGGATCCCTGCTTTCACAAGCAGCTGGATTCTTAGTCTCTCCAGGAATTCTGCCTGTCTTAGCTTTCGAACCCCCTAATTACAAGAGTATCATGCAAGCACCATAAAATGTAGGTTTGTACTCCCAGAGCAGATCTCCAGAGTTAGGTATTCAGCAGTCCCACATCTCCACTCCCTCCCTGCTCCGTTCATGTTCCTCCTGCTGGTGAGCTGGGGTGGGGGAAGGGCTTGGATCCCGCAGGACCACAGCTTTAGTATGTTACCCTTTTCTGTGAGGGCTGCTCTTGTCTCCAGGTGTATGCAGTTTGTTGCCGTCCTCTTTCCTGTTGCTCTTTCAAGAGTAGTTGATGTAGCTTTATTTTCATATTATATGAGTTTTAGGAGGAAGCCTCTGTCTCACCTCTCACGCCGCCATCTTTAATCCAATCCTGGGCCTTGATTTTGTAAGGAGTTGGTTGTGTCTGTCTTTGCTTTGAACCTTCCTGAATTAACATAGCTGAAAGTGAAGTCACCTGATACTGATTCACTATAAACATTCCACATGACTGGGGGGAACCTGAAGTAAAAAATCCAGTAGGTCTGAGAGACCAGCTCAGCATCATCTTGTCCCATTTCAAGAGTTACTTCAAGGGTTAAATGAGATAATATAATTATAGTACCTGGCACATAGTAGTCTCTTAATGAATACTAATTCCTTGTCCTTACCTCTGCACCCACATCTAGTGCCTTCATTCGCACAACCAAATGGCCTTTTATTGTGTGTGTACATATATACACATGTATGTATGTATACATAGTACATATATATACTATATGTACATATATATCCTATATATATATTGTACGTCTGTATTTTTCTAAAGTGAAATGAGTAGTAATTTCAGATTAAGTCATTTGAAAGAATGCTGTTATTTACCAGAGAGCTCACTTTAGAGTATTTGGTATGAGTGAAGGAAATGAATACTGTAGAAAGGCGTAAAATAAAATGTGACTTTGACTGAAAGGAATTGGCACATTTGCACCTTTCTTAAAAACACAGAAACTAAAATGAAGAAACAAGAATATTTGTATGGCGTGGGAGAAAGCAACTATCCCTTGAGTGGCCAGCCCATTTCTTTTTGGATCTCCATGCGAAAGGCAAACTGGAGACCCACTGGGACGAGGCAGGCTGGCGCAACCTAGATAGGACATCGGTAGGGAGGCCATGTGACTGGCCCTTAGGCACCTCACAGACTGTCATCTCAAGTGCTGTTGTGGAGCCAAATGCTGAAGCAAATAAAATATGTTCCAGTTATGCTTGGGCGACTTCCCCAGCTCGGCTGCCTTACTTCCCGCCTCCCTTTGCTTTCTTCTGCCAAGGTAGTGCTAGAATGGAAAGATGAGAGGAGAGCAGAGGGCTGGGCCGACTCCATCACTGAATTATGTATGTTAACTGTTTTAACTGCATTTGGAAAGCTTAGATTGCTTCCCAGTTCAGTGTTTACTTAGCAACTTCTGAATGGGGAGAGACTGGGAGGACTGCTGAAAGTGCTGATCCTTCACTGACCTGGGGAAAATTGCTTTGACTCTCTGACCATCAACTTCCTTAGTTACATAGACAGACACAGGGATAATCATACCTTTCCTACCCTTTTCACATACTGATTATCAAAATATATAAAGCACCAAACTTACTTACCCTCGCTTAGGTGATGTTTTTTAAACCCCTTTGCAAGATCAAGTAATTCACATTTAAAATGAGACTAAAATGTTTAGCTCAACTAAAAGAAAAAAAGTTAACATGAATGAAAAATTCTCTACATATTAAAATAGCAGGTATTTTATAAAGATGACATGTTGGTAAGGGTACAACATGGGAAGAGGGCACTTTCATAGCCTTCCAGTTAGGGTTGAAATGTCCTTTTGGAGGACAATGTGGCATCAAAACCTTAAAATGTTATGAAGCCTTTGACCCAGCCATTCCAGTTCTAGGAATTCATTTGAAATGAAGCATGAGAGCTGTGCCTAAAGCCATTTTTTCAAGGAAGTTTGTTGCAGCATCATTTCTTGTAACAAAATGTTAGATATAACCTCCTGTCCAATAACCGGAAGTTAATTAAAATGGAACACATGATGAAATATAATGGGGTTGTTAAAAAAAAGCATACTGTGGAAGGATATTTACTGATACAGGGAAATGTTTGCAAAGGTGGAGCTCCTTGTTTATGCATCTTTTGCACATTATAATACTGTTTATAAGAATGATGGAGAATCTCTAGAATATGCAACAATAGAGGAATAGTTAGTAATACAGTACATGCTCTGTTGACATATTAAGCATGGTTGAAAACCCTAATTTTCCTGTGTATCCTAAATGAGCCTATAGGTTTGTTGATGGAAATGCTAAATGGGAAAAAAAAACACCATATATTCAGTATAGTTAATAGTATATAGACACATCACACATATAGGAAAATATAAAAGAGAATACCTTGAAAAAATAACAAGTCAACCTTTTTAGTAAGGGAGTTATGCTTTTAAAATGTTTTTATTTTCTCAATTTGAAATTAAGTCTACCAAGGAAAATAGTATTTGAAGTTAAAGAAGACAATAACAACAATGCTCAGATGGAATATTTACATCCCCCCAAAATTCCTATGTGATGATATGTGGAGGTGGAGACTTTGAGAGGTAATTAGGTTTAGATAAGGTCATGGAGGTGGAGCCCCCATGGTGGGATTAGTGTCTTTATAAGAAGAAGAAAAGACCAGAGCTCCTTCTCTCTGTCTGCCAGGTGAGGGCACAGTGAGGGGGCAGGCCTCAGCAAGCTAGGAAGAGAGCTCTCACCCAAATCTGACTATGCTAGCACCATATCTTGGACTTCACAGCCTCTAGGACAGGGAGTGGCTATTGCTGAAGCCACCCAGACTATGGTATTTTGTTAGAGCAGCCTGAGCTGATGAAGGCAGAGAACACCGAAACTGGAGAGGCTGCTTCTTACATGGGAGTCCAGTGGTCTCTAGTCAGACAGAGGAGGGAAGTCATGATCTCTTTAATCATTAGAAATAGTTTACATAATTTTAATTGCATTGACCCTGAGAGAAAAGTTTGGGTCATCTGGCATGATAATAAAAATAATGGAAACCGCAGTTACTACTTATTAAGCATCTACTAGGTGCCTGACACTGTGAGAGGCACTTTTACATGTTAACTCATTTAATCCTTATGACAACACAGTATGTCATTTAATCTTTATTACACTTTATGGCCACATGGGTGTTATCCTAATTTGACATATGTAGAATGTAAGGCTCCGAGAGATTAAGACAGTCAAGGTTGTATAGCTATGACATGCCAAAGAGTAAGAATTTGGTTTGTCTGGTTCCTATGCCTCTGTTCTTAGCTTGCCAAATGGCCCAAATCAGAAAAGAGTTTCTAGAAGGGGTGGTATTCAGCTATGATGGTCAACTAGTAACTAGAATTTAAGCCTGAATATTCTGTTGTCTTAGGGACATGTTTTCATTAAGCGTAGATGACGAAAGCTGCTTTACTCAAGTTCTTCACTCTGGATGAAAGATTCAATGGCAAGGAGGGTCTTTTAAAAATTTTTCGTTTTGAAATTATTTTAGGCTTACTGAAAAGTGGCAAAATTAGTACAGAGTTCCTATATACTTTTCACTCAGTCTCCCCTAATGTTAACCTCTTTATCACCATAGTAAATGAATTGAAACCAGGAGAGAGACATTGATATAAACCTAAACTACAGGTTTTATTCAGATTTCACCATTGTCCCATTCCACTACTGTCCTTTTGCTGATTGACGATCCCATCCAGGATTTCACATTGCATTTAGTTGCCATGTCTCCTTAGTCTCTTCTGGGCTATGAGACTTCTCAGTCTTTTCTTGTCTTTTGCGACCTTGGCACTCTCAAGGAGTACTGGTCAGGTATTTTGCAGAATGTTCCTCAATACAGGTTTGTCTGAAGTCAAGACTAAGTTCACATTATGAGTTTTTGGCAGGAATAAGACAGAAGCAGTATCATATCCTTTCCAGGGCATCCTATCAAGAGGTAAATGATTTTACTATGTCTCCTTACTGGTGATATTAACTTTGATCTCTTGGTTGATGTATCACCAGGTCATTCTACTGTAAAGATACTAGTGTATTAATTAGTATCTTGTGGGGAAATACTTTGAGCTTACATACATGGATATGTAGTTTTCATCATATGTTTGCTCACTAACTTTACTACCCATCAGTACTTTTAGGCTGCAAATATTAATTTTATGGTTTTTGCCCAATGGTCATATTCTGTTGGTATCATTCCTTCTGTTTATTAATTTGAATTCCACTGTAAGGAAGATCTTCCTTTTTCCTCTATTGTTCATTTATTTATTTATTTATTTATTTATTTATTTATTTATTTATATCAATATGTACTCAGATATTTTATTGTATGCATTATATTCCATTAGAATAATTTAATTAAGCCTATATTTCATATGACATATATAAAAGAATAAATGCCAAGTGGAACAGGTAAATAAATGTAAAAAATGAAACCATATAAATACTGGAAAACATGTGGGTGAATACCTCTTAAACTTTGTTTTAGGGAAAGGCTTTTTAACTATCTCTCAAATTCCAGATGCAAAAATAATTAAGCACACAAAAGATTGATAAATTGACTCCAGGCAACTAAAACAATTATCCTATAAAACACCGTAAACAAAGCCAAAAGACAGCTGGAAAACTGGCAGAAAATATCCGCACCATATCACAAAAGATTATTATACTTAATATATAAAGAACTCTCCAATTAAGGGCTAAATGACTAAAGACCTTACAGAAAAATGGTGAAAAGACAGGAACAGACAATTCACCTAACAAATCTAAAGATGTCTTAAAACATAGGAAAAATGTCCCAGCTCACTCATAATTAAAGACAAGCAAATTAAAACAATACCAAGTTGCTATTTACCACCTGTCACAATGGTGAAAATGGGAAAGTGTGACCACATAATCTGTTGGTGAGGCTCTAGGAGACAGGTCCTCCTCTACATTGCTGATGGCAGTGCAAACTGGTGCAGAGAGACTTTTTCAACTACCTAGTACAGACGTCAGTAATACAGAGGTTGAAGGCAGAAATGTGTTTCTTTTCTAGTGACATTTTGGGAGAAGGTTGGTTTACAATGTTCCTGAAGGTCACTGGTAATATAAGTTGTATTGCATAAGGTTGTCCAACAGGCATTTATAGGGACTTGAGATACTTCTCTAAATACTCCTTGTCCCCCATTTTTAATTATTAAAGAAACACAGTCATGATTGGGAAGGCTTCTGTATTGTTATTTTGCTACTTCTGCTGTGCCTTCAACCACCCCCCTACCGACCCCCACTCCACCTGACTTCTTTCTACATGGAAAATGGAGCTGTGGAGTCATCACGGTCAGAGCTGCTAGGACCCTTGGAGATGATCTAGCCCTTTCCTGCACGATTTAGAGGAGGAAATGAGGCCCAAAGGGTGCCAGTGATGTGCCCAGGGCCACTGTTCAAGTCGCTGTGAGCCAAGCCTAGAAGAACAGGGCCCTGACCAGAATGCTCCACAATCTCTTGCTAGGTGCATGTAAAGTACTGAACACACAGTAGTCATGCAATCTATGAGAGCAATAATAACTGATTCCGTTTCATTCCATGAGAGGAACTTGTCTTCTGTGCACCAGAATTGAGGGGGCGTGTACCCTGTTTTGGGATCATTAGGAATCCTTCTAGGATCCTCAGGTAACAGCAGTCCATTAGCAAATAGAGCCATAACATCAGGGAAAGGCACCAACAGGTAAGTATATGTCAACTACTAAATTCTGGGCTAGCACCAGTATCCTTTCTGACTGGTGGTTTAACTCCGTCTGTGGATGCCTGGGCCTGGTATCATGGGGCCACTAGTATCTGTGGGCCTGCACCAGGCCTGGAGTCTCCATTTCAAAGGAGGCCTATAGTTGCACAAAGACACCCAGGGAGGGGTGGTGGGGACTGGAATTCAGCTTTTGCTCTGCTAACTAAACTGTGAGCCCTGGCTCAGAACTACTCCCTCCCTGGGAAGGGACCTTTTCTTCCTCAGGCTTAGTCTACATGTGCCTACGGAGTTGGGTCTCCCTGGAGCTTTTCTAATTCACAGAGGCACCATGTAGACTAGGGGAGGCCCTGGTGAGGATTCAAAACCAAGTCTGTCTGAGTCTAAAGCCTGTGTTTTCCAATCCTTACTCGGAAAGCTGAAAGAGAGTTTAGGGAGTATCTACTCCAACTTTACCCTTCAGAGACAGACAAGAATTTAGGCTCGCACTGCTTAAGAGACCCGCACATGGTCACACAGTACAGAGCCAAGCCTAGAATTCAGGACTAAAACTCAATCCAGAGCTATTTATACAATCAAAAAGGCTCAGACTGTGCATTTTGGGGGAGAAAAAGGAAATCTGTAATTTCTCAGATTAGGAAGTTTCCAGGCCTGGACACATAGTGTCCAGACAGATTCTTTTAAGATGTCAAAAACTTACTCCCAGCATTAATTTATTTTTACAAAGTGTTTGAAAAGCTCTGCTTAGAAATCTATGCTAAGGCTTCATTTAGTTCAAGATTGGTGGATTTTGTAGAATATTTGGGGATTCTAAGCTTGAATGTGGTGGTTTTAATGTGACACAGGGGTGTGACCATGGTTCAGGGTGGGGTGAGTTTGGCTTGATGAGTTCCTGTGTTCCCTATGGTAGGTATATGACTCTAAGCAGGACACTTATTTAACCCCATTGAGATATGTGAACTGCTTTTTTTTCTGCCTAACTATAAATCATGAATATTTTCCCATGTCCTTATTCTTTTACATCATTATTTTTCTATCTGTATAATATTCATTGTGTGAGTCAACTATCAAATTTAATCATTCTTTTACTGTTAAATGCCTGTGCTGTTTCCCTTACCTGTGATGATTTCCCTGGTAGCTTCATCTCTATGAGATCCCCCTAATTCTGAATGTTATTTTCAGATGGCATCTCCCTACTCCTGTTATCTGTGACAATACCAGGACATTTCTTTAGCTGAGGAATTTCAAAATATGAGAAACCAATAATAATAGTTACTATTTATTGAATATTACCATATGCCAGGTCCTTCCTAAGGAAATACTTTAGAAAATTTCCAGAGAAAAACCCACTGAGGCTCTCACGACAAGCATGGCTGTGATCAGTGTCACCTCTGGTGCTCTGGCTGGGACAACTCGGCAGTAAGATAAAATCGCAGGACACCAACTAAGTTGACCTGCTAAGTGGAGTTCTTCCATATCGACAAGCGGGTTTCTAGGGGGCAGAGTTTTCATTTTGATGCCATTCATAATGAGTCCTTCCTGATCATTAAATACCAGTTCTATTTCTTTCTTAGTTCCTCTTGGCATTGTTCTGGGCCGGACCAGAGATATTAAAAATGTAATGTTTGCACAAAGGAAGAAACTTACTTCCCAACTTGCCGTGCAGGGCAGCACAGATTTGATTCATTTGTAAGTGACAACGTACAGCTAAGGGTACAAGTGAAAGGGAAGAGTTAAAAACCCTAGTCTTCCTCATGCTTCTAAAACTATCACTTAGTCATTATGAATTTCTCACTTCCTCAGCAGTCTCCAGGATATTTGTGTATCATTCATAGTGGCCAGAAAATGAAATGCAGAAATTCATGGAGAGATCAGCTACCACTGTGAAGATGCCAGCGAGCATGCTCAGAATGAGGCCATCCAGTGTACAGTGTCCTCTTTTATCCCTCTCTTAAACCTTAACACTCCGTTTATGCTAGTGCTAGGCCCCGCTTTCTGTGAATTTTAAATGCTGCAGCTAGATGGATTGGCCATCTTATTCATCTAAGATTTTTTTTTAGTTGTGGCAAGAAAACTTAGCATGAGATCTATCCTCTTAACAAATTTCAAAGTGTATAATGACATACTATGAAATACAGGCCCTATGTTGTACAGCAGATCTCTAGAACTTCTTTATCTTGCATAACATGAAGTTCCTCGTTCCAGAACTAGAGGAAGTTTGGGTGCCCTGTGTGATGTCCAGGCAGCAATCATCTACACTAATGTTCGAGTACTCTTTTAAGCATACTCTTTCTGTATGCTAATGGCAGAACAGAGCTATTTTGAATGACAGTATTTAAATTCACAACCTGGAGCCTCTTCGAAAAATAGTAACAAATTTTGGTACATTTCCAATCTGTCCCTACACAGGCTTTGGAGATCCCAGCCGAGGAGCCTATGATAATAGCTCATCATTATATAGTATAGAGTCTTTCAAATCCATTCATTCATTCCTCAAATATTTACGGAGCACCTGGTAGGTGCCTATTTACCTGTAATGAGAATTGGAAATCTGGTTTTGCTGACTTAATTGCCAAGTTAGTCTGCTGCAGAAAATAAGGCCATTCCAGGGTCGTTAGCATATGGATAGTTGAAGCCAGAGAGCAGATGACATTCACAGCAGGAGAGAGTATCAAGGGGAAGAGAAGGGGCTTAATGAAGGAGGGTTTGGAACACAAAAATTTAAGTGAGGGGTGTGTAAGTGAAAAAAGAGCCTACTGAAAGAACACACAGTGAGTTAGGTGAAAAATGAGTGTTGCTAACAAGGGAACAAGTGAAAATGGCAGAGAGTAGCAACTGAGCTTTATAATCAAACTATTGTGTTCATCTGCAACAAAACTGGGCTGTTTTCATTATTATAAGGAGATTCTTTCCTGTCATCAAAGGTAGTTTAGGTTATTAATGAAATCACATAGATTATGTTTCTGTCTCCTCATCAGCACCGAAAGTGAACTCACAGATAAATACCAAGTTTTATATACACTTAATTATCACCAGGTTATATGTGAATTTTATAGCCAAAGTCTGAAAAGTAGCTGTTAAGAAAATGAATACGAACCTCAGCCACCATTCCTGAAAAATTTCCAATATGAGTTCAAGAATTCCCCCGACCACCACCGTCTCCCCGCACCCCCCACCCCCACCCCACCGCCCAACACACCATGTACCTGATATTATTGACATCAGCTAATTTGCGACTGGTAATGTGTTTTGTACATTTGGACCAGAAGTCTCTCTACTATCCAAGCCAATAAGAAGTCATTTTGGTCATTGTTGAGATTATTCTGCTAGGTGAACACCAGCCAAATCTTAGCTTTAGCCAAAGATTATCCAGTTTCGAATGTCAAAATCTGATTAAATGAATTTAAGGCATGAGTTCCCTCTGTCGAGCTGCACATATGTAGCTACTTGTGGGATTTTACCTTCCATTTTGCCTCTGCTGCTGGTCCCAGCAGTACTGGGGGATATTCAGAAGACTGGGGTGGGGGGGTTATTAGTAGATTGGGAGCAGTCTAGCAGCTAACACTGTAGCGGAAGAGGAAGCAGGGGGCGGTGATACAGTGACTGGGGAGATCTGAATATAAGTAATTAGGTCCCTAGACAAACAGAGAATGCTTACTGTGGCTCCTACCCAGACTGTTGCCGCCTTTGTGGATGTGTCCTGGCATTCATGCTGCACGTCAGAGAAATCTCAGCAGGCTTTCTGGTCTGTTGTGGGTTTTCTCCAGCTCCTCACCATGTAGGGGTCAGGCCTCCTGGCAGTGGCTGGGTCATTTAATTCAGTACATGTCCCACAGTGATACATACACTTAAAAACCTGTGCTTGCTTTCTCTTCTTTCTTTGGAAGGTTTTTGAAGGTCTGTTCGTTTTCAGTATTTGTTGCTGAAGTAATATTAAAACAGTATTAAATATTTGGCCTAAAGAGATAGCAGGATAATGGGTGATTTTAAAAAACGTTCATTCTATTTCTGCTAATATCCCATGTTTCCTTCCTGTGACTCTTTATTTTGATATACTTTTCATAATCTCATGTGACAGGAAAATTTAATGTTAACATGTTCCTATTTTTAAAAAAGACTCAATGGGAAAATTGGATTGCTTTATAGAAATTAACTCTAGAGCCTATTCAGTTGGTAAGGCAGCCTTTTCTTTAAAAATATTTCCATTATGTGGGAAGATGTACCCTTTTCCCTTCCTGTGCGGGGCAGCACATACTCCGGATGAAGCAGTGATAAACTGGGATTGCCAACCCTGTAGAGGGCACATTCAGCTTCAAGTGCTCAGTGTAGTGGAAGAAATTCAGACTGGGGCTAATATGGGGTCATGGCACATACTTTCCATTTCTGGCACTGCCATTCATTCACTTACTGTTTGGTCTTGGACTTGGCTTGGGCCTCAGTTTCCTCATGAGTAAAATGGGAGACAACATGCTAGGTGAGCTCCAAGTGCTACTTTGGTTGTAATTACCATGCTCAGTCATGGAGCTGGGTTCTTTTGCTCTTATAGAGCAAAAATGTAGAAACAAACAATCCCACCACTGGTAAGTTTCCATACACATAGGTGGAAGCACATAGTGGTTAAGGGCCTGAGCTCTGGAGCTATTGTATTTGGGTTTGCATCTTATTTCTGTCACTTTTAAACTATGAGACCTTAGATGAGTTCCTCAACTTCTTTATGCCTCGGTTTTCTCATCTGTCAAATGGGTATAATAATAGCACCCAGTCATCTGGTTGTTTTAAGGACAGAAAAGGCTAATATATGCAAAGCCTGCAGATTCAAGAGTCAGTTAAAAACAAGGTGCTAAACTTTTCTCAAGTAGTCAAGCTATCTGGTATCTATATAGACCACATAATGCAGCAGACATTTTTTTAATCTCTCAAGACGCCTTTTATGACCAGAGGGTTTTTATTCATCAGAAAGATAATAGTGTCCCCTTATAAGATTATGCTAATACTAATCATTTTATTGAGGAAATGGTGTTCTAATTTACTATTTATTTATTTTCAAACAACAATAGTTTGGGTAATAACTATTCTATTTCTTTAAGACCAGTGTTCTGCAAATTGGCAGCCACATTCAGTAATCACTCACTTTTGTAGATGACATTTTCCTAGGGTTTGGGAAGAGTCAAGGTCCTTTTGAATGTTTTTGCCTAAAGGCTTGTCCATTTTTCTTCCCATGCACTCTCAGCTGGAAACAAGCACACCTGGGTCAACACAAAGCTCAGAGCAGGTACTGCTCAGAGTTCCCACTTGTCCAGGATAAGGTTAGGCAAAGCCTTGAGGCACTTTCAAGCTCTTTTGTCCTGTGTGGCCGCTAACATTTTTCCTCTTTTAAATTGTACTGAGAAAAGCAGATAGTAGGGGATTTTCATTAAGGGTCACTTCACTTTTTTTTATTATGGTATCATTGGTATATAATCTTATGAAGGTTTCACATTAGCAACATTGTGATTACTACAGTCCCCCCTTTTATCAAGTCCCCACCACATACCCCATTACAGTCACTGTCCATCAGTGTAGTAAGATGCTACAGTCACTACTTGTCTTCTCTGTGCTATACTGCCTTCCCCGTGCCCCCCCCACATTATGTGTGCTAATCATAATGACCCATTTTCCCGTCATGCCTCCCTTCCCACTCACCCTCCCCAGTCCCTTTCCCTTTGGTAACCGCTAGTCCATTCTTGGGTTCTGTGAGTCTGCTGCTGTTTTGTTCCTTCAGTTTTTGCTTTGTTCTTATGCTCCACAGATGAGTGAAATCATTTGGTACTTGTCTTTCTCCACCTGGCTTATTTCACTGAGCATAATACCCTCTAGCTCCATCCATGTTGTTGCAGATGGTAGGATTTGTTTTCTCCTTATGGCTGAATAATATTCCATTGTGGATATGTACCACATCTTCTTTATCCATTCATCTACTGATGGACACTTAGGTTGCTTCCATTTCTTGGCTGTTGTAAATAGTGCTGTGATAAACATAGGGGTGCATATGTCTTTTTGAATCTGTGATCCTGTTTTCTTAGGGTAAATTCCTAGGAGTGGAATTCCTGGGTCAAATGGTATTTCTATTTTGAGTTTTTTGAGGAACCACCATACTGCTTTCCACAATGGTTGAACTAATTTACATTCATTAAGGGTCACTTTTTAAAAAATCTGTGAAATAGACCAGAATGACTGGGGAGGTGGTGTTGCAGGGAGCTCTATCCTGTTTAAGAGAAATATTAGGTAGAAAAGCCATAAGCTGAGAGACAGCCAACCTGCATTCTGTTCCATCCCTGCCACTATTCACCGTCCCCTCCCCTCTCAGTGTCTCTGTAAAAGCCTGTGAACTATGAACCTATGAACCTTTTTAGCTTGGTTTGGTAAACACACACACACACACATACAGAGAGTTTAGAAAAAAAGATTGCCCCCCCAAAAAACTAGGACATCAGTTCCTATCTGTGAAGAGTTCAGTTTCTTGCGACAACACGTTTGCTGTGATCTAGACAGCGTCAGCTTTCTCTTCCACGTAATCCTAATGGAGGATGCCCATGTTTTCCTTCCTTACGTCATAGCCTTGTCATGAGGACAAGTGTGTTGAAAGCCGGGGTGCACCATTTGAGCTCTTTGGGAGGATGCTGCTATCTAACTGAAAGGCATTAGTATGATTAGGTGCAATGCCATTAATATTTCCCCAAACTGCCTTTATCCTATTAGTGCTGTAGGTTATTTTTGTGCCTGGGGAACATCCCCAGTCGTGCTTTTATTTTAATGAGAACTTATGACAGTGTTGCTTCATTGCTCTTAAAGAAGAAAAAAAAAACTTAAAAAGCACACAGTGAACTGACACAGATGCAAGATACATTATATTTTTACCTTGCTTCTGGTTAGATAAAAAACCACACAAATAAATGCTGAGGTCCTTTTCAACTCTGGTCTTCATTGCCACCCTCCAGTAAAAACTTCTGATTTTATAGATAGAGAAGCTGAAAATGCAAGAGGAATGTAATTTTCCCGAAGAGTCTCCGTTAGCTGGTGGCAGAGCTGGGGCCAGGACCTTCACCTTCTGCTTCCTTGTTCATGATTTTCCCACTCAAGCTTGTACTGATTTCTGCTCTGCCACTGGATCATGTATGCTAAGATTTCTTTTCTACTAGTCTGTGAAGCCATGTATTTGATTATATTTGGCTGAAATAATTTTCTCAATTTCTCATACAACTTTCCCTATGGCTTTTCAATGCCTCCCTGAGTTCTGTACAGAAATCTGTTACTGAAATGCAGAATCCATTTCCCCCCACTACTAATAAGTGGTTCTTCATTGAAAAATACACTCTAAGTTTGGGTTTTATCTTCTTTGGTTTTCCCATGCATAGATGTGTTCTGACTATGTGGATGGGCTGGACAAGGATTGTGACATTCCATAAGGGAAAGTTTAAAGACACTGGTAAAGCCGAGAAACTGGGCTTAAAATAAGAAAAAAAGGAAGTGTAATTATTACATGCACAGTCACTCCTCTTAAATCAGAAGTATGAATCCTAACAATACTCAACAACTCAAATGATTTCCCCCAGACCTGTCCATATCCTATCTCTGGTCATGCCTGCGTTCCTGACCTTAGGGACCCTACCTCAACCCGGCTTAAATCCTGCAACCTGAACGAGCCACTTCAACTGAGACTGTTCTACCCCGTGAGTCAAGTCTTCCTTTGCTGACGACATCCCCTCCTTCATACTCCCCAGTGTGGCCACAGCCCAAGAGTACCGAACATACCCTTCCCAACTCTTCTTCCAAGCCTTGCCAGGCTGCTCAGCCCCGATCAGATTCCAGTCTGATCCTCAGTACTGACTACCTACTGGTAACTGATTCTGGAAACCAGACCGAAGGTAGGGTTGGAAGCAAAGGAATTAAAAGACTCAAGAGGTTGTATGGGAAGGAGAGAGAAATAAGGGATGAGGAGAAGGGTGGGGAGTGCTGTTTATGACAGGAGCGTCACAGTGTGGCTCCTGAGCCTAAAATGAAGGCCCTGTGCTTCTGGATGGAGATTGGGGATGAGTCGAACAAGTCAAAAAGGCTTTTTCCCAGTTTCCATCCTGAGAACTGTGAACCAACTGGACTATTGGGCTCTATCACCTGAACCTGAAGAGCAGAACTGGTTGAAAATTCTCTGGAACCCAGTGGGGGTGAATGATAGGGTAAAGCATTTGTCTACAGGCCCTTCATGGAATATGTCCTACCCATTCCTCATGTCTTCCCCATCAGTCCTAGCACACTGGTATATATTGGCATATGGTATTTACTCAATATAGAATTGCTTGTTAAGAATAATTGTCAAATTCCTTAGCATGGCATATTGAGCCCTGATTCCTACCTGCCTCATTTCTCACCACAATAAACCCCCTTCCTGATGTTCATACGCACACACACATACACGCATCAGTACCTCTGTTCCAACTGTGGATCTCTGACTGCATATTCTATATACTCTGTCAAATTCTTTTACTTCCTTATTTTTATTTATTTATTTATTCCTTCCTTATATATTATTATTTATTCCTGTGCCTTTGCACCTGTTTCTCAGTCTAGACTATCCCTTCCCTCTAACTCCTGTTCGGCCTTCCAGTCTTAGCACAAGCATTACTTTGTCCTGAAAGCTTTTCTTGCTGATCCTAGAACTCCCCCAGATATTCTTTCTCTGTGTCCTCATAGCATTACACTCTCGTGGCATCATTGTTATAAGAGTGAAATAAACAAAACTTAACAGTTTTGAGTTCTGATCTCATCCCATATTGAACTATGAGCTTGTCGAGGGCAGAGGCTGCATCTTACTCATCTCTTCCTATCCCTGGTGCTTAACCAAAAACCTGACACATTATTAGGCTTTAATACCTATTTCCTGAATATGTGGATGGAAACCTTCTTCCTACTTACCTTGTCTGCACCATTTGCCCCTTTTGTTCACCTCTTCTGTTTTTTTTGTCTGTAAACTGAATACGTAGATCATGAAGTCACCAAAATTAATGGGCATTGACAAGCAGACCCTATTCATTCTTATCATCTGGAAAACAAAAGATACCTGTATCTCTCCTAAACATGAATTTCTCCTATGCTTTCCCTCCCTTAATGCTAAATAATACTTCTGGAAGCATCCATAGTGCTATCATTATTGTTCTCTAGAGATTATTAGTATTTATCAACCAGCTGTTTCATGGGCCGAGCTTTAGCAATTGTTTTGTATTTTGTAGCTAATTGCAGGAACAATGCAAAATTTAGTTTTTAAAAGAAAATGTTCTCTCCCTAATCAAGTCCACATGTAAAAGACAACATGAAATTATCACTGATCAGCGCTCATGAGCCAGGAGAGAGATGAAGTGGTAAATTCTTTTTGATTCCTTGTTAAGAAGTTGAAAGGTAAGATGTTACATATTTTAAGGAAATTTGCAGAATCTAGTGATACAAATGCTGAAGACTTAAAATGAGGTGAGGTTTGGCTCAGGGATTAAAAGGAATGGGTAAGAAGTGCTTTTTGAACATTCGAGAAATCCAGACTAATAGAGCTGGAAAGGATTTTATTTTAACTTCTAGTTCAGTGAATTATTGTTTTGTTTGTATTCCCCCTCAAATGATAAAAGTGTTTTTCAAAAATTGTATAACTGTTCCCAAGTCATTATTTTTGTGTGTATAAATCAGGAGTTTAAATGGGTGCAAAGGACATAATTTTCAGCATAGTGTATATTTCTTATACATTTTAAGTATAGTTTTGTTACAGCCTTGGAAGTGGCTCAGTTAGTTCCTTCAGTTTATGGAAAATGTCCAGCATGTAATGTCAATAGTGAAGCCAGTACTCATTGTCCAACCAGTCAACCAATTCAGACTGACTTTCTGTTTGAAAGAGTCTGACTTTCTTATATTCCCCCTGTGACAAATGTCACACTACTGAATTCTGACATGAAGGTAGGTAGAGAAGGCTCTGAACTTGCTATGGTTTGTCACCTGGATGCCAGCCCCTGTGCTTCGCTCTAGAGGGACTGTCCTTCCGGAGCCTCTATGTTCTTGAATCCTTCCTTTGTTGGCACTCCACAGGATTTTACTCCCTGAGCTACAATGCTCCATAGGAAAATTCAGGATGGGCCAGAGGTCTCTCTCTCTTTTGTCAAATGGGAAAAGGACACTGTGAAATGGAGGAGGGAAAGGAGAATCTACATATGATAGGCAGCAGTCCCAGCTTACTGCCCTTCTGCCAAGTCAGACACCCAAATTTGAGCATCTCGAATTTTGTCTCCTCCTCTTTCATTTTACTGCTGAATTAACTAAGACCTAAAAGAAGCATGGGCTCATCCAAGGTGGCAGTGCTTGTTAACCAGCGACAGAGCCAGAACTGGAATATAGGTATTTTGATTTCCCAGCTAGAGTGCTTCCTGCCCATGATGGCTCACTAATCTCTCTGACATTTAAGTGACTGCAGTCTCTTTAGGTAGTCACAGTGGAGTTTTCTCAGGGAAGAGAAGTGGTCTGACCTTGACATTTCTTCACAGGGCAGTGTGTGTACATAGAGAACTCCTGGATGGTAGTTATTTGTATCTGCTCTGACATTACTTGCAGATTAAGCAGATCGGGGTCACCACTTTGTTAACAAGCCTTCATTCAAAAGCCCATAATTTAACAAGCCTGTTCCATATAGTGGAAAAGGCACTTTTTCATGCGGCCAAAACCTCTTGGTGGTTATCAGATTTTTCCACAGTTTACTATATACCTCACTTTGTTAATGTCCTGGATTAAATTGTAAGGTCTCAGAGTATATAAACCCTGTCTTATTTCTTTATCTCAGAGTCCTCTAAGCCACTCAATAAGATAGTACAGAAGTGCCTGGCCTGGATTCAAATATTGGTGTCTGCCACCTGTGAGCAGTATGACTTTGGACAAAATATTAACCCCTCAACACCTCCCTTTCTGTGAAATGGGTTGTAAGGACTGAATACATGCTATTAGTCAAGTGCTTAGAAGTATACCTGGTATCGTCATAATAAGTGCTCAGTAACTGTTTGTCAGCTATTGTTATGATTGCTGATCAAAACTAAGCAATCTAACACCTAACACCAAAAGCATCAGGGGAGCTGACCCATGAAGACCAAATGGATAGGAATGTACATCAAATTTGCATAGAGGCAACCTCCAAAGGACAGAGATCAGGCCTGTGGAGAGAAAGGGACTGGACAGTGTTGGGGTTCCTCAAGCCGCATATGAAATAATGGTTTAGGCCAATGCTGTCCAATAGAACTTTCAATGGTGATGGGCATGTTCTATATCTGCACTGTCTGGTATGATAGGCAATAGTCACATGTGACTCTTGAGCAGTTGAAATGTGCCTAATCCTAATGAGAAATGCGATCTTTTCATTGTATTTAATATAAATTAATTTACAGTTAAATATAAACAGCCACATGGGCTAGTGGCTCCCAATTTGGGCAGAATAGGTTCAAGGCTGCAGCTTTGTTTTTGTCAGTTACCGTAAGTCTTTGAGTAGTAAACCAGCCTAAATTGATGAGGAGAACAAAGATGGTACAGTTGACTCGAAGGTAGTGAGTGCCATGTGGTTGGTAGCGGTCACTGGGAATTAGGGGCCAGTCCCAAATGGGATGTCATATGTCCATCCTCTGCTTCTGCCCCACCTTTTGTTACCACCTTCATCTTTCCCTCTAGCCCTGCTTCCTTCCTCACCTTTCCTCTGTATTCTCTGCCACCATTCCTCCCCAGTTGCCCTATGGCCAGGCTCCTCAGCCAAAGAGATTTTGAGACCTCTGCACATATAGGTAAGTCCTTACCAAGAAGTCCCAACTAATTAAGGTCAGTAAGATACCCATGGGGAAGTATATTAAGACACCTATGGTGCAGTGGCCAATTCCTTAGGAATAGAAGGACACTGAGGAAGTTGCAAGCTGTGGCAAAAAGAGACCTTTCTCACACTATTTTTATGCAAAGAGTTTCCCTGTATCACCTTAGTATTGATTCCATTCATCTATTAAGTAGTAGGCCATGGGCAAGATCATTTAAGATTTTGCAGATTTCCAGCAAAGGCTTCCACTGTGTACCAGAGCTAGATAGAGATATTTTAATGCCTAAAGGCATTAAATATAAAGCTTTTATTGTATTTTGAAAGCTTAAGTAGTCCTTTAAGGGAAAGACAAGCACTTAATATAAGTCAAGAAAATGAATTGTACTTATAAATTCTATTTGGAAGGAGAAATACTAGCTGGACCACATGACTGAGAATCCCACATATTGCTACCAGGCTTTGTTTGAGGCCAGTGTTTGCTATGTGAACAAAGTTGCAGGCTTTCTAAACCAACCCCTTTCTGCATTTCTAATAGCGAGGTTAAAACAGTTCCTTGTTAGTATTTTTAATATTTTAAATGTGCACTGAGTCATAGTTAATATCTTAAATGGATTCAACATTTTCTATTGTAAAAGAAGCTATTTTGTTGAACACCATAAAACCTTATTTGTGGAACCCATCCATATTAAAATTATAACTTCAGCCACTTTCTGTGGAGAAAATGGTGACTCTGACCTTTTATTCCATTTGACGATGGGGAGGAGGACCATAATTTCAACAATCAAATCCCAATTGTGTTACTGTGCCCATTTTCTTTATACAAAAATGTCATTCCATCTGTCTGCTGATAACTCACCTTAATCTATTTTCAATGGCCTGTTTTTTTTTTCAGGAAATGCTCACAAATTCTATTTATTTTCTATAAAAGAGAGGTAACTATTTTAAGTCGTCACACACATTCACAGAGTAAATGTATTTATTAAAACTGTAATTCACTCAGAAAGTCACAGGAAAGTGGGCTTTGCTTTGGTGTGGCCCCCAGGGAACAGGAGCTTTTCTGAGTCCATCATCTAACACAGGGAATACAGCACTGGAAGGCCAGACAGAAAATGGTTGCCAGTGAGTGGCCATGAATACAATGCCAGGCTTTAAATTTTTTTCTTATTGAGAGAGAGTGAGCAGTGTGCAATGAGCAGTGGCTAAAAATCTAACAGGACAGGTCCCCGACAACTCCCTCAAGTCCCATTTTCCTACATAGACCAGACTGCTGTCTTTCCAGTATGTTGTCCACACTGCTGTCAGCTTAGGCTCCCTGAAGCATAGCATAGTGCCCTTGCCCTCTGCTGTTCTCAAACTCTGCACCACCTTAATGTCTTCCTGGTGCAGTCTCTTCCAACCTGAAAGTCAAGGTTCTTCATGATTTTGCTCTTGCCCGCAATCCCCAGCTTTTCTTCTCACTGTTCTGCAGCCCCAGGGAACTGCTTTCAGTTCTTTTGTCATCCCCCTGGCTTTTGGGCCAGCACCCCTTGCTCACACCGTTCTCCTTCCAGGATCCTTTATAGCTCCTCTGGATCCATTGGCCGAAGAACTATCCATTCCTCTAGGCCTAGTTCAGATCCTACCTCCTCCAAGAAACCTGTCCTGAGCCCCAGACACACTGCAGGACTTTTTCTCTACAGTCCTCTGGCACTTCAATGCTAGGGTACAGTAGCAGAGCTTAGAATCAGAAACCCTGGGTTTGAATCCCCACTCTGCCATTTGTTAGGTGTGTGATCTTGGATGAAACATTTAACTTTGCTTTCTGAGCCTGTGCCTTCCTCTGGAACATGGAGATAATAATGCCTCCCCTGCACATGTCTCAGGTCTGGTTTGAACCTCACAGGAGAGAACATACGTGAAAGCTCTTGGTATACAATGAAATGCCATGAGCACAGAGAGTGTTGTCACTTTGATTACTGCTGTTCAACTGAAAAATCAGCCAAGGCTTCTGTGAAACAATCATTCTGAAAGGTGCAGGGGTAGGAAGCGTGTCACCCAGTCTCTGAGCATGACCACCAAACTGTCCCAAAAACTAGTATTTCAGGCTCTAAATTCTACTTTCCAGACAGCTTCCGGCAGCAGAAGAGACATGGGAATCCTTGGTCACACTACAAGTTCTGATTTAGGGTTTGAAACTCAGGGTGGCTGTAGTTACAGCACTTGCTCACACTAGTGGGTTCCATGAGGACAGGAAAGGCGAGTGGACTTGTTAGTCACTGGCAGATATCATAGGCCTACTTGGTGCTTTGAGGGAACAGAAATTTCTCCTGAAAGTTTGGCACACTCTTAAACTAGAAGGGCCAAAGCCTGTTAGAGAAGGTTGTTTGTAGGAGCATCTGAATAGGCAGTTTCTGGAGCCCTCTAATCCCTAGACAGAGGGACACATTGTTCTTCCTCTCTCCCTCCTATCTCTTTGAGGGCAGCAATATGGCCTAGTAGACTTAGCATAGGCTATGGGGGCCAAGAGCATATAAATTGCAGCTATGCCCCTTACTCACTTCCAGAGTCACTGTAAAATGCAGCTTGATGCCCACCCTCCTTCCCTCCCTCCTTTAAATTATTTTTTAAAATACTCATTGAATACCAACCATGTGCCACGTACTGTGATAGCAAGTAGGTATATAATGCCAAATGAAACACATTCTCCCTGTCCTCATGAAACTTCAAATTTACAGATTGTCCCCACCTTCCTGCCAGTTAAGCCTGCTGTGAGGATTAAATGAGAGCTGAGGATTAAAAGGGAGAGAGGAAAGAAGGACGGAAACAAGTGGCCAGCACACAGTGAGCACTCACAAAATGTGGATAGTTTCCTTCTCCCTACAGTGGCCTTACAGCATTAGGTGTTCTTGACCCAGGCATGCACCCGCACATGCAGTCAGATCTGGGACTTCCATTTATTTTAGTCTAGATCATCGCCATTTGCGTGCACAGTCCTTATGGCGGGTGCATCAGTTGGTCAAAATTGAGCCTCACTGATTTGCTTGAGTGACTTGCCTCCCAACAGAGCCAGATGGATGGATGGATACAGTCATTAAATCAAGTGGCTTTTGGGATTTCCATTGGTGTTAGACTTTCGACTTTCAAATTTAGTTTCCTGTGGCTGGTTATACATGGGAGGCAATGACATGCCATCAGCTTTCCAATTTGTTGTAGTGATGTGAGAATTATAAGGCATCCCTAATACATTGCATTTTGGGTTCTAAAGCCAGTGAGTGGTCTTAGAAGAAAATGACACTATTAAAGAAAAATGCACTGTGCTATCTTCTGACAAGTTTCATAACTATGACACCCCACAAACTCATTTTATTTTGCAGACATCGGACAGGTTACATATATTGTTGTATTGTGATTGTATGTTCTAACCAACGATCCCCCTCCACCAACTACTCTGTCCCATGTATTTCAAGTCTTTGAGTGGTACTGCCAAGTAAGTCAGGAACCTGGAAGTCAGCTTCAATGTGTCATTCTCCGTCACCTACCCTCCACCAAATGTGTTCCATCACAAAGTCTGGACTTAGGTCCTTGAATAGATCTTTCCCTCCCCACTGCTACTACCTTAGTTTATGCTCTTGTTATCTCACCCATAGACGACAGCAATATCCTAAACGACCTCTTTGCCTCCCATCAGTCGTCCTTCTCCACCTTTACCACCTCCTGCCACCCTTATTTCAGAAAAAATTTCTAAACCCAGTTGACCAAGTTACTTTCCTGTTGAGCCTCTTGCAGTGGCTCCCAGTTCCTCTACAGAATAAAGCCTGCAGTCCTTAGTATGATGCACAATACTCTGCCCAATTTGTCCCCTCTCTATCCAGTTTCAACTCTCATCGTAGCTGATTATTTCCCAGTCATACCAAAATACTTAGAGTTCCAGAACATAGCATTGATTCTTTCAGCGAATATTTATGTCTAGACACTGGGTATGCTGCAGTGAACAAAACAGACAAAGGGTCCTTTTTTTTAAATAGAATTTACATTCTAGTGGGGAAACAACAATAGACAGATACGTTGTTCGACAACTTCTTTATCTTCCCTCTTTCCAGACATCTTTTCCTCTGCTTGAAGAAACTTCCTTGCCCTCTGTCTGTCTAGATATTGCCTGCTGCTGTTTCACAAATCAGCTTTTAAGCATCATATCCAAGGTAGATCTCAGCCTGCTCTCTTCTTTTCTGTGGGCCTCTGCATGCTTGCCACCCAGCATCTGTTTTGCTGTTGTTTCTCATTGTATGCCACTCAGCCCAGAAAAGGTGTTTCAGCGCATGAAGAATGAAAGGAAGGGAAAAGGGAAGGAAGGAAGAGAAACAAGGGAGGGAGGAAAGAAGGAAAGACAGGAAATCAATTTTTTTTCCACTTCTTCTTGGCTTGGAAGTGTTTTAACTAGTTTTGAATTATGACCCATTAGGACTGCATAGTCAAGAAAATACCACTTAATTTTATGGCTGATGATACTTCCTAGAAAGTATGGAAGGAATGAATATTAATCCCTGCAATTTAACTGATGAGTCATTGTCTTTACAATTTTGTATTAAACTAAGAAATTAAACAAAATCTTCCTCACACACACAGGTGACTTAATCTTTGCCTTCACTTCCTCCTGCTAGAAGAGCTTGCAAGAAGCTGAAAAGCGGAAATCGCAAAGAAAATGATTGATAGACTTGACACATCAAATTAAAAAAAACCCTTCCATTCATCAAAATACAAAAAATAAAAACAGCTCTTCTTTAATGCTCCCTTTCATTGGCTGTAAACATTAAGAAAATTTCTGGTCTTTGGAGTCGCTTCAGGACGGCCTTCATGGGTGTGTGGTCTGTGTTTGGTTTAAGGTTCTTCCATTACCATCTTGAAATTGTTACTTTGCTCATAAGGAACACTCCGCTCCTTCATTTTGCACTGGGCTTCACAAATTATGTATCCAGTCCTGAGTCTCTTGAGTGATACTAGAATTTCCCTGCTCCCAGTGATACCTTTTATATCAGGCCCACTTGTGTAATGCTTGGCGAAAGAGTATAGGAAACCACCTGCTCGGGAGAATTGGACTGAATGTCATCCATCCCTTGGTAGCGTCCCATATATCTGGGCACTCATTTATTTGTTCCTCTGTTAACCTACAAACATTTTCCAAGTCTGCCCTTTGTGCCAAGCACTGTACTTTTTTCTGGGGTGAAGTAGTGAGCAGGGTGAATGCTGTTGCCACTTTGAAGGAGGTGTAGGTGTAAGTGCATCCATCACAATACAACATGCAAGTGTGTGCAGAGGGCAGCCAGAACACAGAGCGGAGGCCCCTAATCAGCCTGAAAGAGGAGGGAAGGAGGGCTTCTGAAGGGAGCTGTCATCCCAACTCTGACCTGAAGGAAGAAAACAGGCAGAGGTGGGAGCGTAGCCTGGGAAGGGCACTCAGGTCAGAGAAACAGCGCGCTCCCTTGCCACTCTTCTATCAGCAGGATGAAGGGCTTGACCTGCAGTGGGAATTCATCAGCATAGAGGTCAGTGTGGTGGAACAGCAGGCTGGCCATTCTTCATTGCCTGCTGCTGTTTCACAAATCAGCTTTTAAGCATCATATTAAAGTATATTAAGATTTCTCACACCCCAGATCCCTCACTGGTGTTTGTTTTTTCCATTGCCAAGAAAACTCTCCCTCAAACCCCCTTCAATTGTAGGTCTGTTGTCATCCTCAAAGAGCCTTCTTCCTCTCCAGATTAGGTTAGAACTTAAGTCACTACTGCTCTATGTCTTTGTAGCATACATGTGACTTGCCTATCAAGTCATACATCGTACTTTAAGGACATTATTTGTTGAGTATTTAAGTCTTCTTATACACTGGAGACTTAATGGAAGTGGAGTCCATAGCTGTCTCTTTTTTTTTTAACAGTCAAATCCATGTTCCTAGCCACATCCTGGCTGAAAGTAGCCACTGAACAAGTATTTGCTGAATGTATGTATGATCGACTAGAGTATTACTATCCCCATTTTACCAAAGAGGAATGAGACATGCCAGCTGATCCTACCCAAAGTCAAAGTGCTATTAGGTGGTAAAATAGAAATAACTTTCCAGTTAACTGCACTCCTTATTAAATCATTTTAAATTTTCAAAGGGCATGTGTGCAAATGAGACAAATAAGATAAATAGGACTTTCTATAAGCAAAACACCAACTATGAAAATTGTATTGGTTTGTTTTCTCCTTGTTCCCATGGGGTATGCAGTGCAATAGGGGAAGTCAAGTAACTGCATAGAAGGTAAGTCCAACAAGCCAAGGTAGTATGCGGCAAGTTCCAAGAGAGTTTGTGAAGGGGTGAGCTGCTGGGGCAAGGTGGGGCAAAGAGAAGTTCAGACACATGCACTAAGCCACACCATAAGAGTCACCTACACTATATCATGCCAGGAAGGCACTTACAGGGGGATTGACTGGCCAGTGCAAAGGGAACAGTAACCTCTAAAGCAAATGTGTGAGAACATTCATAAACTCTTTCCCAGGTAATTTGTTCTCCAAACTGCCACACGCCAGTCTGTAACTGCAGGAATTCTGGGAGCTGTCCAGCAATGGGAGTGGTCAGAGGGCCTTGCCAAGACAGGGCTTCTAGCAGATGCCCAAAAAGTTAGAAGGACTGTGAGGCCTGAAAGAGTTTCATGTTATTACCAGTGAGTGATGTGGGACAGTCTCTTAATCCATCAGCATGCATTTACTGAGCACCTACTATGTGCCAAGAAAATCAAATGGGGATTCTATTTCTGGTGACTGAACTTATAACTCCCATCTCTTCTCTTTGTCTTGAATTTAATATAAATCTGATATGGAGGTAAAAAGCAAATCTATTTCTGTGCCTGTTCATTCTTCATCTACCTTTCCAGTAAATGGTACTGAGCAGCTGTGCCAAACCTTTCTGAATGCTGTGAAATCATTTATGCATTTTGATTCTGTATTCTGGAAATATTAATTGTTTCTCCTCACTACAATGTGCTCTAGTTAGCTTGGACAATGCTCCCAGGCTCCTCTTTGAAGAGACTCTTCAGTGGCTTGTAATGACTTCTCTAATTCTGAATGTGGTAGATTAGATGTGAGCTGATCTCTCTCTTGCTCTCCTTTTTCAATACTTTTTTGTTTTGGAGACATAGCCTAATATCCTAATGTATGCCAATCAGGATTTACAGTGAGATGGATTTATATGTTATGGGCCTTTTGAACATTTCACATCCCTTTTAACAAGGATCATGGGTACCTTTGAGAATCTAATGAAAGCTATTAGCCCTTTCCCCAGGAAAGTGTACTTTGCCATAGGCATCTAATTCCACATCCAGTTACACAGTCTCAAGGATTTAGCCCATCCATGGATATTACCTTCAGTACATGAGGACCACATGTGCTGGGGTCAACCCTACATGTCATTGAGTTCACTGGTTTCAGATTTATTTTAACCATAGAACCCCCTGGTTGACGGGGGTAAAGGGGAGGAAGAGGCTGGTTAGTGCCCACCCTTTCCTTCCCCTGAAGTGTGTTTCTGAAGGAGGTTCTGAGCAACACAGTTTGAAGCCCAGTGATCTAGTCCAATACCTTCATTCCTTCAACATGAGAGCATTGATTCAAAAGGAGCAGAAATGACTAACACAACATCATGCATTCAGTCGGTGGCAGAGCTGAGACTGGATCCCATGCCCCTGATGCCCAGGGCAGAGCTGCACCATCCCCCCTTTCTAATTGCAAACCTCCTACCACTCATACCCCATTTGCTTCACAAAGAACCTGGGCCCAGCACAGTTTACACCCACAGTTATGTGTAATCACCACTATTTCAGCAGCAGGAGATGGAAGTACAGCTGACTTATGTGCTGTAGTTCCATCAAG
The DNA here is from genome assembly GCA_032199065.1 of Smutsia gigantea. NCBI lineage: Eukaryota > Metazoa > Chordata > Mammalia > Pholidota > Manidae > Smutsia > Smutsia gigantea. The sequence continues at coordinate 48,100 of JAVSCE010012761.1, read as the reverse complement.
GCCTTCTTCATTCTGTCTCATTTCTGCTGGTTCTTGTCTTTGTGACCTGCATCCATTTTGCAGCACATACTTATTAGAATACACATCACAGTCCAAAGCATCTCCTTTGTCCTCAACAAAGTGTCATCCCGTTGGCTTTCCACAAACACTCTGCTATAATTCTTAAAGAGGCAGCAGCCGGCTCTGGCCCTGGCATGGTGCCTGCTTGGCTGCAGGCCGCCAGCTGGACAGCCCAGGCTGTTATCGAGCTGGTCTCCACCCCAGTCTTCCAGCCTACTTTGTCACTGTCAAAAAACCCAACTGAGCCTCAGCTGCAGTCTGTAGTCCTGTTAGGGCCTGACTACAGGGAAGCCAAGCCAAGTCTGTCCTGCTCTCCCTTTGCTGCATGTTAGTCCAAGATTTGGATAAGCGCTTCTGGGTACCAGAGTAGAGAGAGAGAAACGAACAAATAGACTCAGGAAAGCCAAAAGGCAGTTCCCAGACACCTTTGTTGGGGATAGAGGCGAGCTTGTCTTTAGACATCCTGAGTTGAAGATCAGTATTTCTTGGGTGGAACTTCTCTGGGTTACATCAGAAGCAAAAACAGTTCACCTGCCAGGCCAGAGATCCACTTACACATAGCTTCAACCTATCCAGCAGACCAAAAATGAGTGAAAGATTGCCAGGCCAGAGTTCCCAACCAGGATAGCGGCATGGTGTAGTGGTTAAGAGCACACACTTTGGATCCAGTCAGATAAAAGTTTGAGTCATGGCTCTGCCTCATACCATCTGTGTGGCCCTGGCCTCCATTCCCTCATCTAGCAAAATGGGGAAAATAATGTCCCCATTAGAAGAATGTTTTGGAGAGTGACAGGGAGATGGAGCGCCAAACTTTTGATCCCCTTGCTATCTTCATCAGAAGCACAGAGCAGACTTGGTATTCTGAATGTTGTATTCACCACCAGCCATCTCTGCCCCTTTTGCCTAGAGTGGACACAGGAAATGTGGCAGGGCATGGGTATAAGAGCCCTGGCTTAGCCACTGATTATTGTGTGAGCCATGATTCAGCTCCCTCCCCTCTGTTTGGCCTGAGCTTTCCCATTAGGGGAGGTGGGATTTGCCCTTGAACAATTGTTCTGCATAGTGATCCAGGACTTGAGTATATCAAAATCATCTTAAGAGCTTTTTTCTTTCTCAAAAAAACATACGGATGCACATGTGCCTCTCCCAGACTGTCTGATTAAGGAGACTGAATTTCAGATCCCCCAGGTAATTCTGATGAGTACTTGGGTGTGGGGACCATCCATTCAGGAGAGTTCTAGAGTCTTCCTTTCTCTGACCTCCTTCAGTCTTAGAACTGCTTACTCTCACAAAAACTTTCCCCATTCATCAGGCTTACAAATCAAACACAGTCATTTTCACACAGAAAAGCAGTGAGTATTTGCCCTTTTTCTAGAGGACCTCGAAGGTGAAATTTTTTTCCCCAATGGACAATTCTTTTCGTTCCTGCTTTAGTGCCTTGATGTCAGGTGCAAGGGGGAACTTTGAGGTATCTGCTTCACATTGGCTTCCCCAGATAATCACACAGATCATTTGAAAAAAGCATTTTCTCTATTTTATGACTGTAGGTGAAGTAATGAAGTTTAACCTTCTTGTACTGGAGTAGAAGTATCTCAGGGTAGATCATAATAATAGCTACTGAGCACCTTCTACATGTCAGTTGCTACCATAATCCTTATGATAATTCTTGAGATAGGCATTAATATTTTTCCAAATTTTAAAGCAGAGATAAAATGCAGAGAGGTAAAATAGCTTATTTAAGGCCACACAACCGATAAGTGATCCTCCTTTATTGAACGGGGATCAGCATAGCTTTTGCAAATGCAAATTGGGTCACATGACTCTCTCTCTTAAAATCCTTCAGTGATTTTTTTATCCTTAGCCAGGTATCTGAACAACTTTGTGAGGACAGTGACTTTTGTCTGTTTTGCTCACTGCTATATCCCCAGCATTGAGCAGAGTGCCTGGCATATAACACAGTTCAGTCAATAAATACTTGCTGAGTGAGTTATGATGGGGCCTGAATTCAACCCAAGTCTGTCTGATTTCAAAGCCCACATTGTGGCAATTCTTACGTACACACACAACTTTGACTTAAGTTTACATGCCATGAAATGTACCAAAATTTAGTGTACAATTTTATTTGCACAAATAGCTTATACCTGTGTAACCTGCAACCCTATGAAGATATTTCCATCGCCCTAGGAGGTTCACTTTTGTTCCTTCCCAGACAAAGGCTTTTCTGGTTTTATTTTCATCACAGGTTAGTTTTTCCTTTTCTAGAATTTCATACAGATGGAGTCATGCGTTATGAAGTCTTGTGCATCTGGTGCTGTTCATTCAGCATGATGGTTCGAAGATCTGGTGGTTGACTGTATCAGCAGCCCTTTTTTATTGCTAAGTAGCATTTCAGTGTAGGAATATATCACTGTTAGTGTTTCATTCTCCTGTTGATGGGCATTTGGGTGGTGGTTAAGAGTGTTCGGGTATTACAGATAAAGTTGCCATGAACGTTTTGTGTTCAGGTCTTTTTGTAAACAGATGTTTTCATTTCTCTTCAGTAATTCTCTAGATACGGATTTCCTAGGTGATATGGAAAGGGTATATTCAGCTTTGCAAGAAACAATCTAGCATATTTCCAGAGAGACTGCCACCAGCAATGTTTGTGAGTTGCGGCAGCGCCACGCCTTTGCCAGCACTTTGATATCTGCTATCTCTTTAATTGTAGCCATTCTACCCAGTGTGTTGTGGTATCATTATGGTTTTAATGTGTCTGTCCCTGATGTGTCCCTGGTGAGGACTGTTTCGTGTCTTTTTGGCCATTCGTATATCTGCCTTGTGAAGTGTCAAGGTCTTTTTTTATTGGCTTGTTTATATTCTTACTACTATTGAGGTGTCAGAGTTCTTTATATACTCTGAATGTAAGTTCTTCATCAGATACATGCTTTGTGAATATTTTTCCCAGACTGTGGCTTGCTTATTCTTTTTCTGCTCCTCTGATGTACAGGATCTTTTCCTTTTGATGAAGTCCAGTTTATCAATATTTTTCTTCTATGATTAATACTTTTTGTGTCCTAAGAAATATTTGCCAATCCCAAAGCCACGAAGATATTCTCCTGTGGTGTCTCCTAAAGCCTCCATTTTAATGACTATAACATGCACTCTCTCTTTGACCATATTTTTTATACTAGATGCATCAATTCATCAGATAATCATTATCAGAATGAGCTGATGGGAGGCAGTATCCTAAGGAATTCAACAGGATGGCTTTGAAGTTTGAGCTGAGATCAAATCCTGACTCCAATACTTATCAGCATTGTGACCTTGTGCAAGTTACTTGGTCTTTCTGTGTGTCACTTCTTACATTTGTATAAAGGGGACAATACCACCTGCTTATCTCACAAGACAGTTATAAATATTAAATGAACAATTGTATGATCACTTCTTAGCATAGGGCATAACACATGGTAAGCCCTCCACAAATGGTATCTTCTGTCAATATAATAATTTTTATTTCTATTATAGGAATCTCACCAAGAGCTCTTAATGCTGGAAGCAAATAAAGAGTTTCCTTTTTTCACTTTACCAGACTTCAAAAAGAATCATTCAACACAGAGTGACCCAGCAAGCAGAGACAGCCTGTAGTTATGGACTTAGTTCTTGATATATAAGTCTAAAATCACATCTTTATGCTTTTGATTAATACTAATAATGGAATCGCCCAGCGCAAATATGACAGATATGATTATACAACTCCATGGTGTAGAGGACAATTTTACTGAAAACTGAAATTGTACAAAAAAGCTCATATAATGCTTTTCCAGAAATGCAGTGTGTTGGTTAGAGGTGGTCAAATGCAGATGTTTCAAAGGTTTAAGTTAGTGTTGTACAAAGCCTGGACTTTGAGATGAAGAAAACACAGAACTTGAATTAGTGGATGTAGTACTTGATTGTCACAAGGCTCACGTCTATCTGTAAAATTAAGCTGAATTAAGTACTGGTGAGTATTTTTTGGGTGTTAAATAGAATGTGAGTACACAATCTGGCACATAGTGGGCCCTTGAAAATTGAATTCATTGTTTAGCCTCATATTTTTAGTTACTTGTGCTATGACTTCCATATGTAATAGCAAAAAAATGTGAGATAGCAAATCTCCAAGTTATAACCTAAAAGAGGAAAATAACATATTTTTGATGGATTTCCTCCCTGTGTTTGGGGCTTATATTCACAAATTATATCTGTTTGCTATGTGAGGCCATTTGCAGACCACTCATTGAATCATCACTATGATTTCTGAATCAGAGGAGGATCCCTAGCTGTTTGTCATGTCTCACTGGTGAGAACACATGTTCGATGATTCCATGTATGGAGAAGAATGTGGCTCCGTATGTTTCCCCCTGTAACACCTTCCCTTTCAACATCTTCCTGTTGTGGTGGGGCGAGGAAAGAGGCTCCCATATGTAAATTGCTTTCTGCCACTGCTCCCACTGCTGCTTTCAGAGTGAATACACAGACCAGAGCATGGAAAGCTGTTGGCTGAGCATTCTTTCTGCCTTTTGAAGACATCAAAGACTTTAATCAAGCCTTTGGAGCTGCATCCACTGCTGTCCTCCTCATGGGACTCACTCTAGTCCCTTTGTGCTCTTATCTCAACCAACCTTTATCACCTTAACTCTTTTTCTTGCCAGTAAACCATTTACTTTCTCCAAATAGTTCCCATGTTTTGCCATTCTGCATCTTTGTTCATGCTGTTCCTTCGTCTCAACTTGAGGAGGCTTTCTTTTCATGTCTGTCAGCTCAAACTATATCCATCTGTACTGGGTTGAATGGTGTTCCCCTAAAATTCACATCCGCCAGGAATCTTTGAATGTGACCTAATTTAGAAATAGGTTATTTGTAAATGTAATTAGTTTAAAGATGAAGTCATACTGAGTTAGGGTGGGCCCCAATCCAATGACTGGTGTCCTTATAAGAAGTCATTGAAAACACAGAGGCACAGACGGCACAGGGGTGAAGGCCATGTGAAGACTGAGGCAGAGACTGGAGTGATACAAGCCAAGGAATGCAAAGCATTGTTGGCAGCCATCAGAGGCTAGCAAAAGGTAGGGAAGGATTCTTCCCTAGAGCCTTCAGAAGGAGATGGCACCACCAACAGTGCTCGAGAACTGTGAGAGATAAATTTCTGTTGTTTTCAGTCACCCATTTTGTGGTAATTTGTTATGGCAGCCCTAGGAAATGAATACACCATTTTTCAAGGTCAAGCTCAAACATGCACCTTCCCAGGTCTCATCACCTAGATGTGATTTGTCACTCTTTTTGACTTCTGTAGCAGTACCATAGTAGAAAGATTGCAAACTTTGGTGCCAGAGACATGTTGGCTTTAATCCTGACTCAGCTACTGACTGGATTTCTTCACCTGTACAGTAGGAATAATAATGCCTACCTAATAGGGTTGTTGTGTCAATAAATATGACTTTCTGTACCTCTCATAATAGCTTCACTCATTCTGTCTCATATTGTAATAATTTTATAATAAGAGCAGTGGTTCTGTTATCACTAGTTCAGGCACTGTAGGGAGCATAGATGGGTATGTAATGAACTTTGTATACCGTAAGACAGAATGCAGTACCTACCAATGGTACAAACAATGTTCAAGGAGTCTACCTTTCCAAACTGAGGGCAGCAGGCATCCAGTTTTCTACACTGGAAGTTCCAGCCAAAAGTTTGTAAATTGAATCACAAAAGAGAAATGGGGGAAATCTGCTTTTAAACCTGAACTCCAGAGTTGTAGATCCAGGGTGGGTTTTGTCTCAGTGGCTAACTGGAGCAAGAATTTTGGAATGTGATTGCTTACTAATTGCACAGCTCCTGCATATGGCACTGAGACAACCTTACCCTTGGCTATACATTATGATGATGGCAAAGGCTTCTACCTAGTATTCTGGTTTCTGTTCCTCTGGAACACCTTCCCAAAGGCCTCATCCCTCAAGGATTCCTGTTTTTTCACCTCTGGAGCCTTCACTGCCAGGCCCAAGTTGGAGCTCAACATATGCAACTTGTCCTGAGTTCTCTCTGACTTCTGGGTCCTCAGTCCCCACCCAGAATTCTCTGAGAGCCTTTTTGTGTAATCACTATGAACGAAGTGTTTATAGGCATTAACTTGTACTCTGATTAGCATGGCACAGTTAATAAAAATGCCTGCCTCCTCTGCCTCCTCGTATTAGTTTGCTAGGCTATCATAACAAAATAGCATAGATTGACTAGTTTGAACAACAGGCATTTATTTCCTCACAATTCAGAGGCTAGAAGTCCAAGATCAAGGTGACAGCAGGTTCATTCTGAGGCCCCTCTCATTGGCTTATAGATGGCTGTCTTCTCCATGTCTTCATGTGGCCAATCCTCTGCATGAGCACATATCTATATTCAAATTTTCTCTTCTTTTTTTAATTTTATTTTGGTATCATTAATCCACAATTACATATGCAACATTATGGTTACTAGACTCCCCCCATCATCAAGTCCCCACCACATACCCGATTACAATCACTGTCCATCAGCGTAGTAACACGTTATAGAGTCACTACTTGTCTTCTCTGTGTTGTACAAGCCCTCCCCGTGCCCCCCCTACATTATGTGTGCTAATCATAATGCCCCTTTCCCCCTTGTCCCTCCCTTCCCACCCACCCTCCCCAGTCCCTTTCCCTTTGGTAACTGTTAGCCCATTCTTGGGTTCTGTGAGTCTGCTGCTGTTTTGTTCCTTCAGTTTTTTTCTTTGTTCTTATACTCCACAGATGAGTGAAATCATTTGATACTTGTCTTTTTCCACCTGGCTTATTTCACTGAGCTAGAAGTTCCATCCATGTTGTTGCAGGTAGGATTTGTTTTCTTCTTATGGCTGAATAATATTCCATTGTGTATATGTACCACATCTTCTTTATCCATTCATCTACTGATGGACACTTAGGTTGCTTCCATTTCTTGGCTATTGTAAATAGTTCTGCGATAAACATAGGGGTGCATCTGTCTTTTTGAAACTGGGCTGCTGCGTTCTTAGGGTAAATTCCTAGGAGTAGAATTCCTGGGTCAAATGGTATTTCTATTTTGAGTTTTTTGAGGAACCTCCATACTGCTTTCCACAATGGTTGAATTAACTTACATTCCCATCAGCAGTGTAGGAGGGCTCCCCTTTCTCCACATGCTTGCCAACATTCCTTGCTGTTTGTGTTTTGGATGTTGGCCATCCTACCTGGTGTGAGGTGATATCTCATTGTGGTTTTAATTTGCATTTCCCTGATGATTAGTGATGTGGAGCATCTTTTCATATACCTGTTGGCCATCTGAATTTCTTCTTTGAAGTGTCTTTTCAGATCTTCTGCCCATTTTTTAATTGGATTATTTCTTTTTGTTTGTTGAGGTACGTGAGCTCTTTATATATTTTGGACGTCAGTCCTTTATCGGATACGTCATTTATGAATATATTCTCCCATACTGTAGGATGTCTTTTTGTTCTACTGATTGTGTCCTTTGCTGTACAGAAGCTTTTTAGTTTGATATAGTCCCAATTGTTCATTTTTGCTTTTGTTTCCCTTGCCTGGGGAGATACGTTCATGAAGAAGTTGGTCATGTTTATGTCCAAGAGATTTTTGCCCATGTGTTTTTCTAAGAGTTTTATGGTTTCATGACTTACATTCAGGTCCTTGATCCATTTTGAGTTTACTTTGTGAATGGGGTTAGACAATGATCCAATTTCATTCTCTTACATGTAGCTGTCCATTTTTGCCAATACCAGCTGTTGAAGAGGCTGTGATTTCCCCATTGTATATCCATGGTTCCTTTATCATATATTAATTGACCATATATGTTTGGGTTAATGTCTGGACTCTCTATTCTGTTCCACTGGTCTGTGGGTCTTTTCTTGTGCCAGTACCAAATTGTTTTGATTACTGTGGCTTTGTAGTAGAGCTTGAAGTCAGGGAGCATAATCCCCCTGTTTTATTCTTCCTTCTCAGGATTGCTTTGGCTATTCGGGTCTTTTGTGGTTCCATATGAATTTTAGAATTATTTGTTCCAGTTCATTGAAGAATGCTGTTGGTATTTTGATGGGGAATGCATTGAATCTGTAGATTGCTTTAGGTAGGATGGCCATTTTGACAATATTTATTCTTCATAGCCAAGAGCATGGGATGAGTTTCCATTTGTTAGTGTCCTCTTTAATTTCTCTTAGGAGTGTCTTGTAGTTTTCAGGGTATAGGTCTTTCATGTCTTTGTTTAGGTTTATTCCTAGGTATTTTATTCTTTTTGATGCAATTGTTAATGGAATTGTTTTCCTGATTTCTCTTTCTGTTAGCTCATCGTTAGTGTATAGGAATGCAACAGACTTCTGTGTATTAATTTTGTATCCTGCAACTTTTCCAAATTCAGATATTAGTTCTAGTAGTTTTGGAGTGGAGTCGTTAGGGTTTTTTATGTACAATATCATGTCATCTGCAAATAGTGACAGTTTGACTTCTTCTTTACCAATCTGGATGCCCTGTATTTCTTTGTTTTGTCTGATTGCCGTGGCTTGGACCTCCAGTACTATGTTGAGTAACAGTGGGGAGAGTGGGCATCCCTGCCTTGTTCTCCATCATAGGTGAAAAGCTTTCAGCTTCTCACTGTTAAGTATGATGTTGGCTGTGGGTTTGTCATATATGGCGTTTATTATGTTGAGGTACTTGCCCTCTATACCCATTTTGTTAAGAGTTTTTATCACAAATGGAGTTGAATTTTGTCAAATGCTTTTTCAGCATCTATGGAGACAACCATGTGGTTTTTGTCCTTTTTGTTGATGTGGTGGATGATGTTGATGGATTTTCAAATGTTGTTCCATACTTGCGTCCCTAGAATAAATCCTACTTGATCATGATGGATGATCTTTTTGATGTATTTTTGAATTCGGATTGCTAATATTTTGTTGAGTATTTTTGCATCTATGTTCATCAGGGATATTGGTCTGTAGTTTTCTTTTTTGGTGGGGTGTTTGCCTGGTTTTGGTATTAGAGTGATGCTGGCTTCATAGAATGAGTTTGGAAGTATTCCCTCCTCTTCTATTTTTTAGAAAACTTTAAGGAGAATGGGTATTATGTCTTCTCTATATGTGTGATAAAATTCAGCGGTGAATCCATGTGGTTTGGGGTTTTTGTTCTTGGGTAGTTTTTTGATTACCGATTCAATTTCTTTGCTGGTAATTGGTCTGTTTAGATTTTCTGTTTCTTGCTTGGTCAGTCCTGGAAGGTTGTATTTTTCTAAGAAGTTGTCCAATTTTTCTAGGTTTCCAGGTTGTTAGCATATAGATTTTCATAGCATTCTCTAATAATTCTTCGTATTTCTGTGGGATCTGTTGTGATTTTTCCATTCTCATTTCTGATTCTGTTTATGTGTGTAGATTCTCTTTTTCTCTTGATAAGTCTGGCTAGGGGTTTATCTATTTTGTTTACTTTCTCAAACAACCAGCTCTTGGTTTCATTGATTTTTTTCTATTGCTTTATTCTTCTCTATTTTATTTATTTCTTCTCTGATCTTTATTATGTCCCTCTTTCTGCTGACTTTGAGCCTCATTTGTTCTTCTTTTTCTGATTTCAATAACTGTGACTTTAGACTATTCATTTGGAACTGTTCTTCCTTCTTTAAATAAGCCTGGATTGCAATATACTTTACTCTTGGAACTGCCTTCGCTGCGTCCCACAGAAGTTGGGGCTTTGTGCTGTTGTTGTCATTCGTCTCCACATATTGCTTGATCTGTTTTAATTTGGTCATTGATCCATTGATTATTTAGGAGCATGTTATTAAATCTCCATGTGTTTATGAGCCTTTTTGTTTTCCTTGTACAGTTTATTTCTAGTTTTATACCTTTGTGATCTGAGAAGTTGGTTGGTAGAATTTCAGTGTTTTTGAATTCACTGAGGTTCTCTTCGTGGCCTAGTATGTGGTCTATTCTGGAAAATATTCCATGTGCACTTGAGAAGAATGTGTATCCTACTTCTTTTGTGTGTAGAGTTCTGTAGATGTCTGTTAGGTCCCTCTGTTCTAGTGTGTTGTTCAGTGCCTCTGTGTCCTTACTTATTTTCTGTCTGGTTGATCTGTCCTTTGGAGTGAGTGGTGTGTTGAAGACTCCTAAAATGAATGCATTGCATTCTATTTCCCCCTTTTATTCTGTTAGTATTTGTTTCACATATGTAGGCACTCCTGTGTTGGATGCATAGATATTTATAATGCTTATATCTTCTTGTTGGACTGCCCCATTTATCATTATGTAATGTCCTTTATCTCTTGTTACTTTCTTTGTTTTGAAGTCTATTTTGTCTGATACAACTACTGGAACACCTGCTTTTTTCTCCCTATTAGTTGCATGAACTATATTTTTCCACCCCTTCACTTTTAGTCTGTGTGTGTCTTTGGTTTAAGGTGAGTCTCTTGTAAGCAGCATATAGATGGATCTTGCTTTTTTATCCATTCTATTACTCTGTGTCTTTTGATTGGTGCATTCAGTCCATTTACATTTAGAGTGATTTTCGATAGCTATGTACTTATTGCCATGGCTGGCTTTGGATTCGTGGTTACCAAAGGTTCAAGGCTAGATTCTTTATTATCTAACAGTGTAACTTAACTCTCTTATTAAGCTATTTTAAACACAGTGTGATGATTCTTTATTTCTCTCCTTTCTTATTCTTCCTTCTCCACTCTTTGTATGTTAGGTGTTTTATTCTGTACTCTTTTGTGTTTCCTTTGACTGTTTTTGTGGAGAGTTGATTTTGCCTTTAATTAGTATTTGGATGGTCTGCTTTCCTTGCTGTGATTTTATTTTCTCTGGTGACATCCATTTAGCCTTAGGAGTACTTCCATCTAGAGCAGTCCGTTTAAAATATCCTATAGAGGTGGTTTGTGGGAGGCAAATTTCCTCAACTTTTGCTTGTCCAGATATTGTTTAATCCCTCCTCCAAATTTAAATGATAATCGTGCTGGATACAGTATTCTTGGTTCAAGGCCCTTCTGTTTCATTGCATTAAATATGTCATGCCATTCTCCTCTGGCCTGTAAGTTTTCTGTTGAGAAGTCTGATGATAGTCTGATGGGTTTTCCTTTGTAGGTAATCTTTTTACTCTGTCTACCTGCCTTTAATACTCTGTCCTTGTCTTTGATCTTTGACATTTTAATTATTATATGTCTTGGTGATTTTCTCCTTGGGTCCCTTGTGTTGGGAGATCTGTGGGCTTCCATGGTCTGAGAGACTGTTTCCTTCCCCAACTTGGAGAAGTTTTCAGCAGTTATTTCTTCAGATGCAGTTTCTATCCCTTTTTCTCTCTCTTCTTCTTCTGGTACCCATATAATGCAAATATTGTTCCTTTTGGAGTGGTCACACAGTTCTCAATATTCTTTCATTCCTAGAGATCCTTTTATCTCTCTCTGCCTCAACTTCTCTGTATTCCTGTTCTCTGATTTCTATTCCATTAACAGACTCTTGCATCTCATCCAGTCTGCTCTTAATCCCTTCTATCAATTGTTTCATTTCTCTTATTTCCCTCTGGACTTCATCCCTTAGCTCTTGCATATTTCTCTGGAGGTCCATCAGCATGGTTATTACTTTTATTTTGAATTCTTTTTCAGGAAGACTGGTTATATCTATTTTACCAGGCCTTCACTCTGGGGTTGTCTGAGTGATTTTTGACTGGACCAGATTCTTCTGCCTTTTCATGGCAATAGAATTGGTGGCAGGCAGGTGGTACATGTGTCAGCTGGGAGAACAAAGTCCCTTCCTGCTTGTTGGTCACCTTGCCCTTGTCCGCTGCCTGTGCCATCTACCTGCACACCGGGAGCAGCTTCTGGGATAATCTCCTGAGCTGCCATGGCGGGGCATTCCTCTGGGTAGCCTAGTGCATTGCGGGGGGCTTTCAGCCACGCTGGGTGTGTTCTCCTGTGATAACTGCACCCCTTCGTGCCTTCCAGACCTTGCTCTAGCTTCCACTGCCCATGCCGTTACCCGCACAGCAGGTGGCAGTCTCTGGGATAATCTCCTGAGGTGCCGTGGGCGGGGCTGCCGTCAGGCTAGCCTAGAGCACTGCCGGGGGGTTGCAGCCGCTCCAGGTGTGTTCTCCTGCAAGAACGTCACCCCTTCATGCCTTCTTGACCTTGCTCTGGCTTCCACTGCCTGTCCCAGTTAGGTGCTCACTGGGAGGAGACTCTGTGTGATTGCTGTTGGTGGGGCCGCTCTCTGGCTGCTGTGCAGCTGTGGAGGGTCAGCCGGTCTGTTTGCAGCACCAGTCAGGGGGGAACGAATGGCAGGCTGCTTATCTCCATGAGGGGCTTTGGGGCTGCTTTACCTCTCAGTGGGTTAGGGGGCCCAAAGTTCCTCAAGATTCCCAGCCTGCTGGGCTGAGTGTGCTGGGTCGATTTTATTCAGCTGTTGAGCCCTTATCCCTTTAAGACTTTTAAAAAGCGCCCTCTTTTCTTTTGTCCCAGGGGAGCCAGCTGTGGGGACCCGCTCACAGTCTTCATCTCGGACCTGCCCTTCCCTTTCTCTTAATATCCAATATACCATGCAATGTGTGTCTGTGCTCCCCATGCAGATTACTAGGGCTGGTTATTTAGCAGTCCTGTGCTTCCACTCCCTCCCCACTCTAATTCTTTTCCTCCTGCTGGTGCACTGGGGTGGGGGGAGTGCTCGGGTCCTGCTGGGTCATGCCTTTGTATCTTACCTGCTTCATGAGGAGCTGAGTTCTCACAGATGTAGATGTAGCCTGGCTGTTGTACTTTACCTTCTGGTGTCTCTTTTAGGAATAGTTGTATTTGTTGTATTTTCAAAAATATATATGGTTTTGGGAGGAGATTTCCGCTGCCCTGCTCACGTCGCCATCTTGAGCCCCTCCCCCCAAATTTTCTCTTCTTATAAGGACACCATTCATATTGGATTAGGGCTTCACCCCAAAGACCTCATTTTACCTTTGTTACCTCTTTAAAGGCCTTATCTCCATATGCAGTAACATCCTGAGTTACTGGGGGTTAGGACTTCAATTACAAATTTTTGGTGGCCACGATTCAGCCCTTAACAGTCCTGTGGTCAGGGTCAAAAGGCTTTGAAATCACTTTGTGGTGAATTTCCTGTTAAGTCTTTTTTTTCCGAATATCACATGTTCTAAGGCCTGAGACTTTAGGCTCATGGTATACACGTGGAAATTACTCAAGCACAATTCACAGGTCTTCCTCATGAGGAGAGGCAAATGAATCACAGAAGTTACCATTGGCTGAATAGTTACCAAGTGCCAAGCACTGTAATGGGATTTATTTACTCTGCACAATCACTCAGCAAAACAGATATTTATACTCTCATTTTCCAGCTGTGAAAATTAAGATTCAGAGATGCTAAAGTGATTTGCTCAAAGGCACAAAACTAGTAAGTACTAGAGTTGGGATTTGACTATAAATTTGTGTTGACTGTAAAGCCATGCCATTTCCACACACATCCCTTATCTGGAATTGAAAAACAAGTTTTTTTCTTCTCATTTCGAGCTATTGCATTAAAATGAAAAAGAAAAGTTTTATGAAGGAGTTTCTATCTGTTCACAGTCATCATTTATTCATACTTCTATATATTTACTTCCATTTATTCATACTTCCATTTATTTCTATTCCTTATATAGCTAAAGTTGACTATGCATCATTCTTCCTAGTATTGACTTACTTGCTGCTTCTGTTTTACAGCTTGTCATGCAAATTGCACAACTGAAGAATTAGGAAATGGTGACAGCAAAGTGGTTAACTGTCGCTTGAAATGAGAATTGGGGGATGATGGTGCAGAGAGCCCTTTCAGCCACGCTGGTGCAATGAAGTAATTCAGATCTGTCCAATGGCTTCTGCAATCAACTCTAGCTTGCTTTGTCACAACATACTGGCTTGCAGTACCAAAAACGATCTGTTCATGTGCGTTGTTCCCTGTGCAATTTTCGCAAACTGAAAGTAGTCAGAGACTCTATAGGAAAAGTCAGGAAAATCCCAGTTCTCTGGACATTGTCTATGATTATGACATATTTTGTGATACTATTTCTACCCAGTGACCGGGTCAGTTCCTAAGGATGAATTCTTTGCAGAGGAAGGGGGTATCGAGAGTTGAAGTGACAGATGAAATACATTTCAAAGGCTTGGAGGGCCAGATACAAATGATGATGGCAGTGATAATAGCAATGCTTCCTATTGTTGAATTCTTCACAGTTTACATGGACCTTCTATATCTCATTTGATTTTCACAAAAACGTATTGAAGACAGGGATTGTTGTATCTACTTTCCAGACATAGAAGTTGGGGTTCAAAGAGGTTCCCAAGTCTTTTGATCACTCTGCCTCCATTGCTAAATTGCTCTTTCTAAGTCCAACACACTGAGTGCATTCATTTTCAACTGTTGAGCATTTGTCCTCCTGAAGAAATTTATAAGTAGAAGTGGGGCCATGAGTAACTGCTTACTAGTTTTAAATGCTCAGTGGATGCCAGTCAAGATACAGTGGCTCTTTTCTTCCTAGGCTGCGTAAGCAGACCATTTCATGATTTCAGTCCATATTTCAATCTTCTATCCAATGCTTTTCTTTTGCTGCTATTCATTCATAACAAATAGCCGCCATTATTTGCTATTAGGCACATGCCAGGTGCTCTGTCTACATTATTTCTAATTCTCACAAGAACTCTGCAAGAAAGGTATTATTGTGCCCACATTACAAATGGGAAAACTGAGGCTTGGAGCTATTAAGTAAGTTTCCCAATGTTATACAGAGAGTAAGTGGTAGAATCAGAACTTAAAATCACCCAGTCTGGCTCTGGACCACAGCTTTTAATCATTATAGACCTTTAATTTGGAGGAATCCATTCCTAAGGAAAAGGACAAAAACAAATAATAATCTTAGAAAAATGCAATGGAATATGTACCTGGAAAGCTAAATTGTCAGCTTATCTACATCATCTAATTAGGTAGTAGTCTTCTACCATTGGATAGAAAGCTTCCAATATAAGGCAGGCTTCTCTGGGGCTAACCCACGGTCACAGTGATTGCATGGACGAGGCTTGCTTTCTTTGCTTATTCCTGCTACAAAACTATTTCTGACTGCCTATTCTCTAACCCACTGAATTTTTTTTCCATATACCTATTGTTTTTAGTTTACACATGATCACTTAATTGAAAACATGCTAATGTAAGTCTCAGTTCCTGGATGCTGTCCTGATGAAGGATTAATCGCTTCTGTTGGCAAGTGGTGTTAATAAGCATCATAATAAAGAGCCCTGGATAGGTAGATCCTTTCTCCTAGAAGTAGTCTTGTCTGTTCATGGAGCGGGGAGGAGTACTGAACTAAACTGGCTTCCTTCAGACTCCACTGCCTGAGTGATCTGTAGACATCTGACTATCTCTTCTGCTGCTACCTGTGGTTTATCCTCATCACACAAGATGGTGGAAGTTAGGGTCTGTGCTGGAGGGGCAGAGCGACAGCCCTCACACAAATCATCTTTAATGACTCTACACATTGTTAGGACTTAGTGCTTTGAAGAGAAAGAGACCCTCTGCAGTAGCAAAGAACACCATTTTGGATATAAAGATGTAGGAAATGGAAGTCCAAGCCCTCCATTGCACTACAGGTCCATCACTGGACTTTGTGTTTCTGATGGCAGCAGCTACCTTTTCCTAGGCTGTTACTTGGAGGTGCACTCAGACTTCCCCTAGGTTTAGACTACCTTAGTGCACTTGGTACCTCATCGTGGCCCACCTGCAACCAACAGGAACAGAATCCTTAGATCAATGGTGACCAACAGCTTTTGTAGGAGGTCAAACTGGGAAAAAGAAACCTGTGGATGGGATAAATAGTAGACACTTCAATACGTAGGACCAGAAGGAAAGGAAGATGGATGGTTTTCAAAATTAAGATGACTTTATTAATCCCATGGTGGTGGTGGAGAGTGGGAAGTGTTTATTCTTAAAATTTTAGATTACCTCTTTCCTAAATAGAATGATACTAGTGAGAAAAATACCATTGCTTTTAAGCCACTAAAAAATTCAATATGTAAGCATATTTGAGGAGCAGCCACACAGTAGCTACTTTTTAATCTTTCATTCTGAAATGAGCCTGCCTGGCTCTAAGATGCATTCTGTGATCTATCGGCTGCTCAGGAGTGCTTTAGAGGGTTTTTGAGCTGGAAGGGCCCCTGGAGATGATCCAGTTTAGTGGTTCCAAAGGTTTTTATCACCAAAGGCACCTTTAATTAATTTCCCCTTGCCTTCCATGTTTTGAAATATCTGGCCTACTAAATAAATTCTATTTATCACATCATATTTTCTTTTCCCATTGTTTGTCATTCAGAGCCATTGATAATACCCCATTAGAGCATATGGTCAGCATGAAATAATCAACGTGACTACAATAAGCTGATAGAATTCTTTCCCAAAGCAAAGGCCCTCAGAGGTTGAAGTAGCCTGGGATCTGCTAGATCTCAGGGACCTTTACAATCCATTTCCCTTAGGCTTATTGAAATGTTAAAAACAGCTCATAGACTCCCATCATGACCTTCTTGTAATTCTCATGGACAGCCATTCCTCTTCTCCCCCTATAAGGGCAGATGAGGAGACTTAAGATTGAAGAGACACAATGGTTGGGTCAAGGTCACACAGTACCTTAATAGCAAGGAGGACCAGACCTTTTGGATAGCAGAAGGTACCATGGAAGCTGGGATGAGAGTATAGTTTAGCGGAAAGGGCACAGGCTTTGAAACAAAATACCTGTGTTCAATGTCTGGCTCTGCCACTTAGTGGCTGTGTGACTCTGGGTCAGTTTTTTATTATTCTGAACTTAGGTGTCAGGGACATACAGGCATTCTATAAATATCCATTTGATGAATCAGTAGAATAGGGACTATGATGCTTACCCCATGGACTTGTGTGTGGATTGAATGAGATGATGCAAATGGAGTTCCTATGTGTCTAATACATAGAAGATACAAAAAATAAAAATCCATCATGGATTTATTGAATAATCTGTACAATAATACTAATAGCCGACTCTCAGTCCTGAATTTGTACCCAGCCTCCTTTCTGGGAGTTATTTCAAGCATGTCCCTATGGAATGTTTCAGGTGCTGTTTTTCTCGAACAGGTTTGCTTGGGCAGTCAAATAATGTCCCTGACATCCTGTTAGAGTTTTTCCCTAAGGGCTGGAAAGGCATGGAGTTCTTCTCAGTAGTGAAGTTCACTCCCCTCTTTCGCCTTCATCCCCTTTACAGTGATGATCTTTGCCAAAATGATTAGAATTGAAATAGGAATACTTGAGGATGGCTTATTCCCAGTCCTGCTCCATGGAGTCATAGTGAAGATCCACTTAGCTTTTTGGCTTTTCCTTATTTTAGCTCAATCGCCCTGTTACTGTTCAGATACCCTGTAGTAAAGTATGTGGGACACATCCATTGGTCACTCTTAGTTAATAACATTTTGAAAGACAGAAATATCTAGTTCCCAGTAGGTCAGATACTAAAGTTTCAGCAATGTGTACTTTATGTGATTTTCATTGGAAATCATATCTGGGAGCCCTGGCAATCTCATACTCTCTTAGCTCAGTGAAATGTTGAGATACAACAGGCTTAATTGTAGGGCTTTGATTAGATTGGCATGTACTGTCCTACGTGTAGGGTGTCATTCACATTGACCACAATATATTATACGTGGCCTATAAGACTAGATGGTCAGGCCACCGCTAAACATCCCACATTGGAGCCCACAGAGGACATTTGCAGACCCTCATTAGTGGCCATGGGCTGTGGGAGTGAGCCAGTAACATTCCCATGCACAGCCCCAGGGCCCACTTTGATGCCCAGGAGAGGAACAGATCAATTAGCCTCTGATCAGCAGTCCCCTCTCATGGCCCCCCAAGGTGCAAAAAAAGATACGTGGTATGATTCTGATGGAGGGGTTAGAGTCAATAGGAGTTAACAGGTGAGGTTTTTTTTTTTCTTGGAATTTTAGGTAAGGTTGATATACAGTTCATGAACCAAGTAAAATCTTGGCTGGTCTAATGCTTGCAGAAACTGTTCGTCAGGCTCAAATATAATTTTTTAATCTCATAAATGGCCTAGAGCAATTTGAAGATGAAAAGTTGTATGTTGAATGGCAAAACAAAATACTTGAAGAGCACAGTGTACAACAAGCCAGTTTAATGAGAATTTCCTTAGTTCTGTTTTTCTTGCAATATTGAGGGTTTTTTTCTCCTTGTAAACTCAGGAGATGGAAAATACCTTGGAATCTAGTCAAGAATGGATTCTTAATTAACTGTCCAGAGATTTCTGTGGGGTAAAATTCTGAGCAGTGCTCTTTTCTGTGGACAGGGAAAATTAGCTCTGTAGCAAGCAAACAAAAGGGTGCATTTCCTCGTACCGGCCTTTCTGAGGGAGCCAGGGAGGATACAAACACCAGCGCGGGCAGTATCTCATTGCTCAAACGAGCATGCTTATGGGACCCGGAGCTGGGGCTCATTTGCAGCTGAGCTAGGGTCAAGGCTTGTAGGCCACCTCTGTGATTTCCCTTTCTCTGCTTTGTATACTCCAGCCTTGGCTATTTTGAAGGCCTCCTTTGGAATGGAGGTGGCATTCTGTGGCATTTCACTCTGGCTCCTGAGGAGGGAGTGTGCCGGAGTGGGAGCATGGGTTCTGGGGTCTAATAAGTTCTGACGTGCATCACAGATATGGCCTGGGGCAAATGGCTTCCCTGCTGTTAGCCTCAGTTTGCTTACCTAAGAAATGGGAGAATGATACCACCAGTTTCCAATGGTTGTATTGTGGATCAAATGAGATATTCCATGTAAAAACTTCTCATTATGTCAGGCATATAGTAAGTAGTTGCTCATAAAAGATAGATGATTATGGCAGTGTTTTGCAGGATAAGGACTGTCTGGGCTTATAGACTGTTTCTTTGAACAAGATGCTAATGAGAAGACCTCATGTTTTGGGTCAGTGAGTCTCACTCAGGGAAAAATTCTGACACAGGTCTACACAGACTGCAGGTTTAAAATCTGTCTGGTGCTCCTTTTGAAGGGGCTCCAGGTGAAAGATGGCTTCAGTATAGACACAGTAGTGAAGAGGGGCCTAAGACACCTGTAGACCAGAAGAAGTGCTAGTTTTCCAGAGGAATAAGAGGCCATGGGTACAACCCAGTCTGGCCTCAAATTTTGGGGGCGGCAACCTCCCACTTAAATGCCACATGTGAGGTTTGAGGACTTTCTGTCTAAGATGGGATTTGCAATTTGTGAAATGTGAAGCAACATCTAATTTTTCTCGTTTTTAGCAGATGAATAAAGAGGGAGATCATTTGACTTGGGTCCTATCCTGGGCCAGTTGACCTATGGCTTGGTTTCTATAGATAAACTTTCATTAGCAGCTTTGGCTTTAGAACCAGGCTAGGCCCAGATTCATTATTTCCTGGCACTATCTCAACCAAGCATGAAAATCTTGGGACAAATCATATTTTTTGTTTGTTTGTGTTAGGAAATGGCTTTAAATACTAGCCTCTCTTCCCCATGCACTCTAAAAGCAAAGTAAAATTAACATTATACTTAAATCCAATGAGACAGGGAAACCTCAGCAGGTGCCTTTCATAGCCTAACGGGCAAGCTTGTCATCAGAGCCTTTCTGGCCCTTGCTTTAGTCCTCAGCACATCCCAGAGGAGGAGCTAGGCAGAAAAGACTGCATTGTGTTCTGCATGAGAAACTTACCCAAGAATCTAGGTTTAGAGCCTAATTTGTAATTGGACAGTTTCTTGGCAGTACATCAAGCTCAGCCTCAAATCAGAGCATCTCTTGGGGAGAAATCTGTATTTAGATGTTTCATTTCAAAATTCATCATTGAATAAAAAAGTATTTTATTGCAACTCCTACTCGATGCATTCCAAATTCTCCCTAACTCGTTCTTGATTACAATGATGTCATTAATAATGGATGGAAAGGAGAGGGTGAGCATGTTCCAGGGCTAAGCAGCAAAGAGGGAAGCACAGGCACATACTTCATGGCTCTTTAGGGATGTAGAATCCAGTGATCTCAAAGCCAAGAGCTTGCTACCCTGCCTCCCCTTTCTGGATGCCTGTTATTTGCATCCTAGAACTGCTCTGAGTCGGCCAGGAGAGAAATGTCTTTTTAAGAAGTGGGCAGGAAATGAACTACTAAAATGGTGTTTGGCAAACAGATTAAGTTTCCCCGAAGGTTGGAAGGAGGACTGATTTTTTGCATCCATCCAGCAAGCCTACACTTCCTCTTCTCCCATTCTCTCCTCATCCTGTTCCAGTCGTCCCTCCACTGACACTGCTCTTGTCAAGGTCACCAGTGACCACCTGTGTTGCCCAATAGAATGGGCTTCTCTTTGTACATCTCATTGATCTCTTAGTAGCACTCACCAGTTCGCTGCTTTCTTTTCTTGGTTTCCTTGACTTTAAGTTGTCCTGGTTCTTCTTCCTCACAAGCTGCTCCTTCTCAGGCAGTCTCCTTTATGCACTTGTCCCCCTCTAAGAAATCTCTAAATGGTAGGGTTCCTTAGAGATTGTTTCTGGGCTTCTTCTTCTCTCCATCTGTACCCTGCCTCGGTGACCTCATCTCCTCTCAGCGCTTTACTGTTCATGCCGTGGACTTTCATATCTTTCGCCAATCCTAATCCTTTACCCCAGTGTGTTGTGCTAAATAAATACTCTTTCTAAAGCAGAATACTGAAGTGGGGCTGTGAGTAATACTGATTAAGGGCTTTCTTTTTTTCTCTTTGATTTCCCATTTTTAGATCATTTACCTACAGTTACTCTTTCAACAAATATTAACAGATATTTTTCGCTATGTCAGACACAATGCAAGCTGCTGTAGAGGTTGGTGTTAGGGGATAGAAAATAAGTGCACTGGGATATGTGATTTCATGGGATGGCAGAGAAGTGTGTGTTCATTCATGCAGCCACTAACCTGCACAGAGCTACATACAAATACTCATTCAGCCAATATTAACTGGGAACCTACAACGTTCCAGATGCTATGCCACACACTATGCCACACTTGCAAGGACCAGCACATAGCTCCTGTTCACATGCAGCCTATAGTTTAGTTAGACAGCCTGAAGGCAATTATAAGCAGTGTTAAGTGTCCCACAGAGGTGATTTGGGTGCAGAGATGAGTAGAGTTGGGGAGTTCAAATCCAACTGTGTGTATTTTTGTTTGTGTTAATATAAGTCCTCTTGGAAATATCAGTATTTGCCAAGTCCCTGCCAGCTTGCCTCAGGATACGCACAAAGGGGCACTCTCTGGGGCTTTGGGTCCCAGCACGACTGCATAACTGGTAGTCTTAGCGAGCTGAGCTAGGCTTCCAAGACCCGAGGGGCTCAGTTTGTCTAAATTCAGTCTCTGTGGGTTTCTGCTAAGCTCTCTAAAGAAGGGGATAGAGGGGCAGGCGGGAACCTCTTCTCAAGCAGAAGGGGGGTTCTCAGGCTTACTCCAGTCACACCAGTCATGTAAGAGGGTAAGGAGAGAGCGATGGCCTGGCTTTGCAGGAAAATGTTCTCTTGGGCAGAACTACAGAAAGCCAAGGTCACGCTCTCACCTCAACTCCACGGAGGCACAGACCTTCAATCCTTTTCCTCTGCAGGTTTGTGATCATCCCCCTCACCCACTAGCCTTGTACCTTTTACAGACAGTCCTTGAGGGCTCCTGTACAGAGGGCTGAGGGAGAGTGTTGAAACAAGACAGCTCCCCATGGAGGCCAGCATACGTGGGCTTTCCTGGACATGTTCCCATAGAAGGTGTGCTTCCATAGAAAGGAGCACATAAGAGGTACTTGATTAATGTCTGGGAATGAATGAATGTATTATGGTGCGAGCAGGAGCTTCCAGGGGAATAAATGAATGTATTATAGTGCTAGCAGGAACTAGCTAGAATCTATTCTGGCCAGCCATCATGGTAGACACTGAGACTGCAGAGATGAGTGACACCAGGTCCCTTTCCTCAAGGTGCTCAGTTCACAGTTGAATGCAAGAGATTGAGATGTTAACAAGTAAACACCACCTGGTGTTACAATTATCATAATAACAACTAATGCTTTCTGAGCCCTTACTATGTCCAGGTAATGTTTCATGTGAATTATTTCATCCTTACAATAACTCTTTGTGAGATCTTTTACTAGTCCCCACTCTCAGTCACAATGAGGCTGAATTAAACACAAAAGCGACAAAGCCAGCATTCAAACCAGGGAGATGGGTTCAAAATTTGGGTTTTCAAGTGCTATTGACATTGCCTTTGGGTGGGGGCCAAAGCTGGAAGGAGTTTTGGCATGTGTCAGTTAAGATCACCAGGGGAAAGCTCTTTTGTGTGAAGAGAGACAGCCCAGGGATGGACCTTTAGGGAGAAGGAGGAGAATGTAGTGGGCTTGTCGGTCCGTGCGTGGTAGCACACACTGCGTAGACTCTGGGTCTTGTCTCCCAGAGGTGACTGGGTTTTCGTGAGAATCTTCAGCTAATTCATCTTTGCTCAGGTGCAAGTTTGAGATCTTGGAATCTCCCAGTCTGCCTTGGCCCTGTCTGTGCCTCTAGTCATATATGAGACCCAGGAGAAGCAGTGGGGAGGTTAAATCTTTCCAAGTATGTTTTGAACCCTTAGCCCAGCCAGGCTTTACATGTGGTCCCTTGCATTTGGAAGCAGCCGGGCCTGCAGGTGTATCACATGCACGTCAGAATGAAATACACACCACGTGAGTTCCACTTTTCTCATTTCTTGGACATTCTAAAGAAGACAGAACCATACTGATAAAGAACAAATGAGTTGTCAGGAGGTAGGAGTAGGGGAGCCGGTGTGCCTAAGATGGGGTAGCATGATGGGGTGTTGGAGTGATGGTGGTGGTGGTGGTTTCCCGAGTCTGTGCATGTGTAAAGCTCAGAACTGTACACCAAGAAAACTCCATTATTCTGTGTGTTAATTTTAAAAAGCAAAAATTTAAAGAACCAAGCACACCCTATATAGGTTTTATTTTTCACCTCTTAATTCCTGTTCAAGCACATGGGCACTCAAAGCCTTTGGTGACTTGGCAGGGTTGGAAGAAGGATAAAAAGAGAAAGAGTGCTTGAACTTGGCATCTGAATCTTTTCAAGTCATGAGAAATTAACTTCTCCTCCCATGTACCATCTCTGTTGTTAAGCTATTGAATGCCCTCATTTGAAAAATGCCTTGTGGGCAATGTGGGTTGCTGCATGGTGACATTGGGTGCTCCAGGATGCAGTGTGAGGCTGGGGGAAAGAGCATTTTCCCCATGCTGCAGCCCATGGTCCTCAGATGTTCTCCTATCCTGTTTGTCGTGACCTCAGTTCTTGTTTGTACCTGCAGCACAGAGCGGGTGGACTTTGACTTACATAGGCCCCGACCCATTGCAGAGGTCACCCACAAAGTTTTCTGCAAAGACTGAAGACTGGAACCTTCACTTCTGCTGCTGTAGGGCAGAAGGACCATTCATGTCTGCCAAACTGGAGAGTTGTCCTCTTTCCCACCACTTCTTGTTCCTTCTCCTAAAGTCTTGTGTGTGCTATGGTCCAAGGCAGAAGGAGAGGAAAGGAAAAGATTTGTCACAAATCCCATTCTGGCCAGACTAGCTTTGGTAATATGCAAAGTATTTTTTCTATGTCCTCCCCTTCCTGGCTATGGGGCCTTTGGCAAAACACACTTAGTTAAACTTCTGTCATTGTTCATCTGAGACCCGTGAATAACCGTACCTGCCTCGCTTCACTCACAGAAAGACTGTTTGGGTCAAATATCAAAGTGCTGGGCCTATTTGTACAACAAGGGTGAGTTGAATAGGATTTATGATGGTGTAGCTTGGACATCTACCATTTCTTCCTGTGGGAAGATGAGTTTTGATTTCTAGCCTATTAACCAACCTATAGCACAGGTTTTCCAGTTTATTTTCAAAGCCGTGAGCAGAGAGCCATGCTCTAGGAGCAAAACACTTTTGAAATAAAATAGCCATTCCCATTGAGGTACTGTGATATGGTAGACAGGGTGCCAAATTGTTACTGCACTGCAGAATAATTAGGCAGAATTGAGAAGCAGTTTTTCTCATGACTGCAGTGCATTTGCCCACAATCAAAGCAGGCATTTTTGAGATGTGTTCATAATGGGGGAAGAACATTCCTGCTTCTTCCTCCCTATCAGCTTTTTGAGAAGGTATCCTTCCTGCTTCGTGACTATGGGCCCACTCCCTTCCTCTGAATCCCCATTATATTTTGCTGGGGCCGCTCTTAGAGCTCTTGCCACATTTTGCCTTTTGGCAGCACTGTTCCTCTCCTTGCGCATCTCTGATTAGTCTAGAAGCCCCTCCGCAGCTGCCAGGTCTGGCCAGAGCACTGTGAATAACGCCTGCCCATCACTGATATCTAGTATTTAGCTCTTGAGTTGAAAGTCAAAAGCAAAAGAGGTTACGTTGAATTCTAAGAAAGCAACTTATTTCTTTGTTTTCGTTTGGAAAAGCAGAACTGAATCTGTTGATTACAGAAGATTTCGAAATATTGCTTAGTAAAACAGAAAATTGAAATAATCTATAACCCACCACTGAAGTGAACAGGGTCATCTCTTAATCCAATTTACTGTGCACTTTCCCAGTGGTCGGTGCCATGAACTGAAAGGTGGCAGTGGCATGGGCAGTGCCCTCAGAAACCTCACAGACCGCTGGGGAGGACAGACACATGGACGTCGTTCTGCAGGCAACAGGGAGCCAGTACAAGTTCTGAGCAGGATATTGACAAGGCGAAAATATTTAGGGAATATTTGTCTGTCAGTAGTAGACAGGATAGTGTGAAGAAAGTGGGGCCTGAAGTATAGAGACCAGTGAGGAAGCTATCGCTAAGAGGCCACACATTTTACTCTTTGACCTTAAGATAAAGACAGTGTCATTCAACCAGAGTGACCTCCATTCCAAGTTACTCCCCCTGGGAAATTCCAAGAGTGAGACTTAGAGGATAGCCTTGCCCCCTTCACATTTACTGAGCGGCACGGGGTTCAGAGAGCCCCTCTGTGTAAGGGCAGAAGCAACCCTTTTTCTATCTGACTGGCTGAGCTCCCAGGCCATGCTGCAGAACCTGAGTCTTAGGGGACAGATCTTTAACCTGCAAGTCAGCCACTGGGTTTCCATGGTAAGAAAACCTCATGGTTTCCCCAGGTCTGTCACTGTTATCCTCCAAGAAATTGATATTTTCTTAAAAATCTGAACCCTCCTGGTCAGAAAGGTATAGAACCAAAGACATATTTCAAGCTAGAAAAGACACGGACACCTCTCATTTTATGGATGAAGAAAGGAGACCTAGAGAGACGGTACTTGCCAAAGGTCTCATATAGTTAGTAAGTGGCAGAGGTGGGTGTCCTGTTTAGTTCCCAGCTCCTTCCCCCAGGGTGCGGCCAGGGAGTGTATGTTGTGTACAGCCTGAAGGGAATGGCCAGTAGAGCCGGAGGGAGTAGCAGCGAAGCCCAGACTAAATGGATTCCTGTTGATTCTTGCTGGCACAATGCAGCGATTCAAAAACAACCAAGCAAACAAACTCAGAACTTAGTGAAGACATTACACTCCCGGCAGACCTTTCTGTTCTTTTGCTGGGGTTATTTTTCAGTTTATTTCCAGGAAGGGGGTTGGTTTTAATGGCTCAGTAAACTGTGATCTGGTATGGGGGAATGGGATTAGTGGGCTGTTTTGCTGCAAAAGATCCTAAGCTCTTCTGCTTTATACCATGCACCTCTTATCTGCATGGGGGTATTTAGGTTGAAAAAGGACACTGTTGGGAGTGACAAGTACACTAATCTCAGGAAGAGTAAATGGCCATGAGCTCCTCTAGACAGAGACCATCATTAGCTAGAGCCTGACCTCAGGAGGGGTGACCTACCCTAAACTCCACGGAGAAGCAACCTTTGTGGTGGGGGGTGGGGTAGGGCTGTTTGCTGCTGGCTTTTCATTCTGTGTGGCCACCTAAGCTTTTGGGAAATGCACATCAGAAAACATTAGCTGCAGACTCAGAGCCCATTTCTTAGAAACTGAGCTGTGGTCATTTCCTATTTATGTGCTTGTTTGGTTTGTTTTGAGCACATAAACCTATTTTTGAATGCTGCATATCACCTTTTATTAGGCTCTGTTCTTAGTAGACTCATAGGTGCTTAGGGAACAGCTGAGTAGAGTACACAAGTTTTTAGAAAAGTAAATTCTCCCATTACCATATCCTTGGGTAAAGCTAGAAATATACAAGCTTTTGTGTGTCAATTCCAGAAGCTAATAACTCTATTCACATATAGCTATGTTAGGTATGTTGGACGCCTGGAGCTATCTGGTCAAAGAGAGTTGTTTTTAGGTTTGGAAGAAAACTCAGCCCCCAAACCAGGTAATGTGACATGTTCTATTTTTAATGAGTATTTTTTCTTGTTTTAGCTTAGAGGTGTTGTTCATTGTTTTGATTCTTGATGAAAGGATTCTGCTTAGACTCTCAGCTCCCCGGTTGGTTGGAGTTTCACAAAAACATCGGCACTGAAGCAAAGGGGATTCATACCGTTCTAGAGAGTGTTCACTGGAAGGTTTCCCATAAA
Organism: Smutsia gigantea; assembly: GCA_032199065.1. Taxonomy (NCBI): domain Eukaryota; kingdom Metazoa; phylum Chordata; class Mammalia; order Pholidota; family Manidae; genus Smutsia; species Smutsia gigantea. The sequence continues at coordinate 21,446 of JAVSCE010012761.1, read as the reverse complement.
CACCTGTAGCAAGATGACTCTCTGTCAGCCTCTCCTCCCCCACGGTAGATGGGCCTGCAACCCTCACTGCGGGCTAGGGCAAAGTCAGTGGTTCAAAAGAGAGGGTCCTTTCCTATCAATAAAGAACCAAGTGTGCTGTAGCAAATGGGCTGTATCCAATGCTCAGGTATTTCTGCTAGTATCTCCTACAGCATCTACTCACTATTGCTAAGCATTGTGGGTACCTAGGGAGTAAATAGTCCCAAAGATTGGCCTAGAGGGAAAAAAACATGACTGGAATTTTGATTATGGTAGAAAATCCTTTTCAACTTAAAATTCATAAGAAATTTGCTTTAGAAAAGAATTGATTTTAGGGGTGTTTTTTCTCATTCTATTGTCCTTTCTTTTCATTTTTCATTTCCTGCTGGACAACCACTTATTAAATGTAGGAAATGTGTGTACCTAAGTGACCCAAGTTGCTAGGGCTACATCAAGTGTTCCAGTCCAGAGCAGCTGAGGGAGGTTTGGGGGTATCTCCATGGCCCTTGACTTTTCAGCTTCAGTTATAAATCTGTTTGGTCAAGTTGTGGTTTAAGCTGTTTGTGGTCCCTGTGACAGCCTTTTGGTAAATAGCTACAGTACAGAAGCAGCTCGGGATTATTTGTTATCATCTCTACTAAGCTGCTGAGATAACTCCATGGAGTGGGTGATTTAGCAAGTGGAAGTGTGTAGAGTTTTACATGTAGGTTCTTAGGTGCATGCAGAAAAATGATGCTTGGCAAATGACTATTTTTGTCTTTAAAGAAAAAAAGATTTAAAAACTTTCAGATCTGTCCTCCTAAGTCACAGCAGAATGTTTTATTCATTTATCTTTACTTCTGCCTTTTGTGTGGATTTGGAGGAGTCTTTTTTGAGGGGGAAATTTGCCCATTCAGAAAGCAGTAGATCCTATTTGCCATTCTATATGCCCTTTACTATCACTCTATCTTGTTTCTGTAAATATTAAAACACTACAACCTAAATTTTGCCTTTTCTAAATAAGTGAACCCCATAGTTATTAGTTGAATTCAAGTGACTTTCAGATAGAATCATTATTCTATTATGGCATAAACACAGAAAATGTAGCTCTGTGCAGGCATAAGCATAGCACATGTTTCCCTGGGAGCTTGACAAGTGTGTTGTCCTCAGAGTAAACAAGCTATATTCTCTGAGACTCCATGAAGCACATTAACTCTTTCAGGCCACTTGCTGCTGGCATGAGTCCATGGCTTCGAAAACTATGTTTCCTGCCAAAGACTGGCTCAGGGACTGAAAAGGCAAATTTAGAATGCATGCTGCATTTGTTAGGCAAGTATTTATTTAGTGCCCATTCTGGCCAAAGATAGTGCCGGGATTGGAAATATACTGAGAAGCAGAAGATAGGGTAGCCCCTGTTTCCAAAGAGCATACAAGTTGTTTTCAAGTTGTTGAGAGGATTGAATACACAGACACACAGACACACACACACACACACACACACACACAAATGCATACACGCACATGTGCACATTCTGCTAAGGCAGGGAAATGGTAGTTCATGACAGTGTGTGATGAAGGACCAGGGTGAAAGGTGTGGACCGCGGTTGCTGTACAGTAGTTTAGGGAAAGAAAGTCATCACTGTAGGCTCAAGGAGCCAGGGAAAGGGCTCTGGTTTGAACTGGACTAAGGAGCACTGGAAGACTGTTTGTAAGCAGAGAGGAGAGGGAGACATGATGTTGCCCAGCTAAGGCAAGTAGTTGTTGAGGTCCTCTTACTTTGCTTAATGCTAGAGGCAGAGGAAGAATAAGCCAGGCATTGTCTAGGCTATCATGGAGCTTATTCTTTAGTATGAAGACAATTATTTTAATTATATTTTACTGGCTGAGTTATTTTGAATGTGCAAAAGTTCTGTAAATAAATTGAGAATCCTTTTACGAACTGCTTAAATAAAAGAGGCGATCAGATTGGAGGAGTCTGAGTGTGGCCTGCCCTGGATCCTGTGTCAGGATCCAAGAACTGGAAGGTCCAGAACCATGATTACTCACTCTGTCATCTTGGGTCATATAGACACTCATCACTGCTTCTAACAGTGCTTCAAGTTCATCTCTTCTCTTTTCTTCCCCTTGGGAAACGTGTGTGAATGCCCATGTGCGAGCACACACACACACACACACAGTTTTTTGTGTGTGTGTTGTTTCTGTTTTCACTTAGTGCAACATCAGTCTCAACCTTAAATTCACTTCCTAGTTCAAGGAGTCAACAGAGATTGACCATAATTCCTGTGTTCCAATGCCAAAGGGGCTTTGTTTGATCCATTGTCCATTCTTATTCAATCAGCTGTGTTTAGTGGCCAGTCATAAGACTTTGAGAAGAGAGAAAGAGAAGTGGTTGCGTTTCAGGTTCAGACAGTCATCGCTGGGAAAGAGAGCGAAAGCCCCCAATGAGGCTTAAAATGTGACCCAAGCATGGTATGTTTGGTAAACAGTGGGGAGACTGGTGTGTGTAAACCAGGCTCTCCGTGGTGGGGAGTGGTGAGAATGTAGATTGGAAAGATAAGTAGAGTGGGCCTGTGTTTTAGGAGATCATTTTAAGTGTAGGAGAGGGAAGTCTTCATGTCTCATTTGTATTGAAGCTCATGCTGACTGCTCAAGTGGCACAGAAACTGTAGGGAAGAATCCTGCCCTGGATGGGGAGTGGGGGCCTGGAGTAAGCATTTTCTGTGATTGGGTCTTTGATTTGAGACTCCTTCGGATTCCTCTCTGAGAGGAACTTGGGAGATTTCTCTCTTCCCACGAGGAGTATGCTGCCCTCTGGGGATCAGGAGACTCCTTCCTGGGAGGTTAAGGGTGCCCCTGGGTCTGGCCTTCTGCCTCCTGAGAGCAGTGTGCTAACACTTCCCCACAAGGACTGTGTCTTTCAAAGGCAGAAATGGAAGAGATTCAAAAATCTCCTCTGACTCCCCCCTCTCTAAATGTTATATAATACATGCACGCCCCTTTTCTTGGCAAACTACCTCCACCCCCACAAGAGGGTGAATTTTTTGTATAAGGCCTATTGCTTATCTGAGAATATTTAAATTATAAATTATACATATATAAAGATTTAATATAGAAATTAGAATATTGCTTACATACAACGTGCCTGTAACTCTGATCACCCCAAGAAGATCAAGTTGTCATTTTGTTATATTTCTTTCCAATATTTCACAAATGCCATCTCTCGTTTAAAATAAAATTTTAACAATGTTGTGCATACAGTTTTGTATCCTTTTTTTCTCCTTAGCAGTATATAATGATCATTACTCCGTAATAGTAAATATTCCTCTCTCGTGGTTATATCGTTGTACAGAAATATATTTTAATATTTACTTATTTGGGAGAATTTGTCAGTGTCCTCCCTCCCAAATAACAACACAAGTAAGTATCTTTGTATGTAAACATTTGACCACATCTCAGTGTCCTTAGTCCAGCTTTCAAGAATTGAGATTATTAGGGGGAAAAGATGTGAAATTAAGGTCTTGTTATGTAATTCCAAATTGCTTGCTGATTACTCCATCTTTTCCTGTGCTAATAGCACAGCTTGTAATCTGTATCAGCTGGATAGTTGGAAAGTTTCTCCAGGGTGGAGACCATTACCTTCTTTCATGGTGCTCAACACATACCAGGCACAATACACATGTTTGTTGGATAAACCAGTCAAAAGGGAAGGTGGTAAGATCTCTTAGGATGGCGTGTGATTTGCTTCTGGTCTGTGGGGAAGTCAAGAGGATATTAATTTAACCATGTGTAGGAGGAAGTAAGGGAGAGGTGGGACTGAGAAGGGCAGGGCTAGTGAGCAATGATGGTGTGAAATGCTCTGGAACTTCATATAAGCCAACAGGACCAGGGAGAGAAACTTGTTAAGTGTACTGTGTGGTGTTCGCTGCAGCAAAGCCCAGGTGATTGCAGAGGAGACTGGATTGTTTCCATGTAAAAAATCAGTAGATTGAACCCTGGACCTCTGTCACATGGTTCTGAGGATCGCCTGGACCTAGGCCTGTGTGAGAACCAGAGAGGCTACAGGGAGACCAGGTTGTTATAATAAAATCCAGATTTTTATATTCATTAATTCATTCATCTGTCCATCCATTTCACCAAGACATTTTCAATCCGCACTATCTGCATAGTGGGGATACCACTATGAATATAGCATCAGAGTTCCCATTCTGATAGTTTGTTCAAATGCATTAGGTAAGGGAGCTGGTGCAGTTTGCCCTTCGGGCCTGAAGGAATCATCTTGGCTAAGAAGCTGACTGAGCAAGACTCACTCTTCTTTGGCCACAGAGGCCTCCTTGTTACTCTTTAAACATTCTAGGCGTACTCCTACCTCAGGGCGTTTGCACTGGGCCTTCCTTTGTTCCTTCAATGTGGACTTCTTTCACATACCCATTGGGTGAAATCCTTCATCTCATTCAAGTCTTTGCTCATCTCTCACAACATCCATAAGGCTTACAATGACCACCCTGTTTAATACCACAACCTGTTGAAACCCCCAACTCCGGCACTCCTGCTTCCCCTTAATCTGCTCACATTTTCCTTTTTTCACCAAATTATACTATACTTTTTATTATACTATATAGTTTACTTACTTACTAGGCTGATTGCTTATTGTCTGTTTTCCCTCTCTTCTTCATGAAAGCATAGATCTTTGTGTTGGTGACACTATGTCACTGGAGCCTAAAATAGTGTCTTGCACACAGTAGGGGATCATCATATATTTGTGAAATGAATAACTGATCATGTGATTGGCAGATGACCTTGAAGAGGATATTTGGAGGAGCAAAGGAGAAATCCTCCATCCCCTGGGCTGTGGGCTGTGGGCTGTGGACCCCAGATCACAGTCTGAAGAAACGGCTTCCTCGATTTCTTGGGGACAAAGATGGGATCAACAGGAGGGATAGGACAGACTTATGGGGGGAATTTGGGTGTCGAGTGTCTGGGGCAGCTCCGCCATAGTAACAGTAGTGCAGGCCAGCGTCTCAGCGCTCTTTCAGGGAAGGACCTCATCCAAAGGCGGAGCCCAGCTGTCACTATACTCTGAACCCTTCCTTGACCGCCTCCTTTGATCAGTGGTCTCAGCAGACAAGATGCTCACCACCACTTATCATTTGCATGACATGTCCCGTAGCCCAGGCCGGCCCTGCCTTCAACAGCAGGACGAGACAGGATTGTAAGAAGGTTGAGCAGAGGAAGACTCTCTGGGAAGTGGTGCACAAGCCTCAGTGTGGGAAATTGAGGGGATGGGGCCTGAGGGGCTTTTGGAGCAGGTTTTGAATTCTTCAGTGAATCTTGGGGCTGTTACTCATCCCTTTAGGGATGTGGGTAATGGGATGCAGAGAAAACCACAGCTGGTTTGTGCTGAGTCATACGCTTGTATTTGTACTTTGCCTTGCATGGAGGAGTCCAAGGTTGCTTTACAATGACTTGGTTAAAATTAGCACTGTCAGAGAACTCCTTAAGGAGCCTTGTGAAAAGTCTTCCCAAATAAATCAGCATGGGCTTTAGTCATCCCCCTTGCTTCTTTCTTTGTCTGGAAATGATTTTCATGGGAAGGTGAGCCAGTGAGATGTTTATGGTTGGCAATTTTGAAGATATAGGTTGTGCTAAGGTAGGGGAGTAAGGCAGAAAGGGTCAGATGCCAGCTGTGTCACCAGCTTGCTGGGTGACCTTGCATGAGTTCCATAACTTCCCTGACCTTCCCGTGTCTCCTAAGCAAAAACTGGGGCTAGCAATGCCTACCTTGCCAAGGGGCACTGGCTGTGTAATTAGGTGGAATAATGAATATGAAGCCTACTTCCTGGCACATATAGGTACTCAACAAATGGGGTGAGAAATGATAATGATGACTGCTTTTCATATATCCTGCAAATAAACATGTCCGAAACCCAGCTCATCATTCCCTGCCCTGCTGTTCTCATCCAGAACTGCTACTTCTTACTTCCCTGGAGCTCCCAGGGAGCACCATTCTCTCAGATACCTTGCTAACTCTTCTCTTCCCATCACCTCTACCAGTCCTCTAGTTCTGCCCCTCATCACTTCATACATGGACTAGTTTACTGCTATTTTTTTCTCGACTTCCCCCCCACTTCAGCCACCTGCAAGTTCACCTACTAAGGTGGCCTGCAGCCCTTGGTTAGCATGTCCCTTACGGTTTCCACCCTGTTCTGCCTACTCGGTGGTTATTTGTGTTATTTGGAAATCACGTAGTACTGTGTATCCCTCAAGGACAGGGACTTGGTTGCTATATTCTGCTTTCCAACCCCTTGGCACAGGCTAGCACTGGCTAGAGTTAAAATATACAGGAAGTTGTGACCAAGATGTCCTGAGGGCGTGTTAAATATCACTGTCACTATCTGAAATGACCCTATTTATTTTTTATTTGCGCGTATGTATGTCCTTGTCTCTTTTAGTCCTGTGTCAGGTCAGACAGGTGAAGATGCCCATGCCAGCTCATCATTCCCCAGGTCATGCCTCCAACAGTGCAGGGACCTTGTCATTCTTATTATTCATTGCTGTGTCCCCAACATGGAGTGTAGTGCTTTTGGTGACCATCTTTTCCAAGTATAACAAAATCTTGCCTGAAAATGAAGTCAACACAGCGAAAAGAAAAGCTGAGAGATGGAGAAGAGAGGCAGAGTGCAGCTGGCAGGGTTGAGTCCCTCAGAGCCTGTCACGCCCGAGGCCAGCACACCTCCCATTTGTGAGCCAATAAAGTCCCATTGTTACTAAAGCTGATTTGCGTGAGGTTTCCGCCATTTGCAATCAAAACAGGACTGACTAATACACCCTCCCTCCTCTACCTCATAAAGCTTCAGGAAAATCAAAAGGAACTTTTCATCAGCAGAAGGTTATAAATTCTGGTATTACACTTTCCACGTGGTTCTTTTTCTGCCTTGATCAATTCAGGAATGCAGAGAGCGTGATGCCACTGGAGACAGACTGCCTTGGTAATGGGCTAAAGAGCACCTGAGGTGTGGTGGGGAGGGTTGCTACTTTAGATGAAGAAAGTGACATTTGGGCTGACAGCTGAATGATGAGAAGCAGCCAGGCATGTGCTTGTGGAGAGGAGGATCATGCCAGGTGGAGACAGTAAGCACGAAGGCCCAGAGACAGCAAAGAGCTCAGTGCTGGTTTGAGACCTCTGTCGAAGGTCCATGTGGCTAGAGTTTTGTGAAGGAGGAGGTGAAGGGGAGGAGGTAGCCACCAGTCACCTGAATCTTTCAGACAAGGGTTGACTTGGGGAGTGATGACCACTCTGGATATCTACCTCTCTCTGACGCGACACGGGAGTAAAAATTGGGAATAACATAGGTAGTAAGGAAGGCCTGCATTCATTTAATAACATCACCAGTGGCTTGCCTGGCTGGCACTGTGTCGTTCAACATAGCTGTACAAGATGGTGCCTGCAAGATCAATCACTGTACTACCAACCTGGGAAAGTCAGTGAATCATCCTTCTGTTTTGATCGTATAGTTAAATATATTCTGTTTGATCCTTTAGTCAGTTAGCAGAGCTGCGAATAAGTAACTCAGGTTTGAGAAATAAATTAACCTCTTATATTCACCAGGGCTTAATTTAATGATCACCTTCTCATTGCCCTAGTTGAGCTGCAGTGCTCCCTATCTCCGTGTGAGCACCTGACTCTCAGTTCTGTTTCCAAAGGGCAGTACTGTAAAATATGAACTCATCACACTAATACACAGGCATCATGAAAGCTCATCCTACTTCAAACATGCTGGTGATTTAATAGAATGTGAATATAATAGAAGTGTATTTTAATGAATATAATAGAAGTGAATATAATAGAAGGTATTTCAAACACCTTGAAATCATGTTTATTCTCTGGCACTGAAAGCATTCCAAAATCATTAATGTGCACATGTCTTGAATAAGGAAACTGCCATTTGAGAAGATTGGTGCAGTTTAATTCATCTCAATTCAGCAAACATGTATGAAGCATTGGATAATGGATTTGCAGTCTAGAAAGAAGACTCTGATCCCATTATGGTGAATAATTGGATGGGGGGGCAAGAGATTTAACAGGAAGTCCTATTAAGAAACATTTCTAGTACTCTGGGAAAGAGAAAACATTAGCATGAGCTGCAAAAGTGACAGTGGAGATGATAAGTGATGGATATAAATATGTAGGGGCTTAACTATCAGGACATGGGGACAGATTAGATGTGGGGAAATAGGGAGAGATGGGAATCAAATGTGTGTCTGTGGACTCAACTGATCAGGGTCAACTGACCTGACTGGGAAAATGATGGTGCTTTAGATGGAATTGGGAATCTTTGAGGAAATCTTGTTTGGGAAGATGCTGCCTAATGGCCATCTGGATGCCAGGTCTAGAGCTGAGCACCAAGTTAAGTCCTGAAGGTACAGCTTTGGTGATTACCCCCTGGAGATGATTGCTAAAGTCATGGAAATGGATGAGCTCATCCAGTAAGGCAATGTAGAGACAGAAGAGAATGACCACAGACTGCGGCTTGCAGTGTTCTATGCAGGCCACCTACTCTAACCCACCATGCCTTCCCCACGAGGTGATTACAACCATTGGGTCCATCTTGATTTGGGATTTAAGCCTTATACTATGGAAGAGGGAAATTTATGGGAACATCCAAATTCTGCCACTGGCAGTCTGTTTGATGGCTGGATGATGGACCCCAAACATTAAGAATAAGCATTACTTCCACTCAGGATAGAGTTAGGAATCCCTAATTTAACATTTAAACATTTTCAGAAACAGGAAGTGATTTCTTGGAGAGGTTTATTTTCGGGCATAGCCAGCAACAAATTCAGCTGTTGACATCCTGACCTGTAGATCAAAATGAAGAAAAATCATTCAGAGGTTTTGTATCTTCTTTTAATTCCATGAGAAGTACCCGATTGGCCAATTTCTCTGTTTCATGTGTATAAATTTCGTTTCCCCAGTGAATTTTCAGTTCTTTTGAAGCAGGGGTTCTGCCTCATAATTTTTAGATTTTCCCGCATCTCTGACCACAGTGCCGAACTAGTGTGACACACATTCAAATATTCCTTGTGGAAGAAATGACATCACAAGTAGAATTATGAAGCTAGATAGAAAGATCCCTGAAATGCTGTCAGGTCTGTTCACATGCCTACATGCAATATTGCAATCAAGCTGTCCCATACATATTTGGTTTTTTTCTTATAAATCACAAGATATGTTTCTTAAGCGGAGGCAAAATGGCATCTGGAGAAACCATAGCTTCAAGGGCTCTTTCTAGGTGGAAGTCAGAAATACCAAGGGAATTAATAGTAATGTTAGGGGAAAGAACAACTGTAAGATTCACCCTAAGGAACTTGGTAATAGCATTCTTATAATACATAGCCCATCAACATTGTCACTGAAGAGGCAGGCCCAGTTTGGACTTAGAATTAATACCATAAAAGGAAAGAATAAATTTGCAAAGAACTTAGTAAATATCCATATCATCATCACCTGAGTTCACACAGTAAAATGAAGCCTTTACATACTTAGGAGTTCATATTACACAAATTCTGCATGGTAGCAGTGATGAGTGGATGAATGTTCTAACCCAAATTCTGCATGGTAGCATTGATGAGCAGATGAATGTTCTAACCCAGTTCATTTTTTATGACCTGTTCATTCGCCTCAGGAACTTCTGAGCCATGATGTCACCATCAGTAGAGTCTGCTTTTGATATAAGTATACTTAATGGTTGGGTAGATTAACATTAGCTAATTCTTTGGGATTTACTATCTACCTGGCACCATACTAAGTGTCCTTTATAGATGATTTCATTTAGTCCTAAAAATAACCCTATGAAGTAGGTTTTATCATTCGTATATTCATAGATAAGAAAATTGAGACTCAGAGTGGTAAAGTAATTTGTCTAAGGGCATATAAGAAGTACATGGCAGAGCCAGTTGTCGAGTCCAGGGCTACATCTAAGATCCATGCTTGTAAGAGCTAGGCTTTATTGCTTACAAACATATCGGCTACATTAGAATCAGTGCGAGTTCTTTTGTACATAGTTGGGTAGAGGTACATCTGAGTTCATAACTGTTAAAACCTTTGTCTATGGGTCTGAGAGAGTAGAGAAGACCAAGAGAACTTGGAGCATTCTTGCCAGCAGTTATTCTCACCGCGAGTTGTACCTTTCTCTATGGTTAAAACATTGAGTGAAAGTCAGGAGACTCTGTGGCAGAGTTAATAGCATATCAGTTATCCTCATTTGCCTTTTCTGTTAAAATATCTTGTGGAATTATCTAAGGGACCGTGTGAATTGATATTGCTAAGGTAAAGAAAACCATCAAAGGTGGACTTGTCCATGTAAGAAAGCCTCTGTAGATTAAACTGAGTACTCTTCAGCTTACTTTGTGGGGACTTGTCAAAATAATTTCAGCTGAGGCTATATAATAGGGAACAACCTTATTACCATCATTATCATGATTTCTACAGCCATTAATCACATTCATACTATATGCCAGGCATGTTTTATCCATTATTTTAATTAATCTTACAAAAAGAAATCTCTTTAAGGCAGGGATTATTATGGACTTTAAAAAGAGGAAACTGAAATTCTGAGAGATTAAGTAATTTTTCTCATGGTCACACAGCTAGTAAGTGACAAATCTGGGATTTGAAACTAGGTATGCTTTAGTCACTCTACAGAAGATATCCCTGTGTTTCTCTTTATAGCCATACTCATCCCCTCTCCCCTTCCCACATGTCTGGCAACTAACCTGTTCTCTATATCTAAAATTGTGTTATTTCACATATGTTACATAAAAGGAATCACACAGTATGTAAAGTTTTGAGATTGACTTTTTTTACTCAGCATAATTTCCTTGAAGTTCATTCAAGTCGTTGCATGTAGCATGCTGTGGTATTGATATACCACAGTTTAACCTGTTATCCATTGAAGGACATTTGGATAAATCCAGCTTTTGAGAAGAAATCTTCATTTCTTCAGGATAAATGTCTGGGAATGCAATTGCTGGGTTGTATAGTCTAGTCTAGTTTTAGTTTTGAAAGGCCCTGCCGAACTATTTTCCAGAATGGCTGTACCTTCTCCCTCTTGTTAATTTTCATGTTCAGGATTATTTTTGAAGTGCAACATCTTTTTTTACATTCCTTGGCCATTAGAGCTTTCTTTTCCTTGAAATTCCTATTCATATCATTTTCCCATTTTTTTCTAATGAGCTTTTGGCCCTTTTCTTACAGATTTGTTTTAGCTCTTTATTTATTGTTAATAGTAATCCTTTTCTTAGTTAAATATATCACCAATGTTTTCCAGTCTGTGACCTGCTGGGTTAATTTATTCATGGTATCATTTTTATGTACATATTTTATATTTTAATATAGCCATATTTATCATTCTTTTCCTTTATGGTTTGTAGTTTCTGTGGTCTTGAATAAGAAATCCCTTTGCACTTTATTCATAGGTGAGCCCCTTAAAGTCTCAGTGTCTTTTCTCTTAATTTATACACAATAATAACACTCCTGATGATCTGATTTTGAAGAAGCAGTACATTGGAAGGGGTAAGGAAATTCTATAGACAGATACTCTGATGACAGCCAATAATGGTGATTTTCAGCTCATCTCAATCATAGTATCTGCCAGCCAGTCATTCAGTTCTGCTCATCTTTCAGGATTCAACTTAAATATCTACTCCTCTGGGAAGACTTCCTTGATAGTTCTCAAGTCTTGTTCCAAGCTCTCCCTCTGTGTTCCCACATCATGCTGTGCTCCCCTCATCGGGGTGTTTCTTATGGTGTGGAGCAGCTGCATAAATACTTGTATATGTCCCCTGCAGGGTTTTGGCTCCTGGAGAGAAGAGCTTGTGCCTATCTAACAATTGTAGCCCTCACTGCAGTGCCTGATCCCATGGTAGGTGATCAGCAACCTTTATCAAATGTAGTGGTGAGGGAAGATCAAAATAAGCAAACATGAGACTCACACAGTGTAGTGGCTTAGTGCACTTCATTCAGAGGCAAACTCTGTAGTGGTCCAGGACTCCCTTCCTCCTGGGAGAAGCAGGCTGGCCAGAGCTTTGTGGACTGAGTTAGAGTAGAGAACAGGGTCTGGGGATCACAGGCTACAGTGCGAGGGTTTCATGCTCAAGGCAGTGGGGGGCCTTGGTAGTGAAAGGGGTCAATTAAGCCAAACAGAGTGAAGGGAAGCCAAGGTCCAATTCCCAGAGAGAGCTTGTATGCACAGCAAGCCTCCGTGTCAGGATCCAAGAACTGTATGAAAATAATATTGAAGCACAAGTAGACAGGGAGTCTTACTTTTTTTTTTTTTGTCTTCTATTTAAGGAGACAGAAGTGTATCAGTTATTTTGGAAAGGTTTTGCTCTAAGATGGGTAAGCTGTTAGTATGGCTCCCTTTCCTCCATCAGATACAGATACAGACACAGAGATACAGATACAGGTTCTTTTCTAGGGAGATGGATCAAGACCTTATAATATTCTCGGCAGCTTCTTATTTCAGATGAAGTGATTATGTACTTTCATTCTGGACTCCTCAAAACTCATGAAAATTGTTCCATTGGAAAGCAAGAAGAAAATGGGGCTTCTTTTCTGGTAGCTCCTGCTGCTCCTGAGCTTCAAGGGCCATCATGAAGCAAGAAGACTCTTTTTAATTAGAGACCTGAAAGCCTAAGCTTATGTCAGGGCAACCTGTGCAAATGACTGGAGCAAAATATGCCCGTAGCGAGGCAGCTTCAGAGGAAAAAGAGGAAAATGAAGAGCAAACGTCAAGAAAGGATGAGACATGGTGAACAATTTGATAATCTCTACTGAACTGGAAGCAATTGTCCAGAAGTGAGCTATCATTTAGAATTTATGGTAAACTATAGGAAAGTAAATTCCCTTAAGCAAGATTTTGCTGCTCAGAAAGTGAAGTGAAGGGTGGGGAAGGCTCAGGGCTTAAATTGTCATTTATCTAATAAGTCTTAGACTGCTTAGTTATTCAATATAATGCTGCTCCATTTTTTTTCTTTATTTTGCTTTATTCTTGTATAATTAGCAGTGCTCTTTGAAGCCACTACCCAACTGTAGTCAGGGTCACCTTCAAAAAAAATCTTCCACATTTTGTACTTTCTTCTGCTTGTCCCTGTCTCTCTCTCTCTCTCTCACTCTCGTTCACCTCCCTACCTTTTTTTAGTAATTCAGGAACAATCTGGTTTAGCAAAAAGGCCTTTGGTCCAGAAGCCAGGACATGTTGGCTGTGGTCGTGACTCTGCCACTAGCTCACTATGTGAACTTGGGCAAATTTCTTCTCTTTTGTAGAATTCAGTATTCTCATCCATACAGAGAGAAGGTTGGACAACTTGAGCTCTGAAGTTCCTTCTGCTTCTGCTCATATTGGTCTCGTTGAATATCACTACTTGGTTGAATATCGATGTGATGCCTGAACAAGCTGTAAATGTGATCATTCTCCTAGCTGGAACAGCTTTTTGAAGGCAATTACTTTGTCAAAAAGGAGTTAATGTGTTCTTACTACTTCATATTAATATTTCCATTAGTGACATCTTTGCCCACAGCAGACATGGGAATTTATGATTAATGTGATACACTGAAAGCTAGCCCTTCTCTGATTCCTTGTTGCCCCCTTCTGATGGTGGTCTCTCAGAGTGTGGACCCTTTGCTTTGTAATCCCAACACCCCTGGCAAGCTCCCTCACATCATAAAGCCTGTTTCTTCTGGGATCTGGTTTACCCAGATCAGAGATTTCAAATGGGTTCATTTCACTTGCCAATTCCAATCAACTGGTGAAAGATGTCAGGAGTCTGTATTCAGAAGTATTGTGAGGACTGTTGGGCCACTACGGACTTAGAATTGTCAGAGTGGCCAATATGTTAGGAATTTGCCACCCCAGACCTGGCATGAAATTTTCAAGTCATCTCCTGCTGTCTGACAATTGACTCACTGGGGATCATGGAGCAGATGTTGCTCTATGATGAATAGGCCCCCCAAAGCTCTGGAGGCACCTTTGTGCTACACCAGCAGGACCAACTGAGGAAAATTTCCCAAACATCACAGAGCTACTTGCTGTTAACACTTTGCAGTTTCTTGTAATCCAGGACAAAAATGTGTTTATAGAAGTATTTGCTATGAAATGGGTAAGAAGTAAATGTGACCAGTGAAAGTGTTAAAACCAGAAAGAAATTGGAGAAACCAGCACAGTTCATCATGTAAATTTATCTGTCATTTATTCTGTGCATGCTATATGCCAGGCATTTTAAAAGGCACTTTACTTCCTATCTAATCCTTACAACATTCCTATGATGGGGGATGTAGAAAGTTTAAGTAGTTTTCCAAAGTTCATTATATAGCAAGTAATGAGTATCTTTACATCTCTGAAGAGTGTGCAGAAATTGATGACACTGATGAAGAGAAGGCCATGAACTCATCATCTTGAACCCTTGAGGATTTGGGATTCCTCACCTGTAGATCCTTTCTGACAGTGGAAGATGAGAAGACACAAGCTCCTGTTGATGCTCTACAGGATCAATAAATGAGACCCCTTCATTCTCCATCTGAGTCCTGAACCAAATGAGACACAGTAATGGGGTAGATGGAGATGAATATACCACCCTGATTTCTGATAAAGCTATTTAGAGCTCTCAGCTTAGGTCTGTGGCCAAGCAGACCAGAATATATGTTCCTTCAAGCAAACAGATTGCAAGAGAAAGGAGGGAGCTGGGCTGAATATGCACAGTTCTTTCTTTCAAACTTATAAAAGAGACTGGTTACTCCTTCCCTGGGGAGGGGTGAGAGAACAAGTGGAAAGAGGCCAAGAGTGTTATATTGTAGGCAGTGCCTCCAAACGGAAACATCAAGATGGCAGAAGAAATTGTCCCTAATATATAGAGAGTGCACAGCTGAATGGCATGGGTCAGGCACGGGGAAGCCTAGTTACCCAGACCAGAGCCACGAAGTACAGTTGTTAGAAAATCTTCAAAATGGCCAGTCAGGTGAACTAAGCAAAAAGTTTTAGCATATAACTGCTAAGGAATGACTCTGAGTAGCAATTTTAAGAGGGCACCCTTCAGTGGGCACCTCTGGCCAGCTCACCAAATGTCCCTCTCCATCACAGACAGTAAAATCCTAGTGATGCCTGAGAAACACCCCAGGCTCCTCCCCCGGCACTTGGAAAGAGAGCTGGCATTCACCTCAGGGCAAGAAGGCTGCCGCCATAGTACTGTTCCCAGGCCTGTTGGCTTTCCAGCAGAGATGGTCATATAGCGATGGCAGCAGGGGATGGGGAGAGGCAGTTATGGGACCGGGGATGATAATGACAAGGGTCTTAGCTGCTTTCTGAAGTAGACCCCGGAATAGGATTTGAGTTCAAGTGGTTTATTTGGGAGCTGACTCCAAGAAGCACAGTTGTTGGCATAGGGAGGTAAGGCAGGGAAGCAAGGAGTATAAACCATACAGAGTACATTATTTAGCAGGTTCCAGCTGTGGACAGCTGGGGTTCACTCTTCCTGGGGGTTGTAGGAGTTGTGCAAAACATGCCAGAGTTGAAAACAGAAAAACTGGGGCATTTATTCACAACTCCTATCTGTTAAGGGCAGGGCGTGTCCTGGAAACATCAACTCTCTGACAGTCACTAACAACTCTCCAGTGGCCCCATGCCTGAGCTGGGCAAGTTCCTGGGGCCAGAGAGTCCACTTTGGAAGGCACAAACGGCAGATGCTTGCAATAGAGAGCCGTCCACATGTATAGGAATGGGGAGCACCCATGGGATGTGGGTGGGGTGTCGACAGCACAGCATTTGCTGGGAGACCTGAAAGGACATGACCCACTGGATTTTTCTAAGATTAACTAAGCCTCGGCTTGGAGCAGCTTCTCACTGCTTCCTGTCCTCCCCAGGAGTTCTCCCCAGGACTCCCCCAACCAAAGCACAAGGTTGGTTTTTCTATTTTTCAGTCCAAATAAGAAAGATATTTTTGCCATCTTTCTTTTATTTCTTTGTTTGTAAGGCAAACAAGGTCCAAGAGAAGCTCAGAAACAGTAGCAAGGTCTTGGCTTTACAAAAGCTTTGGAAACCATTAGTGAGTTTGGAAGCTGTCAGTGTGGTGTCAGGCAGATCGGTTTTAAAGAAAAGGGCAGAAATAAATGCATCCTGAGCCATGGATGGCCCAGCCCTGCTGTCTAGGGAAACTGAGAAGGAATGTGGCATGAGGGGTTAGGCTTTATTATCTGGGAATGGGCCAAGGAACAGGCAGAGGCTCGCAAGTGGGCCTAGATGATCGTGTGGGGTCCCTGCAAAATAATGGTGGGAGGAGGATTCAAGGATTTGGGGACAAGAGACCTGGAAGCAGATTGGTGTGAGAGAAAATGGCTGCTCAGGGAGCAGAAGGGTGTCGAGCCATCTGGTCCAGTGCCCCTATGCCTGGATCTCAATCCTTCCTTGGCCATTAGCTGCTTGCTGTTCAGGGGAGCGGAAGGAGGTGAGGGTGGGGAGTTCACTCAGGAGGAGCCCGAAGACTAAGATTTCTGAGAGAACTGATGACTGGTTTGTAATTAGTGAGTGAAATTTGTTCAAAGGCATGTGTACATTTTCCAAGGTTTTTTGTATTTTCTTTATTTTTAAGACCCAGAAGGGGAGGAATTATCTCAGTGGTAGCCTTCCTCTCATTAATGAGGCATCAGCTCACCTGGTTCCAGCATAGGCCAAATAATACTAATAGGGACATCAGTGAGAGCCTTCCCTCAGGGTTGGTCTGGATTTAATCGTGAGGTGGAGGCATGTTGTTTCCATCAAGTTGTTTCTTCCCCAACTCTTATCTTTGCACTGAAACTCAAAAACAAGCTCTTAAATTCTTCTAGTCATTAAGGATTGACAAAACCCATCAGATCATATTATTCTTTAAGGATGGTTTAAAAATGCTACTTATTCAATATCGTAGTTGTTTGTTTTTCCCTTCCCACCTGCTTATTGTTGTGATTCTGGGTAATTGAATTCATCATACTTTCACAAGCCTAACAATAACCCAACTGTAATTGGAGATTCTAAATAGTAGAGACTTTTTCTGCCCTGGTGCAAGAGAAGAAAGTCATAACCAGGTCCTGTCCCTAAAAGGGGAATGACGCTGTCTGGTTACAAATGGGTTTTGAGGTGTAATGAAACAGTGTTTACACTTTCTCGCTGTCGAATCAGAGCCTGGGTTTGAATGAGCTGTCTTTGCGAGCAGCTTGTTTTCTCTTCATACCAGGATAATACAAGAGTGAAAAGTATGTTTGGACAAAATATCAAGGCCAAATACTGGGTGCGACCAGAGGAAAGATCAGGATGCGCTCCTCCAGAGGCTGGTGCGGGGCTTTTTAAGGAGTTCATCTTTCCTGGTTGCCACCTGAGAACTATTCTCTCCCCGACCCCCGCCACCCCGATCCCACAGTCATTTTGAATAGGGACTTCAGGTCCTGGATGTGAGACTTCAAATCTGACACCTTTGCAGTGACTTAAACCCATGGTTTTAAATATGGCTGCACAACAGAATCACCTGGAAGCCTATTAAAATGCAGATTCCTGGGCAGTGTTTCCAAGATTTGATGTAGTGGGTGTTGGGTGGGGACTGGGAGTCTCTGTTCTTTAATTTGCTTCATGGCTTGCCCAATGTTGGTCAGTTTGTGTCAATTCCTTACTCTAAGTCAATTAACCAATGGTATGTTGATAGAAGAGATTTCTAACTCAAATTAAGTTACATTTTTCTTCTTTTCCTGTGTATGGACAGCTAGCGGGCTTGTGATGAATACGCCTTCAGAGTCCGAGTCTCTGAAGTCAGTGTCTGTTCGCAGATCTGCCTCTGCTTTGAAAGATGACCTTTAACATCACTACAGTTCAGTCTTTCCCTGTCTTCTCTGTGGTCTTAACCACTCCTGTTTAGCATGCAAAATGCAAAAGGAAAATGGCTGTGAAAAGTTCAAACTGTAAACTGCCATGGAAACATTACAGCATCAGTACAACATGTATGCTCAGCAGATGAAGGGGAAGACAGATCGGGGGATGAAACTATCCATTGGTCAACCTTGGATTAATCAATCCGTGCTTGTCGTCTTAAATAGAGCGATTTCAAAGGAATTATAGATTTTTGGATGGAATTTGTCTGGGTTAGTATTTTTTATGTCAACCCCAAACATTTGCATAAAATGTGCCATGCCGCTTCTGAAATATATGCAAAGACCAATGTCCAAGAGAGTAGGAAGCTGTTTGCTCAGGGACCTAGATGTGCCACTCTCTTTTACTCCTTTCCCAAGAAGGGACAGGAGCTTTCCTGAATGGATCTGTGTTGGGCATTTATATACCCATTCAAGTTGTGGAATTGTTCCTGAGTTCCTTCTGAAGCAGGGGTCTTTTTCTGG
Organism: Smutsia gigantea; assembly: GCA_032199065.1. NCBI lineage: Eukaryota > Metazoa > Chordata > Mammalia > Pholidota > Manidae > Smutsia > Smutsia gigantea. The sequence continues at coordinate 3,043 of JAVSCE010012761.1, read as the reverse complement.
GGAGTTATTCTCAGTGTTTCAGGGCATATAGATGTAAGGAATATGCAATTGATGCTTTTACAAGGTTAAAGTCATGGGTGGGAAGTTTGGGGTAGGGATAAATTATTAGTTGGCCTGTGATACAGGGTGAAATATTTGCCATGGAGACTCAGAGCAGTGAGTGGGCCCAGCATGTTAGAATAATGAACAGATACTTCATGATGAGGAACAAGATTTAAAATGGACTTTGGAAAACATGCACGATTGACCAGGCAAAGGCATTCTCACTGTACAAAACAGCTAGAACAATGGCCTGATGATGGGTACAGGCAAGGTATGTTTGCAATTGTCTTGAAAATATCCCAAAAGATTTTAGATTATCCTGGAAAAGGGTAATTTCCCTTTCTTGGCATAGGTCTTGGGGAGTCTTTTTACTACTTAGTCATCCAAGGATTTCTTAGGCATCCAGGCATCTCAACACCTTTCTTGAATAAAGAAGTCCAGGGTTTGAACTGTGGGGATGTACAAACAGAGCACGGGGAGCCAGCTGTAGGATACTGGTAAGAATCCTACTGAAAGAGGCCAGGAGCTTTAGGAAAGCCAAACAACCTGTTTCTTTCATGGTTTAAGTGAAAAACCTGCATTTTGGAATCAGATCAACCTGAGTCTCAATCCTGGTTCTGCCACTTACTAGTGTTATGCCACTTTCTTACTAGTTCAAATGGTTTAATCATTAAATATACTACGTAAATGTATGTGATGAGCTGGTACAGCTGGTACATAGTAAATGTTCAATAAATTAACTGCCCAAGTCGTGTGTAGAGGTTAAGTTTCAAAGATGGGTGGTAGATGCCCACCTGGATTTCCATAGGGCCACAGTTTATTTCTTCTGCTGTTTTATAACATATTATGTCTCCTTTGCATCTCAGCTCTTTGCTTGGCATGAGTCAGGCTGAGGATGCGGACATGTTGCCTGATCCAGCAGAAGTAAAGCCCATGCCTTCAGAACTTGCTGTGGCTTCATCATTTGGGAATTCTTGCAGCTCATGTTCCCATCTTGCTATGCTGTGACACTCTGGTCCTGATTTGAACTTTCTAATCTTGCTGGCTTTGTCCTATCTGTGTGGAAGCCTGACCCCAGCCCTCCCAAGGTACCAGTGTCACCTCTAGGCTAAGCTACCTTCATGTCTTCTTAAGTGTACTCTGGTCTTTTAATGTGGAAAATATTGCCAACCAACGTTATGGATTGCTGCTAGTGGTCAAAACTGACCAACCTGGTCATGACTGGGGACCTTGGGCATTAGCTTGGGGCCAGTCTGAGTGCTTGTTGTCCTTGAGCTGGACTCCTCAGCCCTGGCGACTCCTTACAGATAATGAATGCCCTTTAGGCAAAGGCTTGATCTCGTCTCTACATACTGAATAAGCTAGTGGTCCAGAATGGCTCTCTTGGGCCAGCCTAACATTCTTGGCATGCCCTGAGCTGTCCATGGAGCTTCTGAGAATCTTCTAGATTCTATAATAGGCTGGGAAGGTGGTGCTTTTACAAAAACAATAACTCACTTTGTTTAATCCATGTTTCTGAAAATCATTAGATCGTGGTACTTTCCCTGCTCATGTACACCCTGAGTCACATACATAACCACCAAATACATATTAACATGCCTAGAAAATAGTTTCTCAACACTTTGGGAAAATGTCCTAATTTAATCTTCATAAACATGCTGTAAGATCTGTTATCTCCATTTCACTGATGCAGAAAATGAAGTTCAAAGAGATTGTAGGACTTGTCCATTGTCACGTAGCTAGCAAGTCAGAGAGCTGTTGGCACCATTTGGAAATCCTCTTGCTCTTCTACCACACCTACTGTTTCTGCATGCATAAGGCCTGCTATTAGCCCTTGTGGTAGAAATGTCATGTTAGCACAAAGTTGGGAAACAATACCCTTTCATAGGCCACCCATGTTAATCAGAAGTCAATGTTAATACCCTGAATCTTAGAGCCTGGATGGGCTCTACTTTGGGATGGAATTGAATTGGGACCATAAAACAAAGTTGGGAAGCCTCTTACTGGGATGTCATAAGTCTCACACCCAGGGGCTTGCCATGGGGGGTCTGTCTTCATCATTCCCTCTTTCTGAGCTTGGAGGAGCTCAGCAATGAGCAATAGGAAGAGCACAGATCACAGCATAAACACCACCTGTTCTATTTGGAGACTGTCAGCACCTTCCACACCTCCTCCCAAGCCTCCCAGGCCACTGGCTCTGGGTGGGAGTGGTGGTAGGGACTTTTGCACTGCTGCTATCTTCATGCCTCAGGCACCGGGGAGACATCACAAGAACAACAGCAAGATCCTTGCTAGAGGATTTGATTTCCCTGAGTCCTGGAGGAAAACCAGATGGAGACAGCTAGCTCAGTGACTCCCAGCAAAATCAGCTGCCCACCTCTTTTTCAGTCCAGTTCCTATAGTTGCATTTATCATGTCTGAGCGCACATTGGTTCAAATGCTGGTGCCTAGCTGTGTGCTTCTCTGAGCCTGTTTCATCACTCATAGAAAGGGGATAATAATACATTTTCTTGTTTAATAGTGTGCTTGTAAGGATTAAATGAGATAATTGATGTCCTTTGTTGTATGTTTCTGATGAATGCTCCAAGGCAGGATTTGAAATAAACAAATTGCTTCAGCTGAAGGCAGCTGTTATGAATAGGTTGTTATTAGTTCTACACTTCAAGATCCAAGATCAGGAGGACTGTGACTCACAAGCAAATGCAGAATAATAGGAACACCTGCTAGCTCTCTGACCCAGTGTGGGAAGCCTGCAGAAAGGATTACCTCCTGCAGTACACAACAACTCTGGTCAGGGTGACTTGAAATAGTGGTAATGGCCCAACTCTTCAAATTGCCTGAATCTACTAATGTTACCAAAAAAAAAAAAAGACTGCATTAGTAACACGGAATGTTAGAACTGAAGTCTCCTCCAGTCTCTACCGCTCCTTTTATAGGTGGGAAAACCAGGCACCCAAAGAAGGGACTGTATTTGGTTCCAAAGAGACACAATAATATATGA
>JAVSCE010012760.1:600000-946557 GCA_032199065.1 Smutsia gigantea | reverse complement strand
GCCTGTCCTCTGTGCACACACATCCCTGGTGTCTCTGCTTCCTCTTCTTAGAAGGACCTCAGTCCTGTTGGATTAGAGTCACACCCTTATGACCTCATTTAATACCCCTTTAAAGGCCCTATCTCCAAATACAGTCAATGAGGCTTAGGGCTTCAGTGTATGTATAAATCTGGGGGAGGGCACAGTTCAGTCCATAAGCCATTTTAATAGTCACTGACATAGACGGGGGTGGTTCCTATTCCCCATGCTCAGTCAGGGCAGACTTCTGGGGACAAGGGTTCCCTAAGATGAAAGTGGACATAGAAGCAGGAGTTGGCCAGGCAGAAGAGGAAGGGAGAAATACCTTAGACTACATATTTGAAGGTCCAGAGGACATGAGAGAGAATGTGGTAGATAATTCAGTGTGACTGGATTTAGAAACAACTTTAGAATAGCTTTTTTCAGTCTTGAATATGAATGAATGTTCACGTGAATGTAGTCTTGGATTCTTTCAACTCTGTGGGATGCAGTGTACCTTGTCCTTGGATTTGTGAGTGGTAATCGGTGGGAAAACGGGCAGAAACACAGTCATGTTTTATCTGTGGAGATTCAGGGTTGTGATGTGGGGTTGACAAAGTAGCCTTCTCCTCACATGCCTGTGATGCTCGGGTTGGGCTTCTCATCTGCCCCCCTCGTTTACAGGTGCAGGCTGTTGTGGGCACGGGGATGAGATGGATTGCCCAAACAAAAAGAGTAAAAAGGAGGGAATCCTACCCATGATAACTCCCAGCCAGCCAGAGCCAGTCACTGTTGGCATTCTGACGTATTTCTTTCATACTTCATTATTTTACAAAGTTGTGATCTGTGATCATCTTTTATGTATGTTTTATCTTGCTTTCTTAGCTTATATCATAAACCTCTCTTGTTAAATACAATTTTTAATGCCTGTTTAATAGTCTACACAGAGGGAATTAAAGAATTCCTTGGTTTTAGTTTAGTTTCTCTTTTTTCCTAAAATAACTGTGACAAACATCTCTTAACAGCAACCCCCAAATATTCCAGATTATATCCTCAAATTGTATTAGAAGCAAAGATTATTTAAAAGGCTTTTGATACATTTAATCAAATTGCTCTCCAAAAGGGTTGAAACCATACAGCAATATACACTCCCAAAAGTACTGTATGCTCTTGGGAACATAGGGGTTAGTATAAGCAAAAATGGGTACGTTTGTGTTGTTTTTACATTGCATTGACTTGACTGCATAAGAGGATGAACTTTTTTTCATTTTACCAAGTGCCTGTGCTGCTGCTTTTGTGCGTTAGCCTCCAGTGTCCTTTGACCTATCTTTCCTTGGCGCCGCTGTGGTGCTTCGAGGGAAGCCCCAGGCCGTGGAGAGAGTGAGTGCTCTTTCCCCTCACGTAGCTGGCTGTGACGGAGGTTGGCAGGTGGGCCTGTTGCTGTTTGGCTGAGGGGGGAGTTGCATTCAGATCACATTTAAAATAATGTGACTGAGAAATTATAATGGTGATGACAAACAAATTTATTTATACCTAATTCTGGATTCAACTTTTATGTACAGTGTGTTTGTTGTGTGAGGAATACCGTGCCAGCTGATTTCATAGAAACGTTCCTGTTGAGCCTCATGGCAGTTCTGTAAGGCAGTTTTACACCCTTTTTACATATAAGAAAACTGAGTTTCAGGCAAAATCAAACTGGAATTTGAACAAGGTCTCCAGACACCCAGGTGGAACCTCCTAAATTAGCTGCCTTTTATATAAGATCTGGTATCTGTACTTTTACACAAGTATCTAATTAAGCTTTTCGGTGTTGGCGCCTGGAATACCATGCTTGGGCTCGTGCTGCTTCTGCAGGAGGCAATAAAGAGAGGAGCACATTCCTGCCAACAGATGTGGTCCTGGGGATCACTTTTGGGTAAGGATGGCCTGAAGATACTGGGCCCCTTCTGTCGGGAAAGAAGAAGGCTGAAGGGGGACATAAAGGGCAATGTAGACTGATCCAGTATTTTCCTAAATGTTTCAGTGTAAAGGTGATTAGAAATATAAAGGAGGATTTTTAGGGCAGAGGGTTATATGATATATTTCAAATCTTATTATTCTGTATATCTTAGCAGCTCAAATTTAAAACGGTTCAGATATTTTGTGGATGAAGGAATGAAGGAAGGATTCGAGAAGCAAAGTAGTTGGAAAGAAGACCCTAACTTTTTAAGGTGGAAATTATGGATGGAGGACCAGAATGCCTCCCCAGAAGAACATCGTAGGTTCCAGCCCGGGGCCAGTTTGGGCTGGGGGTGGGCCAGGAGGGACGGAACATCCCTGTCCTGGTAGATGACTCTTCTCGGGGTGAGTCAGGGTCCCAAGTGACAGCATCTGTCATCTATCATGTCTGAGGACACACTGGCCTTTCATCTCCTCTTATCTCAGCCACATTACCAATCTGGTTAAAAGAAATACTTCATTCTGTCTCTTCAGAGGAATTTTGGAAGCTATGAGATTTTGAAAACAATACTGTGACCTCATGACATAACAGCATATCCCTATGTATACTAATAATTGAAGTTCTGGGTTCCATGTTAATATGGGGCATTCTTTTGGGAAATTGAGTACATTTAGGAGGAGTGTGAGACACAGGACCCCACTGTGGTGGGGTGTTGGGGACACTGTATTGTCCTTGGGTAGTGTTGAATTTGGGCAATGCTGCATGGCCTCCAAGAAAATCCCAGGGCCTCTGTTGCCCATAAGGGGAGAACCAGCCTTTACTTTTTGATTATGTCATTGCAGTCAGAATGGGCTCCCGGACATAATTCCATATATATCTGGGTTAGCCTTTTCTTTCTAATTAGGAAGAATTTTCAGTTTAAATCCTGTTGGAAGCAAAGGTAAGGGGCTATTTTTTGCATTTACTAGATGTTAATGATGAGATATAGTCTAAAGGTAAATTTTAACATTTAAGTAAAAAGTCAATACAAAATAAAGATGTATTATGGAGTGGGCCTGCCTGAGCATGGCTGCAGTCAGGAGGCCCCAGCTCTTCCCAGCAGTAAGCTCACAAGGTGTGTGTCCTTGGGCATGTCTTTGGTCTTTTCTTTGCTTTAGTTTTCTCATCTGTGAAGAAAGGTTGAAATTATTATGAAATTATGCCTAAAGTGTCTTCTAGAGCCAAACATTTCTGACTCTCTAATATGAAAGTCTCTAAGAGAGTTTACCTTGAAGTCCCAGCAATATGGTTACAAGTATTTACATTTTTTTTTCATGATGTTCTTTTGTAATTAAGAGGCTTGGGTAGATGAGAAACCACACACATGACATAAAAGGTTTTCTCAAAAGAAAATCTGTATGGCTGAAACTGGGGAAATGGGCTTATAAATTTCTCTTGACAGAAGGTATGTCACCACACAAGCAACTCATGGAAGACCTCTGAGCATTGCTTTTCACAGACTTGGGGAAACTCCCAAATAATACGTTTTCTCCAAAATAATATTTTCCTTCCAACTTACTATAAAAGTTTTTTTTTTTGAAGATCCTAAGCTTCAGAAAAAAGTATTGTACACAAAGTAAACATTTTTTTTTTCATCCAGTCATCATTTATTGATCATGTCCTATGTGCTCAGTGGCATCTGGGGCTGGGGATAGAGGAGTTCTAGAAAAAGCCCCACCCTTCTAGTACCTCAAAGACCAGTAGAGAAGGTGGTCGCAGAAACAAATGATAGGATGTTGGAGGTGGGTCAGGAGGAGCATGGTCAGGGAAGCACTAATTGTAGGTGGTAGAAGGCTTTACTGAAAGATGAATAGAACTTTCCAGGGAACAACAGGAGTTGGCATTGCCAGTGAGGGACACTGCAGGATGGAAAGCCCAGGGGATAGGAAAGAGGCCTTGATGGTGGTGTGACCAGACTTTCCATTTTAATTTAAGGTTGTAGCTTGAAGGAAGGGTGAGAGGAGGAGAAAATTAAGATAAGGAAAGCAGTTAGGAGGCTGCTTCTGAGATCAGAAAGGAATGATGGGGGCTTAGGAAAAGGCAGGGCCAGGGTTGGGGGTGGGGGTTGTGGATGGCTCTGAGAGATGGGTATGTATGCAGTTGTAAAGGATGGAGGCATGACTGTGGGAGTTGGTTGGGTGACACCTTGAGAGACTCACTGGCAAGGGATAATCTTTGGATACTCAGATGTGACATATCTTGCTGACTGAGGGACCAGGTGGCCCTCTGGCAAAACTTTTATTAGAGGCAATGACTAGAATTAAGAGGTGATAGCCAGTGGTGTGCCAGTAAATATTTTAAGACACACACGCACACATGCACACACGTGCGCACACACACACACGGTGACTAAAATTTTTACTAACATAGAGCATATGTAGCACACAATTAAAAATACTAATAAAATAGTAATAGAATAAAATATGTACATTGCATATAACCAATTGATTCTCCTAGAATATTTTCACTGGTGATGTTATATCTGTGGCCATCTTATATCTATGACAGCAATAACCAGAGAGTGTAGGCCCCCTGTACTCTCTAGTCTTTGCATAGGTCTGGGAAAGTGGGCCCTATTGCCTCATTCCCCCTTACTTCTAGCAGAGGGCTGCTGGACACAGGCCCCACTGTGTCAGCACTCTCTCCCAGACTGTACCATTCCAGTAACTGCTCTTGGATTTTGTTCCTATCCATTTCCCCCACATCCTACGTCAATGACCAGAGTCCAGGCATATGAGATCCTATGAGTCATGGAAATCCCAAAAGCGCCCTTGATCCTTGGAACCCCACTTGTGAACCCTTGTGTCAGAATGAGATTCATCCGAGGTCAAACTGAAGGGTGGGCAGCACATATGACCACAGCTGTTTTTGAACATGAGGATATTTATTTTCGCATTTAAGGGATATAATTAATGTGTCCCCATAACATATCCTCATAGCTCTCATCTTATTTGACCTTTCTCTCCAGCATTTTTAGTGGATGACTTTTAAAGCTCTTTTTCAAACTTTATCATTCACCTTCTGTGATATTATTTGACCAAGTGTGTTTTTCTTATCTGTTTCTCAATCTCCTTTGCTGATTCCTTTTTCTCTGTTCAGCCCTCTATTCTCTGCAGCTCGTTTTCTTCTGTGCTCTGCCTGGGTATGATCTGTTGCTCTCAGGGTTCAGTTATCAGCAATAACTGTTGACTGCCAGACCTATGTCTCCCTCTCAGCCCAACTCTTCAGTCCTAAACCTTGCACGACTCTTCAGTCCTAAACTTTGCACATCAGCTGCTTGTTGGATGGCTCTGCATGGACATTCCTGTGTGCCCTCAAATTCCTGTACCCAAGATGAAACTCACTGGCACCCTTGCTCCAGTCTCCCACTTCTCCTGTTCTCTTGGTCACCAAGGTGTTACTGTCATCTTGGAACTAGGAATATCAGCTGCCATGTCAGGAGGACTTAGTGATGCTGCATCATGGTTCAGTCCCTTCTCTTGCTTTTTTGAGGTTTCCTTCCCAAAGTCAGGCTTTCAGCTCCTACTTGAGTTGTTGCTCTCTTGTCCTTGCTTGTTGCCTGTCTCTGGTTAGCCCCCTCATCCAGTCTTCATTCCGGAGCTAGACTGACTTTCCATAGCTCAGGTGGGATGTGAAGCATTCTTTGCCTGAGCACATCTGACGGCACTTTCCATTGTCTGCAGGATACACTCTAAACTCTTGGCATGGCTGTCTCACTACAGCAAACTAGCTCATCTTCTGCTGTTGCTCTAGTGACTTACTTTATAAACCAAGCTAAATAAATACTCCCAGTTGCTCACCCACATGAAGAGGTCTGTAATTAAATTGTAGAGAAGAGTCAATCCAAATTCATATAATGGAAATGACTATCCTTGAGTAACAGTGTCTCTCTCTCAACTTTTACTCGTTTTCACTTTCATGGCATGAGTGACCATCAGTAGTCCCCTGATTCCTGCGTCTGGGGTTCAACAGATGTCCCCGGGATGGTGTGTGCTCTCCACGTAACGTGGGAGTGCCGAATGTGTTAATAGGTATCCTCAGCAATCCAAACATCTCCTCCCAAGGATAGAGGAGGGGCCCCCTTCACATCAGAAACCTCTCATTTTTCTCTGAGGTAGAAAAATGAGATTCAGACTTCCTATTAAGGCAGGTTATATGTACATGGTTGCCCACTTTGTGTGACCTCGGGAGTAGACTGCAAGTAGATCTGCAGCAGCTTTCAGAGTTCTAATGGACATTTGGTCGTTCCCCTGGTTAGCAACTTTACGGCTTTTACACAGGAAGTTGTACTGGAAATTTACCCTGCTTGTCCTTTAGCTCGCTTGTCCCTGAGCCAGACCTGTGTGAAACTGAAATGGGGTGCTTTTTCTCTTCTCAAGCTATCAGTTGTAGCGGTCAGGAATTTATTTGTTACTGTCTGCTAACGCCTTTTAGCATGAAAACATGCTAAAGACAGTACATGTGTGAGAAGTTACACTAGTATGTGGATGTAGAGAGGGACTTAAGTCTGGACTATTCATATGCAAAAGAAAACAAAAATACAAAGGTAAAGACTTAAAAATATATAACACTGTGGATCTGCCTTTTTCCCCTTATCTGCACTCTCCCACACCATTAGGTAGATGATTGTAAGCTCTGTGGCCGCAGAAGAGCTAGGTTTTGTGCTCCTTCATGGGTTCTTCTAGCTGTCTGTCCCTGAGTCATGCATGTAATGGGTGCTCAGAAGGTGTTGAGAGAGTCTCTCCACTCTTTCACAGCCCTTGAGCTGGCAGGGATGGCTGCTGGGTAAGAAGTGTGTTTCCTGCCTTAGCATGCAGACTGTGCTCATTCTCCTCAGTTGTTTTTCCCCAAAAGGAACTTACCGGTTTTGTGTTATTCTTGTGGGGGGCGGGGAGGGGGTTGTTTCGTAATTCTCAGACTTTTCCAAGAATCCCTCTAATTCTGCTCCCACCCCTCCTCACCCCTGGCCTCTGCTGCTGTCATAGTAGCCCCCCTTCTTGTAGCTACTTGCATTTCCTGGGAAGAATGCTATCTTCCTTTGGTTTGGGGCTTGCAGATTTGGTTCTGACAGTGTTCAGAACAAATGGAAGGTGGAGGGTTGAAGGACACGGTGCTTTCTGGCGTTCTCTCACTGCTTGGCTTTGAAAGGAATATAGAAGTAGCTGGATCTCATCGTCACAATATCGTAACATTATAAGGTGTTAGACTTCTGGAGAAACTGAGGTTCATAAAGGTTAACAACTTTCACTAAAGTCAGTCACTAGTTAATGGCGGAGTTCTAGAATCTGTACTTTTCCACTCTTCCCTTTTCACCTGGAGTTGCCTGGAAAGGTCTCCTTTGAAAATGCATCATGACCTCTTGCAGTATAAGCCTCAAGGTTACATATGGTAAAGAAATGTAGTCAGTTTTCCTCAGGAGCCGAATGCTGGTGAGCGAGCTGATCCTAAAGCCCTCAAATCATTTCTACAAAGCAAGGAAAAACCAGTCAGACTAATGTTAATCACGGGAGCCCATTACAGTGATATATAACTTGTCATAACACATTATAATGTTACAGCAAATATATTTAACTCATGGAACAGTCTCAGGAGGCTCTTAACAACCTTTAAAATCATGTTCCAAGCCTCTACAGCAAGATGCAGCTGCAGGGCTCTCATCTGACCAAGCCAGTGTTATGAGAATCCCTTTTGAAAACCCCCCGTACAGCTTCCCCAGGCTTAAAAGTATGCTTGGTTTTGTCAGCACCTCGGAACGGGAAGTCGAGACTTGAGGAGAAACCTTGGGCAGTTGTGCACTGAGCCTGCCGTGGAGTTGGAGTCTCTGTCGCCATGGAGACTGCTCTGCTCCCTCATTTATTAATGGAGGCTTGGTGGACTTGCGGAGGTACTGCCCTGTCCTGTTGATTCATTCTAGAGAAATGCAGGTCAACTTTTAAGATATTCCTCTGTCACTTCTCAGGCATTCCCTCCTGGGTCCTCACGAGCTCCAGAAAATTGCCTGCGTGCAGTTTCAGAACCACTGATTTTTATCTGGCAAGCATGTGTGAAGGCCGTTTCCTTTCTTTCATGCTTAAATCATGTTTATGCCTGCCTGCCTTGTTCAATAAGTGAATTTTTTATTATGCCGCCTTTAAGAATTATATGGATTTAAAATAAGGATCATGGGAATGGAAAAATTAAGTAATCAAATACATTGAAAACCTTGATAATGGCTTTAAGGGAGTTATACATTTCTAAACCTTTCCTAACTTTTAAAATTCTAAACTTTGTTTTGTATCCAAAATGAAGGTTTGTTTCTTCCTCCTCCAGTAGCACACTTTTAGGAAATGTCTCAGACAAATGTTCTTAAGGTAAATCTAATTTCACTAAACTAACTCTCTCCTGCCAGGCATATTAACAGTATTGGAAGTTGCCTCCAGAAAAAAAAAATTTTTTTTTCTAGCTAACTGTTTATCTGGAAGGATGCAAATGGTGGTTTTAAGCCTTTAAGTCATCCGTCAGGCCTGGCAGCCTCTATTGTCTCATTGTTGAGTGTGAGCCAAGTGAGACTCTTTCTTGATCTTGGGAGGGAGGTGCATGGATGTGGTTCTGCCAAATCTGCATGCTCAGGGTGGCTGAGCCCTTTCCTAAAGGAAGGTAATGTGGGCAGACCTGCAGGTCCCCTCTGATTGGGAAGGAGCGTGGTCCCTGTTTTGTAGTGCCACGTTAAAGCAGGAAGTAACCCTTTTCAAAGTAGAACTGACAGTACTTGCTCATTCAGTTCTTCCAGTGCCTCCAAATTACTGTTAGTTTTTAAATGCATTTTTGTGCGTGTAATAAAATACTGTTTATAGTCAACTACAAAGTAAGTAATTATAGTGCGGCACATGAAATTCAATATCGTTTTGTCTTGGTTTTTTGAATTATAATTAAAGCAGTCTTAGAGTAAATTATAAATGCCACTGCTTCTGTTGTGACAAGTGACGTTGGCAAAATATTAATCTAATGGATTGTTACTCATAGGAGCTAAGTGTCTTCTCTCGTCTGCAGGCTTTGGGTGTTTGTTTTTGTTTTAATTTTCACTTCATGCTTTAAAAAAATCCAGAGAAAAGAATGTTTTAAAACCACATGAAATAAGAACTCCATATATGGAATATTCCATTGTCAGTATCTTGCCAGCCATGATTGCGAGCATCTCATTTATGGTACCGAAGCTTTTTTTTTTAAACCAGATGTCTCTGTGGTCACTTTTTGGTATTGTTAAAATTGGAGCTGGGATACATAACCAACTGTTGACTACAAAGCCTAATATTAAAGGAATAATCAGCCCATGTTCCTATTAGATCATTTTCCTTTTATTTCATTTTGTAAAGTATCTTGTGGTACTGCTTAAAAGTGGCATTTTGTTGGTTGTGTTTCCCTTTTACAGCTAAATTATCCAAGTTAGTTTTCTTGGAGAGTCTTTTCTCTTGAGTTTGTATAATTACCTGTGAAGAAGATAAAACATTCAAAAGCTAATTTTTCTATCAATTTATTTGCTTCCCTCTATGACAGCTTAAAGCTTTTCTTTGTTTTAAAACATTCTCATGTTTAAAATGAATTAAAGAATTTAATTGCAAGTTCTTTACATTAGTCTCACAATAGTTTTTAATAGTTCCAGTCCAAGGGTAGAATCTTTACACGTTGTTTATCTCCTTTTGCTCCTCAAAGCTGACCTAGAATCCAAAGGTTAGAGTGAGGTCAGTTTCACCCCAGTTTTGTCCTTCAGTATGTAAGGGATTTGTAAAGTAGAGCCAGTAATTTCCGTGTGTGCGTGTGTGTGCATGCGCGTGGTGGAGGATAAAATCACATTACGGAGTCAGTGTCCAAGTGTGATTGTGGCCTGTATTTTTTATCCAGGGATTAAAATTGTTGCTGCCACCACTACCACCATCGGATCGAGGGGGGCGAGGGCACAGAAGGTGTGAGACAGTGGGTTCCACCCGAATATGGTGGCGGAGTAGTCTGCACCAATGTGTCTGTGGAGCGGTTGCTGGCTTCAGACTGCCAGAGCAACCCCAATATTTTTTCAGGGATGCTAAACCTCTTGTAACTGCTAAATTGGATTTGTCACTGAATGAAGTATCAGCTGCTGCTGGACAAGGCCATAAAAGCCAGCTGGCTGGCCCTTTGTAGGCAGGACTTACCCAACGATTGATATGTTTTAGCACTTTTAGGATTATTGTGATTAAGAGGAAACCATTCTGAATGAGAGGGTAAAGGGGGTGAGGATGCACAGTCCACAGCTGGTGAGCAGCGTGTGTTTGCTGCTGAGGAAGTCACCATTATGGCTTTCTCCTGGTTCCTGCCCTGATTGACGGGTATGAAATCTTTATATGAAGAAACTGTGTCCTTATTTCCTCCAGTTGCAACTCTCCCAGCAGGGCAATGGGCATTTGGAATGCTGCCGACTTGGGAATTCTGAATGGCCTTAAAGTACTACTATGCGAGCCCAGTGGCTAAATGCGTTACACACACACGTTAATTGAGAGCGTGTAGGGATTTCTGTAATAACAACAGACTGTCCTCTTTCATTCCTTAGACCCAAAGCTCTGTGACCTGCATTAAAAATATACCTCCATGTAGTTTGTGTCTGAGTTGCTTGTATGTGTGTGATGGCTAAATGGAAACTGCACAGCTGCTGGATTTGTAAACTCGAGCACCTGGCTGAAGGTTTATTAAGCATGGGAACCTCACTGCCTTTTTGGAACAGGTTTGTTTTGAAGAACCACCTGCTCCTGCAAGTGGTAGAGCTTTTGCATGGGTCTTGCACTGCCAAGGCAAGCCCCTCTGAGAGGCAGCTTGTTGAGTAGATTGCAGTTTGAAGCTGCCCAGTACTTGCAAATACACAAGGTCGCCTCATCCCAGGAGACTGCCTGGTTCATGCTCAGAGTTTGCTCAGCATACGACACAGGGAAGAGGCCGGCTTGCCAGGTCCTGCGGAGTGTCTTTCCAAGCCTGTGAAAAGCACGAATCACCCAGCAGCAGAGCATGCTTACAGCTGGCCCTTTGCTAGCTTTGATCTGAGAATCAGGCCGCACCATGAATGCCCTTATTGTCATGTTATGTGTACACAGTGTGTGAATTATTGAAAATAGGGAGGCCTGAGTCTCATCTGGTAGAGATTACAGTGCAGGCATGCTGGGCGAAGGTCTGTAATTGAAAATCCCCAGATGCTGTTTATTTGGCCTTTGTCACATGACCTGCTGCAGGGAGACTGTCTGAACAAAATGTTGCTTGCATGAAGAGTGGAGCCCGCCTTTCCCCACCCCCGAGTCTCCACAGGCTCCGTCTGTACACAGCTTAAACACCTGCCCAAAGGATTTTTAAAGGTTTAAAATAGATTCGCTCATAGCATTTAAACAGAGGGCATCTTGCTTGTTGGTTTAAACTGCTTAAGTGGTTGTTGACTTGTAGAACCTTCTATCCACACAAGGGTTTGCTGGATAATTTCACTCTGAGATATCTTTGCAAAGAAACCTTCAGGGTTAGAGCTATGTAAGGATAAGTAGTTTGGGCTTTGCCTTTTCTTAAAAAATCAAACTTGCATGTGGTGAATGAGCTTGCAGATGGAGCCACATCGTCTGTATGTATTCCTTGTCTTTAAAGAATATTGTAGCTACCCAGGATACGGCCCTGAGTTAGCTAGTTCATCTGCATTTTATCCAGTTCACGCTTACCTACTCTACCTGTGAGCAAAGTGGAGATGTTTCTTAGGAAAGTTGTTTTTCTCAGTTAAATACTAAATGTTATCCTCTGTGGGTGGTGGATTGAGGCAGGATGGTAAATCTGAAATTCCTGAAGATCACTAGAATTAGAAACAGAGTACATTGAGCTAATTTGTAAGAAGGAAGGGCTTTAACTTTTTCAGGTTCTTTCCACTAGGGAATAAAATAAGCACTCACCATCCCATATTGCCACCCTGTATCTCAGTGATGATTGTAGGTATCTTTTCCATTTCTTGGAGCTTAGAAGGAGGAAAGATTCATGGGTACTTGGGCATTCTGTGAGCATTGAACTAGACTGTGAGTTCCTAAAAGGCAGGAGCCCTGTTGTATTCTTACTTCCCTGATGCTTGCCAGCACACTGATTTTCTGTTCTTCCTGTTCCTTCTCCCACCCTCTCTTCCTGCCTCTTCAAAGAAAACACTGAGTTACCACCTTCTGTGTGCTGTGATCTCAGTTCTTCAGATGCTTTTCCTTTCAAGAAGGGGCCAAAATCAGCAGTTTTGCTATCACTAAGTAGCATGTGCTTGATACAGAGCCAGGAGTTGGAGGGTCAGGGGCTATGGGAATAGGACATGGGCCCTGCCCTGCCTTCAAGGAGCTCCTGATTGATCAGCGAAGATGAGCACAGACCCCCACAGGAGTGCAGGGTGGCAAGAGCTGCGCTGAAGTTGTGCATCAGGCCTGGGGCTGGAGGAGCAGAGCAGACCATCTGCCAGGGGGCTGGGAAGTGCCATTTGAGTTGGGTTTTGGCAACTCAGAAATAATATTCAGCAGATTTGAGAGAGACTGTGAAGACAAGGAGGGCAAGAGGTGGGTCATTCACACAAGGGGAATAGCACCTAACATGACATGACAGTGTATGTAGAGAGTGATGGGAGAAATAGCAAAAAAATTGGGTTTGTATGTGTAACATTTTAATTCTTTACAGGGAAAATATATTCTATATTACCTGGGTAATTCAAAAATTTAAATGAGAACAAAATGGGTTGACTCTACTGAACCTAACACTCAATCAAAAGAGGTCACCTGTTTGGTTTGCTTGATCACCATCTAAAATAGAGAAAGCCCATTTCATAGACCACTGCTTTCTCCTTAATGATTAGCCTGTACACGTTGCTAGTGGCTGCTCCTGGTTTGGGGACCAGTAGCATGTCGCCAGAACACCTGGGTAGATGACAGAGAGCATGGCAGACACAGGAGGAAGTATCTTTGGACCTTTGTCTACAACTAGTCTTCAAGTCTGTTTCCTCTCATCCTCCTGATGATCTGCCTTTTATTACTTTTGTGTGGCTTCTTGCCTTAGTTCCCCTCCTAAACTCTAAGCTCCTTGAGGGCAGAGAGTACATCCTATTCCAGCATGTATCTCCTGTAGTGCCTAGTGCAATGCCTGTTACACAGATCACAGTCAGCAGGTGTCACTAAACAGGGGAGGGGAGTGCTTTGGGCCGGATTCCGAAGGCTTCAAAGGCGTGGGGGAGTTGAAGTTGTGCTCTGTACCATAGGAGGCCAATGGAGAACTTCAGAATGGTTGGTGCATACACAGTTAAGTCCACTTCATGGTTGGGTTGTGCCCCCATCTAAGATTTTATTCCTGCCAAGCACTTACTAATGATCTTGGGAGTTGGTCTAAAGGCACAGTAACCGTGGATGACAAGGCTGTGTTCAAATCCCAGCCCTACCACTTACTAGTTTGGGAACTTGTGTCTTCACTTTTTTTGAAGCTCAGGTTCAGCCTCTCAAAAATGGGAATAAGGTGGGTGAGGTGGTTAAATACACGTGATGAAGCACCGGCTTTGTGTAGTGCTGACACATGGTAGGTATTCGACTCATTACTGTCAAGCTTTCTACCATCTCACTCTGTCTCTACCTGTCGCACAATATTTTTTTCCTTAATCCTCAGATTTCAATGTCTTCAGATGGAGTGCATTTTAAGAAATGTCTTCTATGATCTTGTGTCCATATTATATTTAAAATGATTACTAAGTCTCTCAGCATTTAGAATTCTGTCGACCATATTTTCTCAGCAGCGGTAGTCCCCTGTGAGCGTTATTTTGATTAAATGCTTGTATAACTCACCTTTTGTGGCTACTGCTGTAGTAAGCTTTATTCTTCCAGTGATAGTTGTGTTTTTACACTAAGAACTAAATTCTAGAGATGCAGTGTGGGGGACATGCTGTTTAATGTAATGCCTCCAGCCTATTCATAGAGATAATTTTACAATCTGCCACAAATTATAAGAATTTTGGCTACACTCAGCCCTTGGCAAAAACATAATTCCTGCTATTATATTCAATGAAGAATGTATTCTAAATTAAAAAATTATTGTAGCAAGTAAGTAGCTTGCATGATGCCCTCTTAATGTTAAGATATCACAATAAAGGGCCCCTTTTACTTGGAAACAATTTTTATGGCTGTATCATTTTGGAAATTTACCGGACTCAAAGATTTTGAGAACATTTTCTGTGTAGCATAGAGAAGCTATTCAGTTTCATTAACACTTAGAGGCTCTGTAGGATTATGCTACATGCCAGGTGTATGGCGTACTGCAAAGAAACCTTATATCATCAGTTCAGGCAATGAAAACATATAAAACCAAGTACAGTGACATTACATACTAGTCATAGGACCATTTTAAACTTGAGGTGCTGGGACCTTCATTTGTTATTGCTGACGCATACAACTATCCTCCTGGGTAGGTGCTTTATACTCCTTTCATAGGTGAGGAAGAGTCCAGAGAAAATAAGCAAGTTGCCCAAGTTCACACAGCCAGTTAAGTATAAGTCCAACTTCCCCAGAAAGATCTAAGTAGGCAAGCAAACATCTGAATCAAAAACAAAATGGGTCTACAGCACTGCCACCATTAGAGATTCTCCATTAAAGATCAACAGTTTTTAGCATTTTGAATGTGTGGATTTCACACTTCTCTAAGGCCAAATAATTAATAAATAAACAGAGTGTGAGCAAAGTTTTTCATTAACAAGGCTCTCCTGGGTTAATGTGGAGCTTAGCTTTTTTTTGGACCGGGTCCACATTACCATGGCATGTGGAGGTCAGTACGGGGAGAGGGGTGGGAGGAAAAGAGCATGCATCGGCCTCACTCATGCCAAGAGAGCAGAACAAAGGTCTAGAAAATTCTGGTGCTCGTCACTGAAATAATCATAACTGTAAAAGGGCTTAAAGATTGCAGGTGATATTGTCAGTGTTGTCCAATTTATATAATGCTTTTCTACATTATTTTTTTCTGGTTTTCTTCATATAGAAGGGAGCCCATTCATTCATTCATTGAAAACATTTATTGAACACCTACTTAGTATGTCTCAGATTTGCACTCAGAACTAGACAGATTCTTTCTATGGAGCAGTCATTATTCTAAATGGGACAGTGAATAAACCCAAGAGCACATAATGGCATTGCTGCTGCAGCTGGGGTATATGCTTGGCATACAAGGGTAAGGAGGAGGAGGTGACCGACTCAGTTTGGATGCTTCCCAGAAGACTGCAGAGAGGAGATACTTCATTTGGGGCTTACAGGGGTGAATAGGAGTTTGCAGGCAAAGGAGAAGGGAAATAACATAAAAGGACAGGTGATTGTACAGAGGCATAAAGGTACAGGAAAGCATGACAATGACTCGGGGAACTTTACCCTGTACTAGAACGGAGGAAACCACTACAGGAATGGGCTGTTAAGCCTAGGTACCAGGCTAAGGAGAGGGTTTTCCTTACAGTGAACAGGGACCTACTGATAGAGAAAAGCAACATAATCAGATGTGGCTGTGAAAGAAAGGTGAATGCTCACAAGATGAGGGAAAACTCCCCTGAGAGCCTGTGGGTGAGGATTCTATTTAGGTTGTTGTTGAGGACAAAAAGCTTAGGTTCCATGAAATGCCGTACACACCTTGAGTGCATGGCATACAAAGATGCTGAAGACGTAGACCCTCGCTTTAAGGAGCTTATGGTCTGTTACACAAAGAACTCTTACTAGAGCCAGAATGTGGGCAGTGCCCTGGCACATGCAGAACTATAGCACTATGGGCCCAGGGCAGAATTGGGAATCTGTGCTACTTTCTTAGTCAGGTCAAGCCTTGCTACCCTCATATAGGAAGTATTTGGTTTTCTCTCACAGTACCTTTTGTTTCAGCTTGCTTTGTAACACTGTGGTCTTTCCCAGCCACTGGTCTGTGAGGTGAGCTCCAGGCGCCTGGCTCCCTAGCTCTCTCCTCTTCAAAGCTTCCATGCCTAGAACATGTTTCAGGCATGTTTTAAGTAGGGTTTCATGGGTGAAGACACCATCTGAGATGGACCTGGGAGGATTTTGATGGATAGTCTTAAGAGGTATTGCAACTCTGAGCAAAACATTAGAGTGGCAGGATGGTTCCAGGGACTGAAAGCTAGGTATGCATTTTGATGGTGCTGAAATGGATTAAGGGATGGTGGTGGTGGTAGTGTGTCATGAAAGATAAAAAGTTAGAGCTAGATGCTGAGACTTTGAATACTATACTAGAGCAGTTTGACCTTTAGACTGAGGGCAGTAGGGAGCCGCTGAAGGACTTAAAGTAGTAGAGTGGCAAAACCAAAGCTGTGTTTTAGGTAGCTGTGTATAGGATAGATTAGAAAGAACAACTAGAGGCCGGAAGTATTAGAGCTAGTTAAATTATTTATAGAGGATTAAAAAGGTGATTGTATAGCATGTGTTTATTGCTTCACAGAGAATGAGTCATCAGAAAGTATTCATATTTATTTTCCTTCTAGAAATAATTATAACAAAAAGAACTTCTGTCCCATGTAGAGATTATATTCAGTACGTAGCATTAGACATTTTTACTTGCTCATCTTTTTAACCCTGTAGTCTAATGCAAATGGGTAGTTTATAAGCTGTCCTGGTAAGATGAAGAAGAACACAGGGTTTTATGGGGCCATCACTTGGTAATGTTATCAACTGCCGTTGACTGATAGGAACTCCGAGAGGGTGGGACTTGAGTTATTGGCAAGCCTTTTGAAGGGTTGAGAGGAATAAGTTCTGACTAGCCAGGGGTTGACAGCCTTCCTGTGCATATTCTGTCTTCTAAGGGGCTATCCTAATAAGCCCCTGGGTGAATGCAGTACGGGTTATTCCAGGGACTTGGCAGTGTCACCTCCGAAGGCAATCAGTCCATTTTACAAACCTTTAGAATCAGCAACACATCGTACCAGCTCCTGACAACCCAGGATGGGCTGCCCGCCCCTTTCTGGTGATTTTCCACATTGGTGCTGATTTTCAGTCAATGATTTATATCGGGGATTAACCGAGACACTGGTGTCTAAACTTCCTCTTGGCAATGCTTCGGGCTGCTTCAAATGTTCCATTTCATGAACCTCCCTTTACCCCAGGTCCTAACACCGAACCCCTCACCCACGCTGTTCTCCATCCCTCTCCTTCAGTCCTGCATTCCATCAGCGTGTACTTCATGAGGACCCGCTGTGATCTTGACACTGGGGATACAGTGCTGAGCAAACCCCAATCTCTCGTCTGTGCTGTGGCGAACTTCCTGGCTAGTAGTGGGGGAGGCAGGCATCTCTCATGTAAATCATTCGGGACCAGGCAGCTATAAGGCGTGCCCTAACTGAGAGGCCTGGGGGAGGAATAGGTGAGAGTCCTTCATAGGTATAAACTCCTTGAAGGCAGAGATGGCATCTTTATACCCCCAATTCTAGTGCGTTGCTTACGCTCTGTAGGTGCAGATGGTTGTCTGACTAGTGGGTGGCTGGCCAGCTTTGGTGGAAGTGCTTTCCTGCCCAGTGTCACTGGACAGTGTCAGCAGTGTAGAAGAAAATGTTATTCATTAACTCCTCATAGGTTGGTTAATAAAGATTCTGCACTGCCTCCTCTGGCAGTGCCCATGGATATGACGTCCCCAGATACTCGGGAGGCAGGGTTGCTACACACCCCCATCCTGTAGACCTTTCCCTAGCCAGCGACCCTCGGTTCTCACAGTGTCCCCTGCACCTGTGCCTTTTAGTTTTTGGCTTTCATAACCAAAGATGTTTTTTCTGTTAGACGAATCTCAGCTGATAAAAATGTTTCATAGCTAGAAAGGATTTTAACACCATCTTGTAGACTCTTGCCTGAAGAAGTCCTTGGTGAGCCGTTCTCTCCGCTGGGCCCTGCTCCTCGGCCGGTTGGCATAACTGTGGTTTTGTCACCTTTTGGAAGCATCTTCCTTTTCTTCTTCCCCTGGACCATCTTTTTTTTGTTGTTGTTCACTTGTGTTGATGATCCAGCACCACACTGGATTGTAGGGATGTAGGAGCCCCTTTTCTGCCCTTATCAGTGACTCAGTCTGCAAACTTTGAGTTGCCTGGGAAGGTGAAGCAGAGAAAAGATGAGTGGCATTAGTCTTTGTTCTCGGTGACTTTACGATCTGGTTGGAACCATGACATCTACTGAAATGATAGAAAAGAAGGCAGAAAGCCAGCAGTGAAGGAGCCCAGGTCAGGGTTGTGGATGGTTAGGGAAAGGTGGGTGGAATTCAGACATGCAGAAATGGGCAAGGACAGGACAGGACAGGAAAGAGATTGTCTGCACAGGTGCAGAGCTCAGAAAGCTCAAGGTGTTAACAGGAACGTTCTGTAGTCTAGTACTAGGTGCTATGGGGCCGAGTTTGTGGAGGGGTGTGGAAGACCCTGTGGTCGGAGCCACAGCTTCAGTGCCTGTTGAATGCTTCGGTTTGGTCCAGCAACCAGAAGTTTGAGTTCTCATTCTTTAAACATGGGGCAAGATGTGGAGAATCCTCACAGATCCCTCCCAGGAAAGGGAGGGCCAGAGGAGGCTTCTTCGTAGTAGATCAGCTGAGCCCCTTCCCCAGGCCTGGGGCAGTTCAGCCCTCTACTCCTACGACTGTGCCTTAGTGCCCGCTGCAGCCAGGGAAGAGCAGGCTCCATTTGTTACTCCTTTCTTTGTGGCTCCCTGACTGCATTCAGTTACAAAGTGGCTCTTACATTGTAAAAGCCAGTGTCTCTGGGCTACAATTTGTAGCCACAGACCCTGCATTTGCTGTGCCTCAAACATGACCTTGAGGCCACATCCCTTACACACAGCCCACAGCAACGTTAACCAGTCTTCCGTCTGGGGGAGGAAAGCCGGGTGCAAATTCTGTTCCTTTCTGCCAGAATCTCTCCCTCTGGTGCTCCTTTAGCAGGAAAATTAACAGCAATGTGGGATGCAGGAGAAAGCGATGATGGGCTCACTTTCAACTGTGTCATGTTATTTAGGAAAAATGAAAAATAAAAACTGAATTGCAGTGCCTGGTGAGGCTCACAGCATACAAGTGGCAGATTGGGCTGTGTTTGTCTTTGCAGCAGCCTGTTGCCTGGGTGAAAGACAGGGGCAGTGCAGTGCAGGATCTCAGCCTTCAAGATGGACCAGAGTGTGCACTCGTAAGAAGAATTCTGTGCTGCAGAGAAGCTACAGTATAATGACACTTAGTGGTGAGGTGTGACATTGCCACTCAGCTCTATAAGCTATGACAAGTATTTCTAGAGATGAATGAAGATGAGTCATGAAGGTGTGGATGCTACAAGGACAGAACCTGGAGGCTTCTGGTCCCAGATGGAAAGAGGGTGCAGCAGTGGTCTAGGGAGTGGAAAGGTCAGCAGGCTTGATTTTTTGCAGTCCCGGTTTTCTGCTTATATATTTAAAGGAATGCCACTTATTCTGTCTGAAAGTCTTCAGCCTACGCCCCACCCCCACCCTGCCATTCCACCTGTTAAAATCAGTCTTCTTACTTTAGTCCTGAGAGGTACACTGTAGTATTTAGGGAGAAGTAGTATGCCTGCAGCAATAACAGCAAAAAACAACAATCAAATAAGATGGGTCGGTGGGTTGGCAGAGGAACAGAAAGACACATTAAAGAAAGTATAGGAAAAGTTAATGGTAGAGTTTAGGTGGTGGGTATATAGTGTTTATTGTAAAATTCTTTCTGTAAAAAAAAACTTGTGTATGTCTGGAAATCTTCCTCGTGTTTTGGAGAAAATGTAAGCTATCTTTAAAGGCCTAGCTTATGCTCTGGTATTTTGGGGGAGGCTTTCTAGGTTTCCTGAATTATTTGTGGCCAATTCCCCACGCATGCTGTTAGAACCTATTTCTTGGCAATAGTTGTCATCTGACATGTAGAACTGATTTGTTCTTTTATCTTAGCCCACGAACTCCTCATGGGCAGGTAGACTGTCTTCTCTTTATATTTCTGATGCACCAGACAGGCAGCAAGAGGCACAGAAGAGATGGTGCCCACACAACTGTAGGATTAGTTTTGGAATGTCATGATTAACTTTATAGTTAACTTTGTTTCCCTAATGGGTGAGCATATTTTAATTGTGGGAAGAGTGAGAACTGAAAATAGAAGATTTTAACAGAATCAAAGCCATAGTGTTACTATTTTTTATTTAAAGTATTTATGCATATTTGATAGTTCAACTAATTATTTAAAATAATTTGGCCCATGTAGCAAGGTAGTCTGTATTTCCAAATTGAAATGAAGTAATTGGTTTAGACTGATTTAAGGGAGGGTTGAAGTCTTACTGGATTTGTAAGCAATATTAGAGCACTTAAGAGAATTTACTAGGTCTCTAAGAGTTGTTTAAGGGAAGGTTTTGAAGTTAAACAATTTTAATATTTAAAAGAATTAAATATATTCTAAGTATATAGTTTTAAATGTTTAAAGGAGTTTAATTAATTAGGTTTGTAAAATGGGCCAAGCATTATTCAAATGGCCCTTTGAATGTGATTATAAAAATTATAAGATATATAGTTGACCTTAAAACTTAAGGATGAACTAGAGTGTTTAAATTTGTTTTAAGCAATGACATCAAATACATGTATTTTAAAACCAGGTCAATCTGAATAGTCATTTCTGTGCACAAAGCCATCCTGTTGGTCATTAAATAATTCACATGAAATAAAGTGATTAACATTGTGCTAAGATCATGGTAGTTGTTAGTCATATTTGGATTTAAAATTTGAATCAGAAATATTCCCTATGGCTGCAGGAAGAAGCACATAAGAACTTCAAGTTACTTATTCCTCATGGCTTGAAATACAGTGTGAAAGAAAGAACCACAGGGTTTTGAAAGGTGAATATATATATACTCAGGTAGATAACTGGGACATGGGAGTTATGACAAGCTTTCAGTGAAATAATGACTGTATTGTAGTGTTATGCACATAGTAGATACTCAGGATGAAATGCAATAGAAGTAGCAATTTCTAGAAGTACTTTAATCCAAGTATGAGTTGACATTGTTTAACTCCAAGAGGAGCCATTTGCATGGACTAAAGGGTATACAGTCCAATGTGGCTATCCTGGATGTTATTCTCATCCATCTAAACAAATACCATCAGAAATTAGAAATTAGTTATGTAGATTATGTATCACACATATCGAGCAATTCTGTCTGCTTCACAGAAAATAAGTGAGTATGGGGGCAGGAGACATTTTTGTCATCTGCACAAGGTTCAGATGAAATTGCATGTAATTCAGAGCCCTGGATTTATTTCCCCCTAGCCACTCAGACAGCCCTGAGCAGGGTGCATGCACAGTGAGGCCCCGAACTGGAGGATCCTTGGCTCGTCTGCACACATTGTCATTTAGGTATAGCTTCTGGTAATTAGGCACTCCTAGCTGGGCTCTGCTTTCTGTGAGCCTTTGAGACAAATTGCAAAATCTGTACAACCATCTGAGACATGGAGAGGTAGACCCGATGGCACTACAGGGGTTATTGGTAGTTCTCAAAAGTTTGAAAGAGAATGCTTAGAGAAGCAATTCTCAAAACTGAATTTAGAGGTCTTTTTCCTGCAGTTAAAGGGAAAGTTCAGTCACAGAATCAGGATCTGGGTAGATCCTGACAGGCTGGAATGATAGGCTTAACTTAAAGGATGAAGTGCAATAGAAATAAATGTAAAAGTTCTGTGTCTGAATCTGAAAATCCCAACTATTCATGAGAAGACTGGGCATGGGGGTCAGGCATATATCTGATGAGTAGCCCATATGAAAAAGAACTAGGATTTCAAATTGTCAGTTTATTGTGGCTCCCAGAATCAAATGCAGTGTTAGGCCATGTGACCAGAGGTGGAGTATTTAGGATGAAGGAGGTTATAGACCTGTGGACCTGCTACAACAGGGCTGTCACTACAGTTCTGGGCATCAGACTATGAAAGGAAAATAGACAAACGATGGCCACAGGATGAGTGTGGGAGTGTTCTCAAGCTTGTCACTGTAACAAAGGAACAGGGGAGGTTTGGACTGGGTACAACTCCAGGAATACCAAACGCCGTCATAATATCTGAAAGTCAGTCATGTGTATAAGGGACTAGACCTCTTTCTTAAGGGAAACAAGAAGAATCTGGGGATGAAAGTTATAGGAAGCCCCAAATAAGAAGGATCTTTTCATTCTTAAATGTGTTCCAAGGCAGAACGGACTGCTTCCTTGATTCTAGAAGTGCTGGCCTAGATTTGTAAGGACTTAGATTCCTAGGAGGTGGGAGTAGATGACCCACAGGTAATTTCAGCTGCAAGATTCAACCATTCTTTGTGTTCCAGTGGTGATCACGTCCTGCGTGGCCCTGACACAGACAGGAAGTGGACAGAGCCAAGGTTACAGGAACGTTCTGGGCAGAGACAGGAGTCTTTCGAATTCTCAGACAAGGTTTCCATGAGGACACTGCCCTGGACCTCAGTACTGCTGCACCTCTGCACTCTGCTGGGGCAGATCTGGGGGATGTGATAACTCTCTCTCACCAGAGGCTGGATTATTTCCTCATTTATTCTTTCTGTGTGCCCAGCATTGTGCTGAGGGCTGGGGAGACTTTGGGGAACCAGGTGCCCTCCTCAGGTATGCGGCGTGTCTGGGATGTAAGACAGCCCATCAAATTGTACAACTAGCCATATGGTTAGGACCATGGTTTCAGTTTGGAGCCATGTCTTGTGTGAAGGGGTTTTTATGTCATCTAGTATTAGTAATACATTTCTCCACTTAGCTTTAGGGATGTATCTTCCCATTACATTATAGTATGAAGTCAAGTTATCTGTTTGAGACTTCTCAGTCCCCTGGTGGGGTAGGGGTGGGAGGTATTTGTTTATATTTTTAGGTATTTTCTTTTCCCTAAAAGTTACAAAGTTCTGGAGGAGGTTGAGTCCTTTTTCACCGACGTGCTCTTGTGCATAGTTACTAGTATAGTGACTGCTTTTAGGGAGTGTCTGTTTGCCTTGTAGGGTTTGTGTGGCCTCAGCAATTCATTCTCTTGTGGCTGTGATGACTCACTGGAGTTAACTATGAGTAGAAACCTGGGTGAGGGGGAATGGATGTGATAAGTAAGACTAGAACAGAACTGGGTTTGTATACTCCCACACTAATCTTTGTTGACTATACAAGCGAACACCCATTTAGGTACAAGCATGCGAGGAAACTAAAAGGCACATTTTAAAAAGGCGCATTTCTATCCTCAATTGCTGATCATAGTTCATAATTAAATGCCCTTCATCTTAATTTCCCTAGTAAATATTTTTGCAAACAATTAGCTGTTTTATTTTTCTAGCATTAGTAATCATATAGCCGCAGTTTAAAAATTCTTGATTCTGGATTCTATTCTTAACTTTCAGAAGCTGTTTTTTGTTTGTTTGTTTTGTTTTGTTTTGTTTTTAAAGTAAATCATCTTACTGTAAATTCTTTTTACTTTCAGGTAGGAATGAATTGATAGCCAGATACATCAAACTCAGGACGGGGAAGACAAGGACCAGAAAACAGGTAAAATAACCTACCTAGACACTGTGCATGTCAGCGAATGGCCCGAGGAGGCATTTTGGCTGCAGTGGCTGGCTGTGCTTTGGCTCCCAGGAGCCCCCCATTTGAGTTCCCTGTAAGGACGTCAGTGTTGTAGGTGTTTTAAATTGGCTCAGTTTTCACTGTTCATCATTTCAGTGACCCATTACTGTGTGGTCTCCAGAGTTCTTTTTATACACATATGGGAACGTTTCCCTGCTAAGGACAGTGTATGAACTGCTCCTGTACTGTATTTGAAAACAGTATTTCTTTCCCAAACTGTGCATCTGCAAACACTGCAAAAGCTGCAGGTGCAAATACACTTGCAAGTCATGAAATTTTGAGATTTTTGCACATTGTAAAATCCTGGAACAATTACATACATATTAGTCATCATTTCAATGAAAAAGTAACAGTAGTAGCCATGAGTACTGGCCTGCATATGATAATGATGTGCGTCCAGGGAACTGCTGCTCCTTAAGCTGTGGCTTTTTGTCAGTAGCTGCTGGGACTGCAATGAAGTTACAACTTACATACATTTGTGCAGCTAGTTTCAGGAATTTTCCTCTGCACTTTGCCAGGGCTCTGGCTCTCCTCATTCTTCTGATGCAAAGCAGCCTGAATCTCTGACCCAGTTCAGAACTGGAATGGATGAGAAATTAGTGTTTAACTAAAAACAGAAAAAGAAAGAAAGGGAAAGGGGGGAAAAAATCAAGCAAACCTCATGGGTGAGTTGTTAACAGAACAAAATTATTTTTGAATGTTGACCTATGCTGGTTGATCTGGCATAGATTTTAAAAACTGTAATCATACCAAAAGGCATACTCAACTGTGGTCTCGTTAAGCATGACCAGCAGATTCCAGTTCTCTGCTCTGTGATGAGTTGTCTTCTCGAGTGTTTATGACTGGAAGAGCTTTTCCCCAGGAATGCTACATGTGTCCCAGCCAGGAGCCTGGCTGCTGAGTCAGCACAGAGGGAAGTGGCCTCCTGCCAGTGCTCAGAGGCAGGATATTGTCCAGTAGATGTTCCTCTGACAGTGGACAGTGGCCTTCATTAAGTCAGAGAATCACATAAGAACAGAATTGTGGTGAGAACAAGTAAAAGCAGGAACCAGATGGAGAGGTGAAGAGGATGGGGCGTTCCTGCTTCTCTGTACTTTACGGGAAAAAAAGGGCAAACTGAAAAAAAAATCAGTAATTGAAACTCAAAGACAAAGTTAAAGATAAATGGATCTTTTATTATCACAAATCCTGTTTAGAGTCTCCAGAGTGTTTGAAATGAATTGCCTTGAAGTCTGTCTAAGTTGCTGAACTTTCAAATGGAGGGTTCTAAATTTCTGAAACAGACAGCTAATTCCCAACATGCTGAAACTGATGGACCTGTGCTGTCTGCTGGTCTGTGAGCTCTGGCCATGTGTCCAAGCCCTTCACTGGGGGACTCTTCTAAATTTAACCAACAAAGATGCAAATTTGTTTACCCAGGGGCATTACTGTGTTTCAGAAGCTGGGCTTGGCTTGGTCTCCACACCCTGGCATCCTGGGAATGTTTTTAGGCATCCGTTGGTGATACCTCTCCAATGTGAATTAGTTGTTCAGCAAATTGTGTGGTTTTCAACCCAGAGTTTTAACAGGACAGCCGGCTGGCTGTGTTCACACTTTTCGCTTTGTAATAATATGCAAATCCACTTGGCTCGCAGTCAATATCCAAGAGTGGAAGGATTAAAGATATTTATAAGGGGGGGAAAAAAAAGAAAGCTCTGCTAACTGGGTCTTCCCATTTCTCTTTGAGATGTAATTTGCATGTCAGTATTACTTTAACATTTGCTACAGAATCCAGAGCTCTTAATGAGATCAGAATACAACTGACAGCTTCAGCTTTTTGATTCTGCAGAATGTGCTAATTTATGGATAGTCTCTTCTAAATTGAGAAAAAGGGATTTTCCCTCCTGATCCTGAGAAGCTATAAATATTTTCATTTACCTCTACCCCGCCTTTTTAATTTCATAAAGAAAACAACCCCCCTCTCCCCCTCTTACCCCATGCCGATGATTTCTCCTGGGTGAGAAAACTAAGATTAGCCTAAACTTCCATCCTAAATCAAGTCACTGCAGTGATGACCCAGTCAGAAAAGCTTAGAGCAGCGCTGGGGGCTTGGTGTCTGGCTGGGACTGTGTATTCCTAACTGCAGAGCTTTGTTGAGATGCAAATAACCTCCCCCACCCCCCAACCCCAAAACCCTCCCAAGGAGTAGCGATTTTATATTTGATTTCCTTTTTTTGTTTTGTTTTGTTTTGTTTTGTTTCCCCTCATAAACCCGAACAATGTAGGTGTCTAGTCATATACAGGTCTTAGCAAGAAAGAAAGTTCGAGAAATTCAAGCCGCCATTAAGGTACGTCTGGCTTGCCCAGTTGTAGGGGGCTTTTCATCTCCATGGTTACAGGCTTTTCCTTTGTTTTCCTCCCTTCCCCTACCCTGCAGGTGTCTAGTCACATTCAGGTTCTTGCCAGAAGGAAATCTCGTGATTTTCATTCCAAGCTAAAGGTATGCGCTTTCCTGCTTTTTGGCTTGTGGTTGCTATGCATCTCACTTCCTGTTTTCCATGGTGACTGGTGAATGCCTGGTGCTGGGATTCTCGTAACCTAGTTTCCTTGCATGTGAGAGCTGTTTACATTTCTTTGTGTCTAATCTCTCTGTTTCTACACTAGCCTCACATTAAGCTCAGAGTGTGTGTGTGTACGTGGTATACTTGTGTGTGTGTTTCTAATAACATGCAAATGCAGCAGAGAGCTGTTCTTTAACTTTTCAGCTGAAACATGATTTTTTAAAATCTTCATATATCCACCAAGCAGCCGTCCAAAGACTCAGAGTTGGTGTCAAAATTATAAAAAAGAATCATTTCCAGAGTAATCATCATGCAATTACTAAGTAAAAAATACTTAGAAATTACTTTGTGCTTTTGATGTATTTTCAAGAGTACTTATGAAAAATACATCTTCCTCACGTGTTCTTCCAACACGGAGAGTATTTTCCACCAGAATTCTTCCACATTGCTTAATATTGCCTTTTATGTGTATGGCTTTGTTATTAAAAAGAAATTTGATGTGAGGCCTCAAAAAAGATGGATCTTCGTGAGATGGGGAAGCTCTTAATCAAATCCATGTTTGCGGTTTCATTTATATTTGAGTTTTATTTACTTCATTGTTTTTTACAGAAGCCTCATTTTCTAGTCTCTTAAAATATATTTCCTAGCAAAAACAGAGGCATGGACAATTTTTAAAATGCAAGTCCTCCCTATTTTCTCCCCTTCCAAAATTTGCAATAAAGCATCCATGCCTTTTTTTCCATGACACCCTGTTTAAGAAATTCAAAGGGATTGTAATTTGTGTGGAAGAACTTTATAATAAAAATGAATTTGTAACCGATATTATTGCCTTTCCCACAGGCCTTTTTTGTTGCCCTTCTGATTCTTTTTTTTCCATACGTTAATCAAATTTGTATTTTTGTTCTAAACCTAAAGAACAAAGTGTAATTTCACAGCCTCGAATAGTGAGCCCCTGGGATCCTTCCCAGAGTCCTCCAGCTTTTTTAATGCAAACAAGGCTGGCTGTGGACTAGGACTAGTGAGCAGGAAGGAGCATCTGGAGTGCCCGCTGCAGTGGGCAGCATGCTGGCTCGCTCGCACATGTGGCTGATGGTGGCTGGCTTTTAGCGGCACTGGCTGAGCAGTTGGAAGACTAAGATTAACTTCCTAGATCCTGCTTTTTAACCAAAGGTGCAGTCCTATCTATGTGGATGTAACTACCCTGGGATATGCTCAAGTTCTGACTCTGTTTCTAGTTTTCCTGAGCTAACAAATTAATGATGTACCCAGGAGTTTACAGACATCAATTTTGTGTTTCCATCTGTGATATTATGAATTGCTCCATTTCTACACTGTCTGTGTGGTTCCTGTAGACTCTTCAGGGCACACAGCCCTAGACCTAAAGCCCTATAAGTGACGAAGCTCTCCTGTGCAGATGGGCTCCCATGGGATGCAGGAATCACTCTTTTTCTCATTTGGTGATTTTACTACTCTTCCTCAATGGGAAAACAATGTAGCCATTACTGTATATGTATACATACACACAAACACACGGCTATCTTTGTGTGTGTTCTTAGAAAATAAAAAAAGATGACTTTCCTCCCACTCTCAGCCCTGGCCCATTCTCCTTTGGGACAGACACAAGGAGGAGGTGGAAACAGAGGCAGTGGGGTAGCAACTGGCTCAGCATTTCAGCTCCAAGAACCACCTCCATCTTCGTATATTTCCTTTCCTTCCTCCCTACCACATTATTCTTGGAAAAATGGAGTTCTTTGTTCTTCCCATCAGCTAATACCATTTGAGTGTTCCAGGCATGGTGCTCATCACTGTGGGCAGTTAACAGCCAACCCTCTATTCACAGAGCTGGCTATGTAAATGGGAATGTGAAATATAGGGCACTGCTGGATAAGTGTTAGCAGAAAGAGCCAAAATAAAACATGGAGGGAATCCCAGGGATGAGCTGCACGGGGAATGTGCTGCTGTTTGGGACTGAGAGATGAGCTAGTTTAGCACAGGGCTTGTAGTGGGTTCTCTCATTTATACTCACTATGAAGTAAGTCCCATTAGTGACCTTTGGAGGAATAATATTTAGCAAACCAGGGCTCTGGGAGCTTAATTGACTTGCCAAAAGCCAAGTGTCACTTACCAAGCCTATAAGTGACAAAGTCAGGATTTGATCTCAAATTTTCTGAATCCTAAACTGCTGCTCTCTCAGATGGGGGTTCATCAAGTCAAGATGGGAGAATGGTTTCAAGCAGAAGGCTTCCCTCCAGCACACACACCGTAGATCACCTGTCACCCCATATGTCCCTTGGAATCAGGCATGCAGCCCTGGCTACCAGTCCTTCCCTCAACACCTGCAGTTGAGAAATAAGGTGTATTTTGTACTTGGAGCCCTTGGTCAGAATGTGGGCTTCCTCTGTGACTGGTGCCATGGTGATCATTAGTAACTCGGGGTGGTGTGCTTCAGGCTGTGGGGCTGCTGTGTGTCTCCCCACCCCCTGAGGGCCCTGGGACAGTGAGGAGGATCAGGCCAGCAGCCACCTGCCTGCAGAGATGTTGCCTTTGTGCCCCATGGGCATTTATGTTCAGGTGCCCTCCTTCACCTTCCTAAGCAGCCATTACCAGGAACTGGGGAGCTCTGGAGGCTGACAGCACAGTGTGGGAGGCAGGGTGAGCGTCCTCGCCGAGCTCGTTGCGGGGTCAGGATGACAGCCACGCCTTCTGGCCTCCCACACCAACTAATGAGATAAACTTGCTACAGAAAGTTGACAACATCCCTACAGACAGTAAGGTTAGCTTCTGGGCAGGCGGTGGGGGCCGAGTATCCAGACTTACAAGGGACGCTATGCTTTGCCTGAGAAGATATAGCAAGGTTTTCTGGAGAAGTGGCAGATGGGTGACCATCTCAGGACCTGTCCTTGAAGCGCCTGCCTCAGCTGAGCTGCTTGTTAGTTTTTACATGCTCAGAAGCCAGTATTCCTGTTCTCTGAGTGGACAAAGGCCTGTGGCCCTCCTGTGAGGACTGAAGCCAAGCTTCATTTCCCTGTTCTCCCTCGGAGTTTGAAAAAGTGGCTAGCTCACACCTGGGGCCACTGCCAGCTGTGGCTTCCATGTGGCCCTCTTGCCCCTAAGCCTCACTTCACTTCCCCGGCAAGGGTGTGGTAGAATTCTTTAGGCTAGTGGTTTTCTAGCCTTTTTTAAGCAGCAGAACTCATGTTTCAGACTGAAATCTTCCTTGAAACTTTTAATACATAAACGAGTAAAAGCTGCTTTAATTGAGGCTCACGTGTGCTCTGCTCAGCAGGGCCCTCTTTGGCTGGCCTGGTGAGTAAGGTGTGAAACAGCACACTGCTTAGGCAGAAAGAAGCAGAGGTGTCTACTTCCCAGCCGTTCCTTCAAGCCTTTACAGGGCAGCTTGTGTGTCGCGCCCAAAGCCCAGGTTTTCTCAGTCCTATAGCCTGTTCTGCCATATTCCTATGGACGAAACAGACTGAAGGTGAGAGTAGGCATTCTCCTGCCGCAGTTGGGGTGAGTTGTCCAAGCTGCAAAGGGCCTGCACTTGAAAATTGAAAATCTGCTTGAAAAGGTTCCAAAGGTCATCTTTATGTTTCAGCAAACTGCTGTGGTTCTCCATGTGCTTGTCTGGGAGCCAGATCGCCCCAAAATGTGTGGATTTTAGTTTTTACAACAAAATTTGTTTGCAGAAAAGTTTAAGATTTCCACAAAGATTTGAACCTTAAAAGCTCAGAAATGATTACTTGATTCAGTTCAATAAAGTTTTCCTTGAGAATCCAGTAGACCCATTAGTAGAGTCAAAGAAAGTTAAGTAAGCAGAGTGTCTGTTCTTGAGGAACATTCAACTTTTCTGTTGTTTTTG
The DNA here is from genome assembly GCA_032199065.1 of Smutsia gigantea. Classification (NCBI taxonomy): domain Eukaryota; kingdom Metazoa; phylum Chordata; class Mammalia; order Pholidota; family Manidae; genus Smutsia; species Smutsia gigantea. The sequence continues at coordinate 916,585 of JAVSCE010012760.1, read as the reverse complement.
GCCACGTTTGGGGAAAAACAGACTTCTCAGTAGATTGTCCCAGTTGGGGGACTCTGCGTAGAGATGTGACAGACTAGTGCAGGCTGCACAGTGAAAAGAATGATCAACTCTGGCTGTGGGAGAAGTAAAGATGGCCTTGTGGAGGAGGCACCATTAGAGCTGAGCACAGAGGAAGGCAGATAATTTCCACCAAGGTGCGGGGGTGTTTGGAAGACACCTAGTTGGAGGTGCAGAATGGGAAATGAGACTGGTGGAGCATAACAGGAAGGTCTGGTGTCATCATGGAGAAGTGAGATGCATCCATGGACCAAGGGAGCACTTGGGGCCATGCAAATTCATGCTTTGGAAAGGTCTTTCCAAACATTTTGGGAGGGTAGCTTGGAGGGAGGTAAATCTGGGAGCAGAGAGAGTAATACAGGGACTGCTGTGAAGTCTGAGAGAGATGGGCCTGGCCCAGGGGCTGCTGCCGTGTTGGGACCTGGCTCCTGGCCCTCTTCTGTCCTTACCGTCACCCTCAGGTGGCTCCCCAGCCCAGTCCACTCTGACTGCTGTGTCTTTTTTCCTCCTCATTGTATTTAAGTAGAGTAAATTATGTTTAAAAGTTCTATCCTTATTAAGTCTGAAAAGTTCGTGCTGAAACTTTTCAACAGCAGCATTTAATACTTAGATTATTAAATAAAGGTTGGGTTCTTTTAAAGTAATGGCAGTTAACAGAGGATGTGGATTAAAATTAAAGTTTTTGTTGTTGCTAGATTTTAAATATAACTAGAAGTGAAAAAGTACAGGGAATGAAATATTAAACATTCATGTTTGTACTACCCCGGAAGTGATTATTTTCATTATGACCTGTTTCCATTAAGTTTTTCTAAGGGAAAGAAATCACATGGCAAAACATTCTTCTTTTTTCTACCCTCCCTTCCCTCCTTCCCCAGCCAGTCTCAATCTCCCCACCCACCAACAGAAGCTTTCCTTGACATTTATTTCCCTGAGAAAATCAGATCCAATGAAAACTCTCTTTTCCTTTTGCCCCATCCTAAAACGAATTTAGATCTTTACCCATTGTTTACTATGAAGTTTTGCTAAAGCCATTAGCACCAACATGAGATGTTTTCTCTACAGTTTATAGCAGCTTAAGCCAAGGTACCAAGGTAGCTTGGCCACCAACTTGGGGTGGCCTTGGACACAGACTTCATCCGTAAGGGAGAGATGCATGGGGCAGGAATACCTGGGGACTGGTTCAAGTGGTCAGGGAGTGACCTGAGGAGATGCAGGCTCAGGGGCAGAAAGACTGTGACAGTAGGGAGAAGGGGTGAGGGGTCAGAGAGTAGTTGAGACTGAAGAGCCTGCTAAGGTAGATAAGGAAATGTGAGGTGTCCAGGGCCAAAGTGCCAGAAGTTTGGACATTACCATATTCTTACTGTTTTTTTTTTTTAATCTTCTTGGCTCAGGTGTCTAAGGGACAAGTCAGAGTACTAACTGCGAGTCTAAAAGAGAGCTTAGCTTTGAGGGAATCATTTCTCAGGGATGGGAGCACCATGTGTTTGGCCCCTACCCAGACAAAATCCTTCTGTCCCACACTCTACAGGTGTTTTTTAGGTGACGCACAGCTTTTAGCCAAGTCTGATTGTAGTCACAAAGTAGAAGATGGAATCCATGCAGTTACAGTGTGCTCGTGGCTTGTAGGTCTATATAAAGAACATGCATCCAGAAATTCCAAGGATGAGGACTTGGAGATCTCCCTGGACCTTGTGTCACCAGTTGCATGTATAGCCATGTCACCCACACCATTTTCATTTCTTGTTTTCCACCTCTCTCACCCCTAGTTTAGCCCCTCCCTGGAATTCCAGTTGAGCAGTGAGAAGCAGCAGCCTATCTCAGAAAACTGTATGGTATGGCCTGAGGACTGGCCTGCAATGTTAAAAATTATTCTCTACTTGGAATTATTTCACTCACCATTGATCCATCAAAAGGTCATTAGCTATTTTTTTTTAGGCTCCAGGGATTTACTATCCCAGCATGCAGAAGAATGCGTACATATTCTCCATGCATTAAGCAGTCTTCTCTGCTACTCAGAGTTCCTACTTGGAGTTTCCAGCTCTGAGTCTTTTATCTTTATATGTTCAGTTGTCCCAAGAGGTTGTCCAGTCCCCACCCAGAGGCCTCCTTGCCCCTGTAGCAGCAAAAAGGCAGTCCTTTGTTTGCTGGTTTCAGAGGCTTGTGGGGGCCTCAGCCAAGCTCTGCAGTCCGCCCCACACTGTGGACTGCCACCACCTTCCTGTGAAGATGGACTGGGCCCTCTTCTGGCCTGGAGTGTGTTTTGGTGAGCACATGACTCCGGACAGTCCTAAGGGGAAAGGAGATATTCATTCTGCCCCAATGCAGCAGGAATACATCTTAGGCAGTAGACATATTCATGTCAAGCTCTGGACTTGTACTGAAGAAAAGCCTGTACTTGCTGACATGGCATCATCCCAGTGGAGCAGAAAAAGGCCTGAGCTTCTCTGATTGTGTCCAGTCGTTGGTGACTAATTTACGAGCTACATGTGCTCCCTGTGGCCATTTTCTTTATTCTTGGCGCTGGTGACCTTTGTGATTTGATTTCTGAACAGGCGCTATTCTTTCCAATCTGCTAGTCTTTCCAATAAGCAGAGAGCTTAAAGTTCAAATTGTTGATTTACTTCTCTTAAAGAGTTCAGGAACTTCTCTGGGGCATTGTTGCAGGCTACACAGCTAAGTCCTGGTTGTATCACCACTGATCCCATCCAGGAATGAGCCGGTCCCCAGAGAAGACACGCTTCACTTCATCCAGTGGTGCACTCCCTGTGGCCCTCGGGGCCACTCTGCTCCTTGAGGCGTTGGTTGGCTGTTAGCAGTGACCAGGCCTGAAACAAGCACGTCCTTTGTTTGAGTGCCAGCACCAAGGTGCTTGGCCACGTCATGCATTTGGGGAAGTGATACACCGCCTTTTCTGGCATCTCCCAGTCTTTGGGGAGTTCTTTTGCATTCATGGCATGTTCCCTCTCTCCTCAATGACATTTTCATTACCTTGTTTTTAATTTCACCAAGTTACAACTAAGATTGGTGACAGTTAATTTCTTGTGCTTGGGTGTGATGGAATGAGCACCTCCCATCACCGATGTGGCCATGCAGAACTTACAGTGTAAGCTGAGGGACTGAATCCATTTCTCTTTCTGTATGAACTGAGCCAGGTATGGATTTTCTTTTTAAGCGTGACCAAAAAAAAAATTACCCATTTTCTACGTTTTTATCACTCGCCACCAAATGGCGAGGCTATGGGCACTCTGTGGAGTGCTTGGTGCAGTTCATAAAGCGGTCCTGATAGTATTGTTTCCTCACTTTACAACTGAGGAAGCAGAGGCTCAGCATGGCTGACGGCTTGCCCTAGATCACAAATCTGAATTTGATCCCAGGGCTGCCTAATGTCGCGCTGCCTCCCCAAAAGTGCTGGTCGAGGATGAGCGCTCCTGTCCCTGGCTCGGGATGCTTTTCATGGTCGCCCTCAGCGGAGCCTCTTTCCATTGTGTCTTTATGTGTGAATTAACCAGGGGAGAAGAATGGTGGGAGCTAGTACTCAGTCTGGAGCTAAACTTGAGTCTGTTGCCAGCTTGGCTTCCTCAGGCATTCAGGGCAGACCTCTGTGTTAAGGTCAGAGGGTGCCTTCTCCCCAACACCCAGACCTGCCATTAGCTGACCTAAATCCCAAGCTTCCTGGTAGAGTCATCAAGCATACCTACAGATCACCTGGTCTACAGTCCTTTATGATGCAAGCCCCACATCAGAAATGAAGGAAACACTATTGACAGTTATAAAGTACTAAATATAGCTCAGTACATTTAAAAATGAACAATGGTAAAAGCCTTGAAAATTTTCTCTTTGATGTGAATGGAGTCTTTGGCATTTGGAAATACAATAAGATGAATTAATTGCTACTCATTACATGGCAAGTCAGAAGTATGAATGTGCCTTCTCTCCTTGGCATTAGCTCTTGCCTGACCAAAATAGCCCCTTTTGTATTTACTCCTGCTTTCTCTAATAATAAGCAAATTAGCCATCATGGCTAGAAAAATTCAAGTGCTTCATCCTTTCTCTAAAACCATCATAGAGTTTTGTGATGTTTATCTGCTCAGGGGCTACTGCTAATAATTGCAGAGGTCACGTGAATCCCAATAGTGCAAGATAAGAAACAGCCTGCTTAAGAAAGTTTTCTGTGTTTTGTTTTTCTCTGAAAAAGTGATTATGCAAGCAAATTGCCATCTAGGTCCTCTCTTGCACTGTATTTTTATATTATTGGGAAAAGTATATTTGGAGAAAAACATTTCATAGCTATCATAAGTTTTTGAATCCATGGTCTTTTTAAAAATTTTATGTGCTCTTCCTGATGTTTTAGTGGACTTCCATATGAATAAATTCGATTGGAATCTTTAAAATCTGAAACGATGGCCCCTGAATAAACTGCTTGGAATATATTAACTTAGTACACTGTTCATGAAAATTCCATGTAGGGCAGCTATATTATCAATGCAAGTCTATGATCTTTCTATTTTTTGATGGTTAATTGCTAAAAATTATGAGATAATTGATTCCCCAGAATAATCCAAAGCTGAGGAAGTGAAAGTGAGAGGGGAATAGGACTCCCATACTGTCCAGAGGCTGATTCACAAAATGTACTCACATCTGAAGAGCACACCGTTTTAGCCATGTGCGTTGGTGATAGGGCTGCCTGGCTGCTCTCCTGTCATGTATGTTACATGTAGACACTTTCCAAACATTGTGTATATTTCAGCCATAAAAAAGAGGCAGTCATCGGAACCCAGAGTGGGAGCAGCAGCCTCTCAGTGCTTCATAAAATATAAAAGCCTGTTTACTTAGTAACAATAACAGTTTGAAAGGCTTCAGGCTGATGAGTTTATGCGTGACACAGCCTGCTGGACCCGGTGTGGCTGAGGTAGTCAGGCTATTGGCAGCATGGTGTGCCAGAAATTGGATAGGGAAAGAAGTCTAGTGGGTACTGAGACATGCACCCCAAATTAGATTGCTTCAGTTAGATGGGGCGTTTGTTCTTAGCACCTCGTCAACGATCTCAGCCCTATTTTTCCTGCTCCATACACATTTTCCACAGTTCAGGTCATGGGTGTAAGTTAGGGTTTGGCTGGAAAAGGTAGTTCTGCCTTTTGTTTCCCCACTCCCCAAACATTCATAGAGGGGCTTAAAATCAGAAATAAGGAGTAAAGTAATCAGTGTGAAGTTGTCCCAGCTTTTCCTAGAACATGTTTTTCTTTACGCATGCTCATATAGTTCACGTGCACACAGAGTATTTATTAACTGTAATCTAAGACATCATAGATGAAAACTCGATGTTGGCTTAATAGTTTTTCAAGATAAGCAGTGTGCTCATCCTTTGTAAATCTCATCCCCATCTCAGAAATGTTGGTTTGAAAACATCTGAGAATCAAATTAATATGGAGTACAAATAAAGCATACATTTTTTAACTTACTTAAGCTTCAGTTACTTGGATAAAACAACGATGCCCCCACCCCTTTCTCTTTTTCGCCTGGGGGTGAGTGGTGAGGATAGAGTGGAATGCTTAAAAAGTCTAGGATATTAGACTAGATGACCCAGAGAAGCAATTTACTCAGGTCTGACAGAGTTAAGATTTCTTCAAAACCAGGCATGTATTTCTAGTCCGAAAATGACAATTTAGAGATCCTTCCATTGAAATCTCTCGGCTTGGCATCCTTCTGTGCTCCATTTTAGGATAAGTGGGTCTACAGCCAAGCTCTCAGTTCCAATTTTGAACCTGGTGGTGCTTATCATCTTCAAGGTTACTTTCGATTTTAAACAAAAAACTTTAATCCTTTTAATTTTCAAATGTGTATCATAGATAAAAGGTAATGTTATAAAATTAAATGAGTAGTCACAGTGTCTCTACTACAAAAGGTGGGAATCACCGATACAGACAGTTCAGTCCATTTGTAGAAAATTGCCTATTCTCAAATAGGTAGGTCAAGTACAGAAAGAACCTCTACTTGAGATAAAATTTCCTCTCCAAATGCTTGGCTTTCTCTTATTAGGATAGGTGGCCAAGAGCTGCCTGAATTTTAACATCTTGCTCTCTTTTCACAAAGGGTTTTTGGTTATATGTATTAAGATGTATTTGCTTAAAATGAAACTCACACTCATAGCTACGAATACTTTTAGAACCAGAGGGCTTTAGAGAATAATGTAAAGCTCTTTATTTTGTAGATTAAGAAAATTAGTGTTAAATGACTTGCCCAAGGTACTATACCCCATTGATGGCTGGCAGACCCAGGTTTGGAATCAGGTCTCCAGGCTCCTGGGTAGATAATTACCTTTTATGGGTACAGAGCAAATTGGTGGGGAAAGAGCAATTGATTTGCTCTCCTGCTTTTGAACTTTTGTTTTCATTCAGGTACCTCCTGGAATGCTGGGTGATAAGAGAGTCAAACCTTACTTTATTTAGCAAAAGAAAAGACCATGTTCTGGAACTGTGTGGCATAAACAACAGAACTGGTGACTTTCCTCCTTTGCTCATCGACAGATGTCCCAGTTTAAAAAAGACAAGTATTAAATTTCCATGAACATTTTGAAGAACTCGTCAGTTAGCCTAACAATGGGAAGTATGTCAAGTCACTCTAAGAGACTTAGAGTGGGCAGCAAAGGTGGAGGGAGCTCATTTCCATTTGGACCTGGACTTTGAATTCCTCAGTCACCCCACCCAAGTGCACACAAGCACACCGTGTCTTTGGGCCAGCAGAATCGCCCCCGCCATAGTGTTTCCCAAACCCAGAACTCTCAGGTCTGAGAGTGGCTCCATGACATATTTTTGGAACAGAGCCAAGCCCACAGCTTTTTTGTAGTTACCCCTCAGAATTTTCATCACCAGGCAAGCAAGAAGTCTGGACTGCTATTGGCCCAGCTCCTCTAGCCCAGGCCCTAGAGAACTTGTAAGGCTTGTTCCTTGCTGGGGAATGTGCCTTCTGTTATACTCTGCCTTCAGTTCAGCTGTAGGTATCACCTTGACGGCATTTATACCCTCTCATGAGGGCTTAAGGGGCTTGGGGGCTGGAGTCCACAGGACTGGTCCAAAGAGAAACCAGCAGTTTGTATTGCTGTCAAGGTGCTCTTGACAAGGGAGGGAGTAAGTGTGGCTGGATCTGTGTTCCCTGCTCAGTGTGTGTGGCTTGCACTCTGAGGGGATGATGGGCAGGTGGCCAGTGAACCCCTGGGACAGCTAGGAGTCACTGATTGGCACTGAGCAGAGTTCTGTGTGTGTTGGGCTCAGTTTGGCCTTAGGACATTTGCACAGCCCAGTTTATGATAAAATTCCACCAACTCCAAGTTTTGTCTTTTGGGCATCTCATTATCTGAAATGTTTAGGATCTTTAAGGTTAAGGTAGAGCATTCAGCAGATTAGCAAACAGGGCCTCAACTCAAAGAATGCAGTCTGACCAGAGGCAGCAGAAACAGCCCTCTGGTCACCTGAGGTCCATCTGTTGGGGACCAGCCATCCTGCAGGCTCCTCCCGGCATCACCCAGCTGCTACACGTGCCCTTACAGGTACTCATGATGACCGTGTGGCACCCTAAAGGGCTGTTATGCAAAGCTCACTGTTTTTTCAGTTGAGAGCCAGAGAAATGTATAAATTACACAATTTTATGCAAGTGTTAGGCTCTTTTTACAAGGGGTGATAAAAGCTTCTTGAAAATTTCCATGGTGCTCCTGGCAGTTATGGGGCAGAGTGGTCTCTACCCCGTGGGAGCACCTAATTGATCTTTGTTAGAAGCCCCAGTAGGTGTCCTGTAGGCTTTCATTTTTTCTTTTCAATTTCTCCATTTGGCCTTACCTTTGGCACCTCAGCACATTTATTCATCTGGGAAAATTCCTCAGCCACCTCCCAGCTGGTGGTCACTGTCTTAGTCTGAAGCTTCCCTTCACCTTCACTCACTGTCTGAGCTCTGAATGGCAGTTGTGGAGGCAACTCTTTATTCTGATGTCACCATTTCATTGCTGCTTTGATCTGGGCATGGGATAGATTATATAGACCTCCTAGCAGCCAGGAACTGTGACATGTTTACCAAGCATGAAGCCCTGCCTTTATCATCAGGGCCCGTCACACACTTCACACACTAGGGGTCTGACCATTTCTCCACCTGTCCTGGAGAAGCCCAGAACCAGCTCGAAGGAGGTGGTCGTACTTCTTGATTGTTGAGTTGTTGGTAATTACCCTTCTAGGTAGTTATCTGGGTCACACATTCCTCCTAAAATGGGAAAAAAACCCCACACTCTTATGCATTTTTATTGTACCCCAGTATGATGTGTTTGTATACATATATATTTTTTAAATGAAGAAGAAAAATAACCTGTCTTTGTACGCAATCCTTTTAACAAATTGTTTGTTGTTGTATCCAGGTAACAAGCATGGTAAGTATGTTCACCAAATTGAGTATTTTGTATTTTAGCTGTGCTTGGCAGACTTTTTGGCTAGCTTTGTGTTACCAGCCTTGGCTTTTTTAGAAAAGACCCATTTAGGAAAAGGAGGACCACTTAACCTCATAGCATCCCTTGTCCTCGGCCATAGAAAGAACCCGTGTAGCCCTGGTCCCCCAGCAGGGATATCTGAGAAAGCATGCGCCCCGCCAGCATGCTGCTTGGCCCCGTCATCGCCCCCGTCTGCCCTGCTGCTTCTGAGCCTCCCCCACCATGTGTCCGCCAGGGCTTCCCGGACTGTGGCCCCATGACAGCACAGAAAGACGTGGCCTCCCTGCACTCTGGATGGTCCTACCCCAGGTCCCTAACCACACCTTTTCTCTCACCCCTCCTCCCATCTATATGCTGAAAAGCAGGGCCTCTTAACAAAAATTTCCTTGAGTGTGTTAAGTAATTGGAGAAATCTCCCTTTGGAAGCTGGAAAAATAAATACGTTGTCCACTCGGAGGCTTCCCATTCTGTTGGAAATGGATTTTATAAATTTATTCTAAGCCTTGCCACTGGGTAGTCTCAGCAAACGTTCAAAGTTACAGTGGGTTGAGTGTGTTTTAGCCTTCTGGCTGTGTTTATTTATCCGTGCATGTTTGCTTTTCCGGCCTCTCTTGTGGCTCTGTATTTTAGTCCATGTGCTCGTGGCTGTGCCTGTTTAAGCTGCCTGGTAGCCATGTGTTATATATTAAGTCTGTGTGTCACTGTCACCTTCAAGGATCAGACTGCAAAGGATAAGGCCCTGCAGCACATGGCCGCCATGTCGTCAGCCCAGATCGTTTCGGCCACCGCCATTCACAACAAGCTGGGGCTGCCTGGGATCCCACGCCCCACCTTCCCAGGGGCGCCGGGGGTAAGTCACAAGCCAGCCCCAGTGATGATGGCCCCAGGGGCATGGAGTTGCCATGGGCCAGCATGAGGCTGTCCACGTGGTGCTTGTTAGTGGATCAGGTGTAACAGAGGGAAAGACCACCTTGTGGTGAACTGATAGATGAGGGACGCAAAATGGGAGAGAAACAAAGGAAAGGAGCTGGAGAGAGAAGAAAGGCGAAGGGACCCTTAGGACATGGGATTAGTGTCACCTTTCTGATGCCCATTGGGGCTGTGATCTGCCTCTTTTCCCTGGCTCTGTCTCTGTGTCCTCAGGGTCACTTTATGGCAACTGGCCCCTCAGGGACCAAGTATTCTATTACCATTTTCATTTTGTGCCTACCAAGGGCTGAGAAGCTTAATATTATAATTTCATTTAATCCTCACCTGGATCCTAAATGCCTCTGTTGTTGCCATTTTACAGATGAGAAAACTGAGGTTACTGAGTAACACAACAAGAGTTTGAGCAGTTTGATCATGATCAGGTGGATAGTGACCTCAGGACTCAAAGAAAGCCTTAAGACTTTCTTAAGTACCTTTACATGGAGCTGCCTCTCCAGCATGAGTCAGCATGCACCAGAAGCCGCAGGGAAGCTCACAGCAAAGGGGGTGTCTGCCTTGCTTCTCAGAGTGCCCAGATTCTTGTTTGGAGTTTTGTCCTCTCCTGGTTATGCCCATGGCACTGTGAGCTGTGGAGGCAGAAAATTACACGAGTGTTTCAGAATAGAGGGGAGAAGGGAGGGACCGGTGGGAGCATGGATAAAGCAGGCAGATGAGGTACTTGTGGACCCTGGGCCCTGCACCTAGGGCTCAGTGATGTGTCAGGAGAACAGCAAAGAGCTGCTCTCTGGTCTCTGTGATTATCTGGAAGAGGAGCTAGAGGGGGCCCTGAGTTGCCAGGCCAAGGTTACAGGTTATGGGAAGCAGTGATACACCTGTGTTTACAGGGAGGGTCCCTGCAGCTGGAGGTGATCTAAACCCACTGTCTTTAGCAGGGGTTGCAATGCACAGACATCCTGAACTGTGCTTTGAAAGGAACTCGTAATCCTGAAGCCTCTTGCATTTTGCCTTCCAGTTCTGGCCGGGAATGATACAAACAGGGCAGCCAGGATCCTCACAAGAGTAAGTCTGAGGAGGGACCGGCGTTGATAACAGGGAACCAGTCACAGCCCACCCTGGTAGCATTTTCCCAGGACCAGACTGCCTGGGGCTTGGGGGAGCAAGGACATTTAACCCAAGACCACCAAAGTCATCCCCCATTGTTATCTACTGGGGTGGATGCAGCGAAGAGACAGCTTAGATTTGGGAGGTGTAAGCTCCTCACTCCCATCTTATGTCTTAGTGGTCATCCAGCTGGAAACAGGAAGAGGGTCCCCGCCCCTTCATGGCTTTGGAGGGCAGAGCCTGAGGGGTCTTCCTGCGAAGAACCTTCCTAGGAGAGGGCAGTGGAGGGGATCCTATAGTCCCATTCCATTCTGGCTTTTCCTGGGGGAGGATAGCTATTACAGAATCCTACTGATGCTTTGAGGGCAAGGGAAGCAAGTTCAGGAAACCGGAGGGTAAGGATAGTCTGGGATAAAAGCAGAAAGGAAATCCTCCCCATATATTCTCAAAAGAACTTGAGCCGTGTGGCCTAGAGAAGGAGAGCCTGAAGCATGTCCCAAACCTTGCCTGAAACTGTTGACCACTAACCTTGGTCTCTGTAGGGACAAAAGGTTCTGAGTTAGGTGTCATAGCATGGGCAAGTCAGGCTGATGTCTGTCCCCCTCGACCACTGAACTGGCGTGAGGCTTGGCAGTTTGGTCCCAGTGCTTAATTGGAGAGAGTAACTGGCTCTGTCTTGGTGGGGGTCTGCCTGGGCTGTGCTCCCACCTGCAGCAGGGGGCCTTGCAGTGGGGGGAGGGTGCCCTGGTCAGGTCCTTAGCCCTGGAAGGTCAAGACCAGGCCTGGGGAGTAGCAGCTGCAGTTTCTGACACTCTCCATCCCTCTGTCCCCAGCGTCAAGCCCTTCGTGCAGCAGGCCTACCCCATCCAGCCAGCGGTCACGGCCCCCATTCCAGGTGAGTCTCCAGGGGCCTCCCTCATGGGGGAGGGCCTGCACACCTGGCAGCCAGGCTCTCACATTGTTCCACAGCCACACATCCCCTTGCCTGCAGAGCCATGGACACCGCTGCTTCGACCTACCCTCCTAAAGCAGGGTTAGCCTGGAGCTCAGGACGGTCACGGGTGTCCAAGCCCCCCCAGTCACCTCCCAAGAGCCCTTCAGATGGGTTGTTTTTTTTTTAAGGAACAGCGAGCCCCATCCCTTTCACTCAGGCCCCGGCCTTATCTTTGGAAGAGGACATGGCTATGGTTCCTTCCTCCTCGGACATAGGCCAGATTGGGCAATCCAAGTCTTGAGGGCAGACAGGGTTTTATTCACCCTTTTTTCAATTACTAGTACCTTTCTTTAAAGGAGAGCTTCCACGGAAGCCCAAACTATAAAATATGAATCCAGCCGGCTCACATGCTCCCTCCGCTGCCACATTCACAGTTACTCAGTTGAACTGCTCTCCATTATCGAGTCCCCAGGCTGAAAATGGCATTCGTCCTGTGCCCCAGTGCCATGGAGCATTCTGAGAGAGAATGTTCTGTGGTGCTGGTGAATACAGTCTGAAGGGAGATGGACAGACACGAGAAGTGCCCGGCTCGCCGCAGCCTGCAGGGGACCTTTGCAAAGCTACACTCTGACTCTTGAGCTATTCTTGCCGTGATCCCCAGCTAGGCCCTTTTGTCCAGGATGAGGTTTCCTCATGCCACAGCCCTCAACCTAAGATGAAGTTCGCATTATGTGGAGCCAAGTGTGTCGTGCTTCTGTGGCTGGCCTCTGCCTCTGGGATCCTTGGCCAGAATCCCACCACCACCTGGACTCTGGTGGAGGGGCTGTTGACCTGCTTTCTGGATCTTCTGTTTGATAGGGCCTTGCCCATGTTGGCCTGAGGCCCGAGGAGAGGCAAATGGCCAGCTTTAAAGGTGATAATTGGTCTTCCAGGGTTTGAGCCTGCGTCAGCCCCAGCTCCCTCAGTCCCTGCCTGGCAGGGCCGCTCCATCGGCACAACCAAACTTCGCCTGGTGGAGTTCTCAGCTTTCCTCGAGCAGCAGCGAGACCCAGACTCGGTGAGTTTGCTCTGAGAGGTGTGCCTTGAGTCCAGGGCTTGCTTCCCATTCCTGTTCACCCTCACACTGCTCTCTCTCTCCTCTTCTCCTGCCCTTGTACCTGACAGTTAGTGGACTTGGGGAACAATAGCCAAGCAGCCTTTCAGTGAAGCAAAAAGGTATTTCTGTTGACACATACGTAGAATTTTAACATGAAATGTTTATGGATGTTCTGGAGCTGAAAGGAAGGAACTTAATAGGCTCTTGTGTTTAGTAAAGTGTAACATCAGGTAACATTCATTGAGCCTTGCCATATGATTTTAAAGCTAGTTATATATATGGTCACATTTTATCCTCACAAAATCCCCCTAATGGTTGGTACTGTCCAAGGAAACAAAGATGTTAAGTCATTTCCCTCAAGTCACACAGTTAATATCTGATGGGTTAGAGATTCAAAGTCATGTCTTTAAAACTCAAGCCTAAACATTTAGCCATTATTCTTTATGTACTGCCTTTCAAAGTCTGTGTTTTCTCAAGATTAGCAGGTTATCTTTTTAAGGAGAAGTAACCAACTGGTACTTTAGCGGTTTGGCTTAGAATGCAGTGTACTATATATAATAATCATAAATAGCAGTAACACTGGCATCCGGGCTTATTTGTCATTTGTCTTCTTTTCCATCTCCCTGCCCCTCTGGTGCCCATCAACCCATTGTTTCCCAGTCGGGCCCACCATTTACATCTGTGAGCCTCCCTTCTTTCCCACCCGCCAAGCCCAAGACCCTTTCTTCACTCCCATTCCTTGGCTGTGAGTCTAAACGTTGCATCTGTGTGTGGGTGAACCCAAGGTAAAAAAAAAAGGAATCATGTGTTTGTCTTCAGGATTCTCACCAACTCCTTTCCCTAAGCCCTATCTCACCCCACCACACTGATTTCAGGGGCCACCCAAAGCACAGAGGTCCCGTGCTTCGTGTATGTGCCCCACCTTGCCGTCATTCTGTTACCAGGAAAGGGGTGTCATGGATGGATTTGCCATCTGCTGTAAATTAACTAAGATACCTAACTATTGGAGGTGACCCTCCTGGGAGTATTGGTACTCAGCTCTGATGGCAGGAGTGGGGAGACGCTGTGAGCGAGGGACTTCTACCAGCCCTTGCCAGAGTGGAGACTAGGGGGTCCACATGTAGCCCATCAACATTGCTGCCTATGAATTGTGAACTCTGGGAGCTGGTAGAAAAATAGGCTATTCTCCAAAATTAGGGGGAAAAAAATGAAGAAAGAGATAAAAAGTCTTCTTGGGCCTGTCAAGGCAGGTACAGGAAATGAGGTTATTGAGACTAGAGAAGGGAAGGCTGGATGATCACCGTCAAGTGGCTGAGTAGTTTTACAAGGAGGGTGATGGTGATGGCTTAAACTCCTTATTTGTAAGGGGTATTGAAATAAAAAGATTACCTTTATGATTCTTTGCTCCTTCTTTCTGGAATTTGAAGTGATGCTTTGGCTAACGGCTGAGCGTTAGCCCAGATAACACTTCTGCTCTCAGTACTCATGTTTGTATGACACCTCCCTGCCTACAGAGTACTTAGTAGTTGATTATTTCATTCTGTCATAGCGCCTTGCAAGGTAGGTTCCATTTTCCCCCATTTTACAGATGAAGAAACTGAGGCCCAATCATATTCAGTGTCTTAGGTTATTTAGCCAATAAGCAGAGGGAGCAGGAGCCCAAATCTATTTCAGTGTAAACATTGCATGACTCTAGACCACCACTAATGCTGAAGGTCTCTTGAATTGTGTATTCAGTCTACACCCCTCTGTCTGCTTGCAACCATTTTTTTTTTTTAGGTGTAATATCTAAGGCACTGGGAAGCAAAAGTTCCAAGATTGTAGTTGTTTCCCTCATTAAAAAACTATAGAATATTTTATCACAATAAAAATTTTGTTTTAATTTAAAAAGCCTATGGCAGTCCCCTCCCTGTGACTTTTCTCTCCAGTTATGGAACTGGGAAGGCCCATGAGGCCCAGTTTTCCTCTTTCTGTTGTGTCAGTGTTTATTGGGCTTCGCACTGCATCACGGGTAGGTTCATTCTGCCCATTCTATAAACACTCAGGAACACCTACACGGACAAAGCGTCTGCCCCATGGAGTGTCACATCTATAGCAGGAAGACACACAAAGCAGTAATCACACAACACAAGAAGTCACTGCAAAGTGTGGTGACTGCTAGGGAGGAATAATACTGAATGCTGTGAGTGATTAACAGGAAATAGGGCAGGTTTCCTTGAGGCAGTAACCCTAATGCTGAGAGGTCGAGGTTTGATATGGGTAGGGAAGAAAAAGGGAGAAGAATGTTCCAGAAGCAATGGCTCTGAGTGTATAAAGCAGTAAGTGAAAGTCAATGAATAGTTCAGGAAAGGCAGGGCCCACCAAGTCCAGAGATGTGTTCCATGTGTGGTCAGGATTACACATAATAATCTGAAGGGTTCAACTGGATTTGGCCCTTTCCTGATGAATGACAAGACTTGGGTCTGCAGATTGGACTCTAACACATGACTTCAAAGGTCCTGAAATCAATGCAAGGCCTGGAGTGAGTCAACACCCTTTGGCTTTTTGAGAAAATAATTGTATATTTTAAGGGGACGTGACCTGGGGACTGAAAGAAATTCATTCAACAAATACTTTTTAAGCCCTTACTACATGCCAGCCACTGTTTCATGTGTTAGGGATTCAACAGCAGAGGAAACATAAGTCCTCACTCTCACGGAGGCTCTGTTCCAGTGGAGAGAACACACAGGAATCACCCACCCAAACCACACACACACAGTATGTGAGCTAATAGTAAGCACTTATGTGGAGCAACTGTCCTGCTTCCCAGTTGAAAGTTACTTGCTCTTCAGATCTAAAAAGTATAATGTCAGCAAATAATAATAGCTTCTAATATATACAGGTTGATGTTTCTGGCATATTATGATTTTAAATTAAGCCTGTCCGATAATGCCAGCCAAAGGTGTAACACCAGTGTGAAGTTATTTTCCTGTATAACATCAGTCCCACTTGCTAGTGTCACTTCTAATATTCCTGTGCTATGAACACTTGTTTTGCAGTGACACATAAATGAATTTAATGTATTCAAGTGACTGTGTGACAGATTGTGAATAGGATATGTATTTGATTTTAGTGGAAACATGATGGCCTGAAGTATGGTGGTTGTGCTATAGGAAGTGGGATACCTTGAAAAAAAGATGATTGAATAATTCTAAATAGGGAGAATTAATAAAATGATTTAAAGCATTGTGACACTATCTGAAGCATCAGCTTCTCAAATTACATCATACGTGCTTTATTTTGCAAACACAAGTTGCTGCTACAAGGACCGTGTAATGGCACTTCAACACCAAGGGCACGTTGCAAAACTTGTAGCATATGGTTTCTTTGGCTCTCAGACTTTTTGGGGCTTCTCTCACTTTAATTTCACTTTTGTGTCCCAACTGTAGGAAAATTTAAAGTCATCAGAGATAAATTCCACTGGTACATCTTAACAAATTTGGACATAGTGTACTTAAAATTTAACATCAAATATGAATCATATTAACTTGATAAGGAAGTCAACGAAGTGACAAATAAAGGCCCCTAAACGAATTCAACTCTGCGCTTGGATTCTCCAAATCTTTGTCTACAGCAGGCATGTACACACATTTCCTCTCGCATGTTCACAACAGCCTAGGCGCCTCAGAGTGATGGGCGTCTAGGTAGTGCTGACTAACTACACTAATCAGTTAATGAGCCAGGAGCACTGCTATTTTCATTAGGGATTTCTTTCTTCCTTATTAGCTCTATGAGGTAGGTAATTCTATTCCTGTTTCTGGAAGAGGCTTGGAGAGACTGCTGTCTTCCAGCTAACCAGGGGCTGTGGCCAGGATTGGGCTCTCCTCTGCTTGGTGCCCCGGGAGATAAGGCATGACTGCATACCTGGGTGGCCACAAAGCCAAGAGGAAAACCTGGTTCGCCCGGTCCTCAGCCCCTGCTGGCCTCCCCTAGGACCAGCTAGTCTGGAAATTCACTCTGGCTTACTCCATGTCACCACTGCCACCACCACGGACCCCATGACTGTGCCGTTGTGGCGGTGCGCGTGCTAGCAGAAGTGCCGTCCGTCAGTGGTAGCAGCTGTGGTGAGAGCCACCACTCTGCATTCTTTTATTTAATTCCATGGTTTAGCCTGCCAGTGTTAGGCAGCCAAGGGACACTGGAAATGGGGTTGAGATCCAGGTCTGCTGACTCCGTGTCCTGAGATTGTGACAAAAGTTGTAGGGTCCACATGTATCTGAAGAGTGCTTTTGTAGTGTATGGCCTGATATCTGTAAAACGCTAAAAGAAGGATAATCGGGGGGGGGTGTGAGCGCCCCCTGCTGGCTCTGCATCACGTATCAACCAGACGGCAGCATTTTCCCAGTCGGTGGTTGTTTATATTGGTGGAGAACCAGCAAGTCAGTCCCTCTGTTACCTTTGGCTCCACTAGAAGCTAAGAGAAAAACAGCAGAGGGTGAAGAAAGGAAGCAAGAACCTAAAAAACAAAGACTATTTTAGAAGTGGTTAGTAATGCTTAGAAATACACTTTCTGCAAGATTTCAATGTTGCAGTATCGAAGGACTTCAACTATTAAGTACAAGATCCTCCCCCCAGGGTGAGCTGTTTAAAAGTACCTCACCTGAAATGGGGGTCCAGTTCCTAGGGGCTGAGTTAGGTAGCTGCTTCCCCAGGAAAATGAAAATCTGGGTGAGGTTAAACTGAATCCTGTACATGCATGGGGAGTGATTTTCCTGATAAATCCTAGCAGAATTCCTCCACCCCTACCCTGGCGCCTGGCAGGTTCCTTCCGTGCCCTCCTCCACCCCCTGCAGCCCAGCCACATCCTGCTCCCCAGCTGGCAGACCCCTGCTGGTTCAGACTTCCCAGGCAATAGGCTGTCTGTTTAATGCCTGTTCTGGCCACCTGGGCTGTAAAGCAGGAAGAGTGAGTGAGGGTTTACTTAGGTAGGAGTTACCCAGCCAAAGAAGGGAAGATTTGGGGTTAGAGAGACAGGGACAAGGAGATTATTCTTTTTAGATTTTGAAGAAACACTGACATGTGGAAGAAGAGAAGGTCCGTGATGTGTACAGGAATCAATCCAAACAGGGAAGGGACACCTCAGTTCACGATGGGAAATACCTTCAGTTACAGAAGCAGTGATAAGAATCATCAGCCCTCTGAGCTGTGTAACACGGGTACTGCCCCTCTGTACAGTTTGTTCGTACAGGAACAGAGGCTCAGAAACATGAGGATACATTGTCAAGATCCACCGCCAGGAAGTGGCTGTGCCGAGTTTGGCTCCACTCTGTATTTTTAGCCACTTCACTGTACTTTTGGAGAAATAAAAAAAAATTATTCAAACAGAAATACAGCTGCCTTCCAAAGTGTGAGCTCCCTAAACCCAGGCTGGATGTAGCAGTGCCCTTCACATTGGCCAGAGAGTTGGGCTGGGTTTTCTCGGAGCTCCTTTTCCAGCCCGTTTCTGTGATTCTTCTTAGCATTGGGGGCAAAGAGGTGGGAGAAGCAAAGAATGTTCCCACCTGGACTTTAGAACATATGTCCCATCATGCTGCAGGGGCAACATGTTCTCTCTGGTGGAATGAGAAGACTGGTATCTGAATTCTGACCAGCTGTGTGAGATTTGGAGCAGATGCTTCACAGCTCAGCCTCGCCGCAGTCTGTCAGTGGGCATGCTAGGACCTCTCACATATTACTGTGAGTTCCAGTTCCTACTGTCCGTGGACATATCGAGCACTCCACACATGTGTTTTGAACCTGAAGTAGTAATGTAGCAGGAAATCGGACCAGAAACGTGGAAGGGACCCAGGCTTGGGAGGAGCTGCTCACCAGGTGGTTTGGACTCTGCTGAAATTCAGGTGGGAGCCAGAATATTTTTTTAATAATTTTTTGAACAGGTAGTAAATTCACATGGTCAAAAATCTATAAGCTTAAGGAGAATGGAGGGAGACTTGGCTTCCTTCTAATTCCTGACCCACCCCAAGTAGGTAACCATTGTTACTCGTTTCCTAGAAATCTTTCTGCAGATTTTAACACCTATACAGCATAATGTGAAGATGTTTTCTCCCACCCCAACTCCCTTTTTGGAGAGCAGATGTGATTCCATGTGTGTTCGAGGAGGTGACGGTTGCAGAGTATGGGTTGGAGGCAGGGAAGTGATGCTGCAGGCCAGGTGATGGGTGGCGGGGCCCAGACCCAGGGCACGGGCAGTGGCCACAGGGCTGGAAACCAGGGAATGGCCGAGGGAGAGACATTGTGCTGACAAAATGAAAAGGCTGTGGGGATTAATTAGCTGTGAGAACAGGAGCGTAACGGGAATGACTTGAGTTTTTAAGACCAGGGACAGAGATGTAATTCGAAGAGTCACGGAACAGGAAAGGAGGCAGGATTGCCAAGAACTGCCTTTGTGATAATGCTGTTTCTTTTTGTCCTCAAAATAAATTTGATGAAGCAGGTATTGGAAACAGAGTTTCAGAGAGTGTAAGTAACTGAGCCCAGGAACCAGCTCATAGATGGTTTTTGAACCTCGTCTGTCTGAATCCCAAGCCCATGTTTGAGGGCTTTGAGGGAAGGTGGCCGCGATGAGCCACACGCAGGGAGACCTTCTTGAGGACCGGCGCCTTCCCACAGCCACCCCATGGCAGTGCCGCCTGGGGACCGGGAAGGACGGGGCCCGTTACGGTCTCACAGATGGCAGCAGTGAAGGAAGGTGATGGGGACGTTTGGGAAAAGAGAGAAATAAGAACATTGATCTGGGCTCCAAGGGAGCAGAGAATTCCTCAAGGATGCTCAGGCTGGGGCAATGGCAGATTCTCAGCCAGGATGCAAGGGGGTTTGCCACCCAGCGATTCTAAGTGCCCAGAACAGCCTAAAAGCACAGGGCCTCCTGAATGTGGGGCTGAGGGGTGAGGCAGCAACCGTCACAGCCTGCGGGAGCCCCAGTTCTCCCCTCTGGGGGAGCGGCAGGCCAACGGGTGGAGCCTCCCTGAAGTTCTGCAGACATATCCTGCAAGATAACCTTATTCTTTTCCTTGAAGACAGTTGGTCAGTGTGGCCCCAAGGATGATTTAATATTCCTATCTTTATAGCTTCTCTTAAAGACCTCAATTCAAAGATCAACCAAAAATACATTTGTCAGACCACAGATCTTGACTTTGGTTTGGAAGATGTGTCAGTGCAGCTCTAAGGAGATGTGACATTGATGAGGCCTTGACAGAAAGAAGGGCATATGGTTTGTATGGGGTTAGATTGGGGAAACAGGAGATAAGATCAGAAGCAAGATTTAAATTCCAGATTGCAGGAGGATCTCACCTGACAGGGCGGAGCAGGCAATAGGCTCCCACATCCGTGAGAAAGGGCTCTTTGGGCAGGTCCAGGTTTGTGGGCATTGAGAATGGAGGCTCCGTCTCTCCCCCAATTTGCGGTTTGCATGTGGCTCGTTATGGTAAATCTGCATACCAGCATCTGTGTAGCTTCCTGTGGCTCCCAAGGAACTGTCATGTTTACTGTTGCATTTGACCTTCACACTGACCCTGGGAGATGAGCAGGCCAGGTGTCATCCCTGTGTTCATGTGAGGAAGCCAAGGCCCCAAAAGATAAAGCACTTGCCTCAGGCCACACAGCTCAAAAACAGCCAAGCCTGGATTCTGACCCATGTGTCATTATGGATTGTATCACATGCTTAGAATAAATGGTCAGGAAGCACACTTGGCCTTCCAGATTCTCAGAGGAAAGCTGCAGCTGGCCTGACCATTGGCTGCGCCCAGGTTTGTGCTTCTTCCAGGTTTTTCTAATACATTCTATCAAGCATGGTCTTCAGTAGGATGCAGGAGGTGGAGGTCCTCTAGTGATGGAAGTGACGGCTCAGTGTGGCATTGTGTGGTTCTTCCCAGCCTGTCCGCATGGCCACCAAGCTGGCCTACCAGTCCTCCCCTCTCGCAGCAGCCGTGGGCAGTTCCCGGTGCATCTGAGTGGCTCTGAGCGGTTCTGGATGCTCACGCTCTTTTTTCATTGCCATTTCGGGATAAGGCAATTTAAAGCATCTGGAAATCTGGGTTTACGAGCAGTTCGAGAGGCCCAGGCAGGCCCCATCTGCTTTCCTTGGCGGGTCAGCACTCCATCGCCTGCCATCCTGGTTGCTGCCCCCATACCCAGCAGGCCCCGATGGTTGCACTTCTGTCAGGAAGACACTCTTCCTCCTAAGACAGCAGCCTCTCTGTGCAGACGGTAGTGGACGTGGGAGGTGGGGCCAGGGCGGTATCCTGGTGTGAGATCCTGGAAGGAAGGGCCTACTTGGTTCTTGGTTCTTGTTGCCTATGATGTTTCTGGGAAGAGCACAGGGGAAGGGCTGTAGCAGCACCCGGGGGCCAAGTAGCAGGCACAGGGCTGGTGCTGCTAGCATTCAGCTAAGGAGAGAGAGCCTCCTGGAGATGAGCACCGGCGAGCCCCCACTCCGCCAAGGGCTCAGGATGCAGGCTGCTTTCCTGGCTTGGCCCCACAGACACTGCCGGTCCCTGCAGGCCCTAGGGGTCAGCACAGGGGGCCCAGGCTGCCCTGGAGGTGTCTGGGCAGAGTCTGGGCTGGAGCATGACAGGAAGCAGATGCAGGTGATTTGTCCTTGTTCTCTTCCAGCTTGTACGTTAGTATCCCTTGACAGGAGTTATTTGTCTTGGTTTCTTTAAACTCCTAAGTGGATTATAATTTTTCTCTTGGTATTATTTGACAGCAGTCATTTTTCAGGGTTTTCCTACGTTCTTCACATACTTAGAATTTTGGGGACAAGCTTAAGAAAAGGACGCCACCTTCACGTCAGACAGTGTAGCGCAGGGATGGGCCGTATCCAGGGAGCACCACAGATGCCAAGGGCCTGCAGATTTTAGGGCTTTACCTTCCTCTTCCATCAAAAACCAACTGCCTCATCAGAGGTCTCTGGAATGGAATATATTAGCAGTCCTTTCACAAAAGAGACAAGAAGCAAACAAAAACCCCAGTGGCCTCTGGGGAGTTGTATTGTTCTGGTTTGTCTCATCTGCAGTATGGGCAGCCCCACTCTTGGAGACAAACTTGGCATGCCTGAGACAGCAGGCAGATGGGCATGGGGGAGTCCCGTGTAGCCACCGTGCACTACAGTAGTGAATGGCGGTATTGGGACAGTAAGAGTTGTCCTATTGTGCCTGAAACTTTCCTCTCAATTCCTGCTTTAAATTTTAGTATTTCCATTTTGTTCCCATCTGAGGGACAATCTCAATCTCAAATTATCTTGTTCAAAATAAAGAAACATCATGATTATTTGGGGAAATGATAACAGCAATAATAACAGTAACAAATGATTGAGCTGGGCACAGAGATGTGTATTTTCCATGCATTATCTCATTTAATTCTCGTGCCACTCCTTCGAGGTGGGTACTGTTCGTATGTCTGCATCATGGATGTGGAAACTGCAGGCTGAGATGGCCTGTCCCAGATGACTCAGCTGGGCAGTGGTGCCAGCACGTCGGACTCTGGAGTCAGAACACTCACCACTACTTGACACAGCCTCTCTGAGCAGCAAAGATCTGAGAAGCAAGCCAAGGATCAGAGAAAAGAGTGACCTCATAACACCAGCTTTGTGAGAAAAGTCCTTTGTAAAACCCCCAGGGTGGCTGAATAACCCACTGCAAGTAACTTTGTTGAGCTTTTTGGATTACAATCACCTTTATCACTGCTCACACCTCCTGTGAAGAATATCTAGAGGGGTTATGACAATTAAGAGAAAAAAGAGTCCAAAGAGAAATCTGTATATTCAGTCAGGTTCTGTCAGGTGCTGCTGAGCTGTGGGACATTCTCCATCCAGGAGGATTTTGCCGGTGTAGCATTGGCCTTTTTGGTGAACCCTGCAGGCCGACAAGGAGCCCAGCTTCTGCTCAGCCATCCTGCATGAGCCGTAGGGAAGTTCTGTGATCTAAGTTCCTTTGGAGCCCGGGAAACTTGTGGCCAACTAGAATAAACATCCTGAAGCATGACTCTTAATATTTTTGTTTCCCTTTATAGTTCTTTGCCTTCCTCAAAAAATTCCATGATGTTTCAAGATAGTTTTTGATTGGCTGTTTATTTAATTTAATAAATACATGTGTTTTGTAAAGAAGCCAGATTGAGCATATTCATGGTCTATAAGGGAAAACGGCAGCCCCTTATGCCACATTTCCCCACCTCCCTGTCCTACTTCTCAGAGTCAACTGCTTACAGACCTTTCAGCCATTTCTTTGTATAGTATTTCCATGTTTCTAAATAACATGCTTATAATATATATCTCAATCCATTAATTTGAGAGATTTCCTGTTGACTTCTTATTGTGGAAGACCAGGACTTAGCTCTCCAAATTTTGCATATGGCCCCCTCACTCCCATCTTCCAACTCCTCAGTGTGGTTTTATCACAGTTTTTGGCTTAATTAAGATTCCTTGTTTATATTATAAACCTGTGTAAGTTTTGCACACAGCACAGTTAATGTGGGATGTATTAGAACCATTTTCTTGATTGAACTTGTTTTTTCCTAGGATTTGTCATTGCGTCTTTTTTTTATTTGTTCAGTTTTTATATGCACACATGAATCCAGCCTCAGAATTCCCTCAGACTCTTCTCCAGATGGTCAGATAAGTCAGGGACTCTTTCAGGTCCACTGTCCCTGTGATGCCATCCCTCCAGGGGCCCTCCAGCCCCTCCTGCACTCTGGCCTGGAGACGCCCAGCTGTTGGCTGGTACATTCTTTTACCTCTCTTGGGTCAGAGCCCCATCTCCCTCTTTTTTTATTTACTTCCTCATTTCATAAGAGCACATTGTCCCGTAGCAACCTGAGAATACATGAGAATTGCAGGAGAGGTCAGCTTTCTAGAACCATGCAAACCTGCGAGTATGTTTTACTCCCATGTGACAGCTAGCTTAGATTTCACCATGGTTTTCATGGTAGACTTGGGAATCCTTATTCATATTTGCAATGTGAATGCCACCCACATATGTTCTTCTTGCTAATGAATAACACTGTATATGATTAGTGCTGGAGAAGACAGTCATCCATATAAAAAGAGCAGGTAAGTGCTGATTTAAGTGATGTGATGTGTAGGGAGAGGGGATGCTGACTGGTTTTAATCCCAATCTTCTCTATAGGAATCTTTGAGAATGTATATTTACATAAACAGCATGATTCTGACAATAAGGGCAATGAACTAGCTCTACACAGCTACTCTGTAGCTTCAATGAGAAGAAAGACTTGGTACTGTTGGCTCATGGATTCCCTGTGCCTAGCACAGGGCCTGGCATAGAGCAGACTGCAGCTGTGCTGGTTTGCTCTATGGAAATCCGTAAGAGAAATAGGCGGAATAAGTACAGTTTCTGTTGTTGTCACTGATATGTTGATAATCAGCATATCTGCTGAGTGCCTAGGAGGCTGTTTGGTAATTAAGCGAGCCAATGTTAACTTCTATTTTGGATATAAAGGAAATTTCATCTTAGGCTTTGGTATATGGGACTCATTGATATTCACCCTGTTTGTGGTTACAGATTGCCCCAAACACTTGGGGGGTTTGGTGGTTGTTATTGGAAATAATTTGTTTTCTATTCTGTAGAATAAAATTGCCCTGTTTTAGTTTTGTGTCTCACCTTTAGTTTTGGGGAAACTGACACTGCCAGAAAGAAAATGGGATTAATTTGGGAAGGAAGGAGGGCAGTAAGGCACCCACCCTAGTCTTCTTCCCTTATAAGGAGAACTGGCAAGATGGGAAGTAGAGGCTTATCAAATGGTTTTTAGAGTTTTAGTCTCATTAAAAGTTGCACCCAAACATACCGGGTAGAGTTCTTCTTTTCAGCCTTCTGGGGATGCGGGGGCAGAAGGACTCCCCACCCTCACAGGCTGACTGAAGGTGAGAGAGGGCTCTGTCTGTCTCACTGCTGTGGTCTCCAGGACACCTTCTTTAGTCCTTTGTATTCTTAGAAACAAAGTCACCTCTTGGCAGGAATAAAGCCACTCAGATGCCAGCAGTCAGGCTTGGGTTTCACGTCACCCGCCTTGGGGAGGCAGTGCCCGATTTCCTTTGGCAAAGACAGTTTGCCCTGCTCAGTTTGGGTCATCCGCTTGGGCACGAGGTAACTTCCTCAAAATAGAAAGCTTTGAAGACTGTCGGATGCATGGGTGAATCATTATGTTTATCCCGAATTCTAATTTAACTTCATAGAATGTTGAAAACACTATTTAGCTTCCCCCACCACCCCCAAATCAGCTTTTAGAAAAAGCAGTTGTGAGTTAGGAGGGTCTAGTAGGCATTTTCTTCTGGGAGACAGTGCAACAAACGCATGGACTGGGACAGTGACAGATCCAAGTTTTATTTTTAACTCCAGGACTATTCCTGGATGTGTGACTTCAGGCAAGTCTGTCCATCTCTAAGCTTCCATTTCCTCATCTGTAAAATGATTTTCATAATAACCCACCTACAGTGTGATTGAGAGACAAGGATTGCCATATATAGAAAACACTTTGCGTATAACTGATGGGCACAGTTCTTTTCTCTCCTTCACACACAGGTGAGAGGCCCACCCCCCGAGAAGCTTGTTATAAGTGGGCGATGCTCAAGGATTTGAACAGTCACGTGCTTTACAGCTTGCTTCTAACTCCTGGCTACTTAGGCTTGTGTTCTCTTTGCTAGGCAGGAGGGATAGCTAAAGCATGAAATTTCTTTTTCTTCTAACCCCAGGATCTAGTAATCTCAGATAATAATAATAAACCACAACAATAGTAATCTTAGCAGCTGTTATTTATCCAACACTTCTTACATCCTAAGACCTATACTGGGCACCCTCTGTGCATTATTTCCTTTAATCTTCAGATCTGTTCTGCATTATAGGTATTATATCCCCATTGTAAATATCAGAAAATTGAGATTTCAGGTTCTTGTCTGGCTCAGGAGTTTTGTGCTTTACACTCAACACCTTGTTTCTCATTGCCTCCATTGAAATATGATAAATTTTACCCTCCATTCTCCTTCATGACCACTTGACACATAGAGGTCTGGGCTGTAGTCCCTGAATTCTAACAGTACAGTGGAATGTTGATGTCAAGAGCAAAGAGTACAGCTCTCATAGTTTCTTAACTTCACCCCAGCTCTGCCCTGGCCTGTGGGCAGCTGGTGAGACAAAGAACTAAGTGTGGTGCTCAACAGAGAGGTGTAGAGTATATTCTCAGGTGTCCCCAAGGCTTTGCCTGCATTCCATTCTTTCCCATAAACTCACTGCCTGTAGGTGGCACAAGAAATGACAGACCTGGTGCCTCTCAGAGCTGGGTAGGGAGGGCTAGGAGCTTGCTGCAACCAGAGGCTATTAATAAGGGTTGGATGAATGGGCATGCAGATAATGGATAATAAAGGAGCAGTGTCTTTGCCCTCAGCCCCAGTAATGGCAGGTGACTAGAGAAGGAACAGAGAGCCAGACATGAGGCCTACTCTCCTCACCCATCTTTTCCTCTCTGAGTGCCATTGCGCCAGTGTCTGTGCCCCCAGCTTGGTCTGTTACTACTTCTTCTTTTGCAAGTGAGAAGTGAGAGTCTGCTAGTGAAAGTCCATCAGTCCACTAATGAAACTGGAAGCTCCTTAGCAGCAGTGCCTTGTACATTTCTGTGGGCTTTTGTTTGCTTTTCATTGAAAAGGTGATGTGACAGCATTTGAGAAAATTTACAGAAAGATCCAAGACCCGCCACCTCCCCCCCGTGACCTCACCCCCCTCACCCAGCAGGGCTTTCACTTTATGTTTTTGATTCTTTTCCAGCACAGACATACTCTGTTTTTACACAGTTCACAGGGCTCAGTCTTATCTGAAATCTAGCAGGTAGCTGGAACAGAGATGGGGTCCATGCCAGAGCTCAGTGGGTTCCCTTTTACATTTCACCTGATACCTTTCAGAGATTTTGAAGCCTTGCTCTAGCACTCTGATGCTGAACAGGAAAGGACCTTGGCCTCATCCCTGAAGGTGAGAGGGCCTGGCCGTACTCCCCATAAGTGACGCACTGTGGACATCAGATGGGATGCTGGGCCTCTTGCCTTTTGGAAGTGAGGCCAGAGAGCCACAGCATGGGTAGCAGATCTTAGGTTTAAACCAGCATTTCTTCAGGATATATTTACAGGGTTTGTGACCACATGAGTTTAAGAAACTTTGGATTATACCAAGTATAAAAATGTTTCTTAACCACAATGCATTTACTTATTTATTTATCTTAATGAAAATATATTTGATACACAATATTGGTTACAACAGTGATTTGACAATTATATACATTACTGAATCTCACCATGATAAGTGTATTTCTCATTGGCCAACAAAAACAGATATTACAATATTATTGACTGTATTCCCTAAGCTGCACTTTCATCCCTGTGGCTAATTTATTTTATAATTGGGAGTTTATACTTCTTTATCCCCTTCGCCTATTCCCCACCTCCTCTTGGCAATCACTACTCTAGTCTCTGTGTTTATGAGTTTATGTCTCTTGTTTATTCATTTGTTTTGCTTTTAGATTCCACATATAAGTGAAATCATATAGTATTTGTCTGACATTTTTCACTTAGCATAATACCCTCTAAATTCATCCATATTGTTGCAAATAACAGGATTTCATTTTTTAAGGCTAAGTAATATTCCATGTACCATATTTTTTATACATTCATCTATCAGTGGCTACTTCGATTGTTTCTGTATCTTGGCTATTGTAAATAATGCTTCAGTAAACATAGGGATGCATATATCTTTTTGAATTACTGATTTTGTTTTCTTTGGGTAAATTCCAAAAAGTAGAATTACTGAATCATGTATTTCTATTTTTAGTTTTTTGAGAAACCTCCATACTGCTTTCCACAGTGGCTGCACCAATTCACATTCCCACCAACAGTGTATGAGGGTTCCCTTTTCTCCACATCCTCAACACTTGTTTCTTATTTTCTTGATACTAGCCATACTGGCTTGTGTGAGTGCTATCTCATTTTGGTTTTGATTTACATTTCCCTGATTATTAGTGATACTGAGATCTTTTCATGTGTCTGTTGACTATCTATCTGTATGTGTTCTTTAGAGAAATGTCTGTTCAGGTCCTCTGCCCATTTTTTGTCAGATTCTCTGGTGTGTGTGTGTTGGCTATATGAATTCTGTATATATCTGGGGTACTAGCTCGTTGTTGGATATATCATTGGCAAGTGTATCCGCCCATTTGGTAGGTTGTCTTTTCATTTTGTTAATGGTTTCCTTTGCTGTCCAGAAACTTTTTGGTTTGATGTAGTCCTGCTTGTTTTTGTTTTTGTTTCCCATCCTGGGGAGACAAATTCAGAAAAAAATGCTCATGTTCAAGAGTTTACTGCCTATGTTTTCTCTTAGTAGATTTATGGTTTCAGATCTTACATTTAAGGTCTTTAATCTATTTTGAGTTTTTGTGTATGGTATAAGACAGTGATCCAGTTTCATTCTTTTACATGTAGCTGTCTAGTTTACCAATCATTTATTGAAGAGACTGTCTTTTCCCTATTTTATATTCTTAACTCCTTTATCATATATTCATTGAACATATAAGCATGCGTTTATTTCTGGGTTCTCCATTCTGTTCCATTGACCTATGTGTCTGTTTTTGTGTCAGTACCATATTATTTTGACTGCTATAACTTTGTAGTATAGTTTGAAATCAGGGACTGTGATACCTCCAGCTTTGTTGTTCTTAAGATTGCAAGTCTGTTGTGGTTCCATACAAATTTACAGATTATTTACTCTAGTTCTGTGAAAAATGCCATTGATATTTTGATAGAGATTGCATTGACTCTGTAGATTGCTTTGGGTTGTATGGCCATTTGAACAGTATTAATTATTCCTATCCATGAGCATGGAATAGCTTTCCTTTCTTTGTGTCTTTAAAGTTTTCAGAGTATAGGTCTTTCACCTCTTTGGTTAGATCTATTCCTACATATTTTATTCTTTGTGATGCAATTGTTTTCATAATTTCTCTTTCTGCTAACTTGTTATTTGTATATAGAAACAACAGTTTTCTGTGTATTGATTCTGTATCCTGTGACTTTACTGAATTGATTTGTTAATTCTAATAGTTTTTTGGTGGAGTCTTTAGGGTTCTCTCTATACAGTATCTTGTCATCTGTAAATAGTGACAGTTTTACTTCTCCCTTACCAATTCGGATGCCTTATATTTCTTTTTCTTGTCTGATTGCTATGCCTAGGATTTCTGCTACTATGTTGAATAAAAATGGTGAGAGTGGGTATCCTTGTCTTTTCCCTGATCTTAGAGGAAAAGCTTTCAACTTTTCACTATTGAGTAAGATGTTAGCTATGGGTTTGTCATACATGGTCTATATTATATTGAGAGATGTTCCCTCTTCGGAATAAGCTGTTATTTATACTGTGTCTACAAAAAGCCCTCTTTAGGCATTTAGAAAAATATATGCCATTGTCAGAAAAGATAATAACTGTTTTAATCCCTAACTATAATGGCTTTTTCCCACTTGGTTGAGTTTTATCATGAATGGATGTTGAATTTTATCAGGTGCTTTTTCAGCATTTGTTGGGATGATCATATGGTTTTTATCCTTTTGTTAATGTGGTGTATCACATTGGTTGATTTGCAGGTATTGAACTATCCTTGTATTCCTGAAATAAATCTCAGGTGGTGGTGGTGAATGATCAATGTAATGTATTGTTTAATTCAGTTTGCTAATATTTTGTTGAGAATTTTTGCATCTGTTTTTTATCAAGGATACTGGCCTGTAATTTTTCTTTTTTTGTAATGTCTTCATCTCATTTTGCTATCAGGGTGATGCTGGCCAAATTTGTTAACTGCAGTGCTTTTAATAGGCTAATATTTACTATGAATCTCAAAGAAAGGACATTTTATAAATAATAATTATAGCTAGCATTTATTGTTTCTTTGTTGAATCTGTGAGCTGTTGTAAGCTCTTCATACGCAGTATTTCAGTTGAACTCTATAGCAACTGTAGGAGGTGGATGCAAACATTCCCCATTTAGAAACTGAGACACACTTGCCCACTGTCATAGATAGCTAATTTGCAGTGAGTACAAAGTTTTGTGCTTGAGCTGACAGAGTACAGAACCCATAGTCTTAACTAGTATATAGTACTCTTCTGGCAGGCAGCTTTGATCAAGTTTTATTTGGAACTTTTCATTTCCTATGAGATCTGTGAGTACTTACAAGGACTCTAGCTGGAGAAATGCCAGTGTACACTTGAAAAGTGAAAACGAACTGCTAGGTGACATAGGGACACAAGGTTTCTCTGGTTTCTCTTATGAACCCTGTTGGGTCTTAGTTCCCTGGAATCCCTGCACCACCATTTGTCTTTGTCTGTGTCACATTAGGATGGTGTTACTGTCTATTCAGCAAGAGAGGCAGGCATAGAGCATCTGGCACAGAGAGGCTAGGCCAGTGGTCCTCAAAGTTGGCTGCATATTAGAATTCACTGAAGGAACATCAAAAATTACTGTGCCTCATTCTCAGGGATACCAATGGGGTCTGGGTGGGGCTCAGGCATTAAAGATTTTTAAATGTTCCTTAATGCTCCTTGGTGATTCTTCTGTAGCCTTGATTGAGAACCATTGGTTTGGACACGCTCCTTTGTGGTCCAGTTACCATATCTCATACCAAAGCAAGGAGAAGGAAGGGTTTCTTTTGAAAGTGAAATAACTAAACAGGTTTTGGTTGGTTGGTTTGCTTTTTCATGAATGAGCGACCTGTGTTCTTTTTTTTTTTGGCCCTGTATCACTTTGTACCATGAATCTGCTCCATGATCTATACTCCTGACCCTAATTTTGCACTGACAACCACATACTGACCGGCCCTTTTGCAGAAATTTTAGACTGGTGAGAAAGAGGCTCAGCGCTCTTCCTTCTGCTGGAAGAGTTGGGTGGGTACCACTGCTCAGCACTGCATCCATGCTGTTGCTAGAGGAGCCACAGCAAGAAGTGTATTCTGGGTGATGATGTTACTAACCACACACATACTTATTATTGGGCTTACACTATAAATAATGGGTTCTGAAGGATGTTGTTGTCACTTACAATTGAGTTAGGTGAAACTGGGGAATAGAACTGGTTTTTGGGTTGGTAGTTGGGTAATTTAAGCTGTTATTTACTACTGTGTCTACAAAAAGCCTTCTTTAGGCATTTAGAAAAATATATGCCATTGTCAGAAAAGATAATAACTATTTTAATCCCTAACTATAATGGCTTTTCTTAATGTTTTCATCTTTTCAAAGGCACAGACCCTAGCCTACTCAGAGCATAATTCCAGGATTTCAAGATCACTGCTCTTTATCTAGTTCAAGATGGGTGTGTCCCAGATTGATCAAAGGGTTTGTAATGGGATTGTTTCTGTTGGTTTCTTACAGTACAACAAACACCTCTTCGTGCACATTGGGCATGCCAACCATTCTTACAGTGACCCATTGCTCGAATCAGTGGACATTCGTCAGATTTATGACAAATTTCCTGAAAAGAAAGGTGGCTTAAAGGAACTGTTTGGAAAGGGCCCTCAAAATGCCTTCTTCCTCGTAAAATTCTGGGTGAGTAAGACATCGCTGTGATTTCGATGGTTTGTGTCTGAATGGTCACTTCCTGTACGGGACTGTGGAGCAGCACCGCTGGCCCTGATTCACACTGCGCCGTCACGTGCACCTGCAGGATCCAGCAGGGGGTCACGGACTCGCGCCTGTAGGGCCGTCCTCAGGCTGGCCTTTCCACATGACGCGCTCAGACAGACCTTGCTGTCCCTGCCAAAGGGAAAGACACACAGACGCTCTCTTTGGGCTTCAGGGCTGTCTCCTGCAGTGACGAGGCTTCAGAGATGGCTGGAGTCGTGGAAAACACAGGACACTAGACTCTCTTTCTGTTTCCTCTCCAGTAAGCACAGCGACCTATAAATTCCACTGGGACGTAGGACTTCAGACAGAGATGGGGTTGGGATGAAGATAAAGTTATGTGCTTCAAGATTTCCTGAGAATCAGAAAACAAAATGACTTTTGCCCAGTACATGCCTCATTTGTGCTTTAAAACAACAAAGATAAACTCCCGCAGCTTTTGGGGGCAGCTGCTCTCCCGGGCCTCTGAGAGGAGCTCTGCGTTCCTTCTCCACTAGTGAGGCTCTGGCCAGGGGCCTGCTGCGGTGGAGACGTTAGGGCAGGCCTGTATACACCGTGCATGTGTCTGGGTTACACTAGGTGTCAGTAATTCCTCAGTCTTTATAAGAATAAAAAAACAAATCTCTTCAAATGTTCTGCTCCTTAGTATGGCTTTAAGGGCCCTAAATGAGCTGGTTCCAGGGTGTTTTCCTTGCTCGCCACCCTGCGCCCTGCCTGGGAGTGTGTCTACTGCACTTCTCCCCCTTTTCCTCCCCTCCCATCAGGCCAGCTCCTCCTTCCTGTGAGAAGGTAGCCCCTTTCTCATAGCACTTGCTCACTCAGAAGACCACTGATTTTCCATTTACTCCCATCGCATGCCATAGTTAATCAGTTCTCATGCTGTGTCTTAATTATTCAGATATATGTCCTACTCCTCTCTGCCTCCAACTGGCCTCCAACTGCTTCCAGGGGACCTCATTCCTAACAGGCTGCTGTTTATTGAATACCTGCTGTGGGCTGGGAGCTGGGCTGAGGCTCCACATGCATTTCATCCAGTCTTCACAGTGTTAAATGGAATTTGCCTTATGTCCAGCTGAGGAAACAGAGACTCAGAGATCGCAAAGGACAGGCTCCTTGTAGGGTGAGGACCTGGGGCTTGCAATCAGACAAGTTTGACTTTAGTGCCTCTGCTCTGTTTTCCTGGCTGCTTTACATCCTCTGGTCCCTGGTCGTGGGTCTGTCTTCCGGGGACTCCCCATATGTTTAATACTGATAAGCAAGTACCTTACACAGAAAAGCCCAACAAGTGGTGAAACCAATGGGTGAGTTAAGGGAAAATTCATGTTTTTAATTCCTTGGAGGGAAATTTACATATTGAACTTACTTTGTTAATTTGTTTTATCCTTACATGGTAACTAAGTTTCATTTTTTATGCTTTTGTATTGAATTTGGATTGTGGAAGTAGTCTTCTACCTGTATTAATGTTCTTCAGATGGGTCATACTTATGGATAACCTGAAAGAGCAGCTGCCACCTAGTGATTTGAGTGATGGTTGTAGGTCAGTTATTACATGGTAACACAGCAGTTTTCCAGGTGTGGCCTGAGGAGCCGAGGGGGTCAGTCAGTATTCTTTCAGTGGGCCCGTAAGGTCAAAGCTATTTCCATCGTGACACTAAGACATTATTTGCTTTGTGAATGCTGCTGGTATGCACACTGATGGCTCAAAAGCAATAAGGTAAAACTGCTGAAGCTTAAGCTCAGTCATGCTGGAGTACACACACAGTTTTTAAAAAAAAAACTAGTCACTCCAAGAATGTCCTTTATGAATTTTATTACATCTTGAACCTCAAGTACACACTGAAAATGAATTCAGTGAGCCTGCCTACCACATCAAGGAAGACACCTGACAATACTTGTTGCCAGAGATAAAATCTGAGCCTCCAAGTAAAAATAAGAATTTGGGAAAACTTGTATCTACCTCAGTGAACTTGACAGCTTATCAATACTTTAAAAGACTTCTGATGAGATCCATTGTCATATTAACAAATGTGATTTTTTTTTGTGTGTGTGTGCAAGATATTACCAATGGATTTTAATGTAACTGAGTAGAAAAGTTCATTGATACGGTTTCAGATTCCACACAGCAGCTAACCATGAAGAAAGTATCACTTGTCAAGTTTTGGTGTAGTATCAGGGAAAATTGACCACAATTATTTGAAGAGCCTATTAAAGTACTCTTCCCTTTTCCAGTTACATATTTATGTGAGGCTAGATTTTCTTCCTGTACTTCAACCAATGCAACATATCATGACAAATTGAATGTAGAAGCAGGTATGAGAATCTTGGTATTTTCCATTAAGCCACACATTAAATAGATTTGCAAAATGATGATTTGTAAAACAGCACTACGCTCCTTACTAATTTTGCTTTTAAAAATAGAGGTATATCTGATTAAAGAAAGATGTGTATGTTAACGTGTAATGAGCTTATTTCTACTTTTAAAGTAGATGATAAAAATTAAAAATTTTTCTC
Organism: Smutsia gigantea; assembly: GCA_032199065.1. Taxonomy (NCBI): domain Eukaryota; kingdom Metazoa; phylum Chordata; class Mammalia; order Pholidota; family Manidae; genus Smutsia; species Smutsia gigantea. The sequence goes on along the minus strand of JAVSCE010012760.1, from coordinate 882,819 downwards.
AGTTTAAATTTCTAATACAGAAACATAGATATAACCTACAAAAACAAAAGCTTTCTGAAGTTCTTAATAAATTTTAAGAGTGGAAAGGAGTCCTGAGATCAAAAGTTTGAGAGTCACTGTTGTGAAGGATATTAAAAGAGCCTGTTCTACCCAGATTAAAATTAATCACAAATTATAGGATATGTTGAAAAGAAACCATTTTCAGTACTTTTCAAATTAAACAGTATTGGTTTTTAATGGTAATAAGATTTCTTATAATGAGCATGTTATTTGAACATAAAGTAGAATGGAAAGTGTTTAGAAAGTTGTTTTTCTTTTTTCTTCCAAAATTTCCCCCATTTTACTCAGGAGATAATTTTAATAAACATTTTCAGTGATAGGGTCCTTCAGTCATGAATCCCCATATAATGAGGTCGAGATTGCAGACGGTTAGAGTGTGATGGCTAGGAGATGTGCAAATTTAGAAATAGTTACTCTGAGATCAGATATTAGTTTACTAAATAGAGATTTGCAGAATGAAAATTGAGTACTTCTAATGAGTATGATAGAAGACACTACTCTTCAGTCTAATTGTTAGTAGTAGTTAACCTTTACAGAGAAATATAGTTGTCACTATGTTAAATGAAGAGAGGCAATTTGAATTAGGTCTACAATTTGCTACAATTTGAAATCTCATTGGCTCCCTCTCATGCCTCAGTAAGAATGAATTACATTCAGAATATCTATCCTTGCAGTAGGTGTTCCCAGTGGGTGTTTCTTAAGTAGATTTAACACAGACTTTAAAATGTGCAATTACTATGTAGGTTAGTCACGGGAATAGTAGTACAGCATGGAGAATACAGTTAATGGTTCTGTAACATACTAGAGGGGGTGAGGATTTAATAATATGGGTAACTGTTGAAACACTGTGTTGTATGTTTGAAACCAACATAAGATTGTGTATCAGTGATACTTTAATTAAAAAAAAAATCTTTTGCATTAGCAATTTACCTAGCAAATTGTCTTACTTTTGTGTGAATTCGGTAAATTTCAACAGAGAACTTATACCCAATCTCCTCCCTTTTTCCTCTTTCTCAAAGCCATTGAAGTCTTTGGGTTGTCAAAATCAGGCTGACTCTTAATTTGTTCATATAACTGATCCTGAAATTCTGTTTTCAGAATGTCCGCCATGTCCAGCCGGGCACAGTCGGGCTAGCCCAGGTCAGGAGTTTGCTGTGGGAGAAACCCTGAGTGCACCTCAAATACCTGCACTTGAACCCAAGCTGCAGGTACCTCAGCCCTTTCACCTGACACTTAGAGGTGAATGAGGTACTGCTGAGCCAAGTAGCAGTCACTCCACTGGTTTTAGGCTAGAAGACCCTGCCCGGCACCCTGGATTCAGGCCCCAAAACACAAATGAATGGCAGAGCCAACGATGCCAGCAGGGTGCCCCTCTGTCCTGTCAGCCTCATACTCTTTCATGCCTTAATGGTGTGGGACACCAAAGGGCCTGTGTGAATGGCTGTTTATCTGGTGAGATCTTTTTTCTTTAAGATCCTTGTCAAGGTATAATTTACACACCATAAAATTGGCTCATAGAATTCAATGATTTTTAGAAAAAATTTACAGAATTGTGTAACTATCACTATGAGGAAATTTTAAAACTATTTTTTTCATTGCAAAAACATCCTGTACCTATTTGCAGTCAACCCATTCCCACTCCCTGACCCAGATGACCACTAGTCTATTTTCTACCTGCAGAGATTTCCCTTTTCTGGTTATTTCCTGTAAATAGAATCCCTCACTTCTTTCACTTCTCTTAAGTCTTGGAGGTGCACCTATGTTGTGGCATGCCAGTGGTCATCTTTCTGTTGCCGAATCTGATCCCATTATATGGATATATCACATTTTGCTTATCCATTCACTAGTTGATAGACTTGTGGACTGTTTCTATTTTAGGTGTTTATGAACAATGCCACTGCAAAGTCTTTATGGAAAAGTCATTGTGTGGACATAATGGTTTCATTTTTCTTGATATTTTTCCATAGGAGTAGAATCACTGGGTCATATGGTAACCCTTTGTTTAACTTAAGAAACGGCCAAACTGCTTTCTAAAGTGGCTGATGCCATTTTACATTCCCATCAGTGAGATGTTAGAGGTCAGTCGCCACCTCCTTCGACCATTGTGTCTGCAGGTATGAGGTGTGGAGAGGTGACAGTAAACGTAAGGGGGCTGGTGAACGAAAGCACCACGACAGTCTTCATGTGCGGCACAGTCAGGTGCATGCAGGTGTGTGGAAGTGCTTTGCAACTGGGTCTTCACTTGCATGAGAAACGTAGGTGAGTGGAAATATTAGGCGAGCCAGGAGTCAGGATTTATTTGTGTCAGCATAAGGGAGCAGCAGTGGTTTCATCAGTTTTTGAGCCCAGGGAGTATTAGGACTCGAGGATTCTGTTAACAGTGACTTGTTCTGTATTTTGCCTTTCCTATTTTTATTCTTTACCTTTTCCTTTTCTCGACAGTCTCCTATTGATTTCCTTTCTCTTCCTTCTTGCCTACTAAAAAGGCAAGACTCACTCTTGTGCATCTGAATTCTACACCTTTAGGAACAAAGATAGGAGAAGTGATTTTGCAGGACTGGGAGGGGAGGGGCTCCTCTATTTTCAGCAGCATGCGAATGTGACGATTTCTGAGGTCCTTCTTTGAGCGAGGCATTGTGCCAGAGACAAGCACATAATTGGTATCATTTAATCCTTGTGAGGTACGTGCTATTATTCCCACTTTACACAGGAAGAAATTGAGTCATGGAGGGGCAAAGTGACTACAGAGTCTTAAGGCTAAGCAGTACCGAATCTGCCAGGCTCCACAATCCACGCCCTTTCCACTAAATTCATGCATGGCCTCTACAGGGAGTGTGGCTCCGTCATACAAACTCCTCCCCCAGCTTCACTCTTGTGGAAGCCACTGACGGTCACTACAGTGAAGTAGCAGAGTTTCTCTCTGAAGCCCTGTCATTATGGGATTCACTGGTGTACGTGTACGTGGGAGCTAAGGTGACTAGACTACTGTGAGCAGGAAGTTAAGGTTGGACCCTAAGTCTCGCTAGAAAGATGAGTACAACCCTGTGAGCTGTCTTTGGTGGAAAAAGCAGCAGAGACTTTACATTACGATTACAAAGGCAACTCCATCATGATCTAGATGGTCTTGGAAGTATGTAATTTTTAATTCATTCCTAAATGAACTATGAAAATTACCTAATGTGATACATGTTTATGGAGTTTGAATAAAGAAATGCATTAAATCTGCTGCCCTGCTTTTTCTTCCTTATCAAGCACCCATCCCTGTAGCCATGTCATTATATCCTAATTACCACTGTAATGACTGCATAATACTTTATTTCCCAGATAGATCATAACTAAACCATCCTAATCGTATTAGATATTGGTAATACAGCTTTTAGTATATATGTGGCAGGGTGGGGTGGGTATATAGGTATACATGTGTTCGTGTATGTGTGTAAATAACCAAGTTGCCTAAAGTAGAGTAGTGAGTGACTCCACCAGGCATCCTCATCAGCCTTGCCTGGCATAATTCTAAACAAAACAAAACAACTTTCTATTGTCACTTTGTTTAATTCCTCTACATCTGCAGCTATTTTTTTCTTTCTGCTCTAGTCCTTCTTCATTGAATATATACTTGTTCCCATTTCAAAGTCCTCAAAGTGGGGTGCTTCTTACGTTCGGCATCATAAGTGCATTGCCACCCCTCTGCTTAAGCGTGAGTTGTGATGGAGTTATTATTGCCTGCCCTTTGTGACCCTAGCCAGTGTAGAAGGCATCTCACCATCCCCTTGTCACCTCACACCTTAGTTATTTGCACTGGTAATACTGTATACCACGGATTCAAATTTTGGCTTAAATTTGAATCTTAATTAAAATATATTGGAAAAACTAGTTTGATGCTGCATTGAAATTGCTACTGTGATTAAGGAGTGTAGAACGAGATATATAAGTGAGACCAACATTTTGCACTGACAGAAAACCATACTACAATTTTCCCTTATAAAACAATGATCAGGTGCTGTGTTAGGCCCTAAGAAAGGAAGCTGTCCACCCACAGGTAGAGCTGTGCTTCATTTCTGCAGTGAGAGTCGTGTAGGTGGGGTGCCACTTACCTGGTAGACAGTGCAGCTGATTTAAGATAAAATACCAGTTGTCCTGGAATTGATTGTGGAATTCCCAAAGCTAGAAGAAGTTGGTATGATTCAGTCATACATCCTAAAAGACAAAAACCCAAGGACTGCTTGGGGCTGACTTTCAAGAGAAGTTCATTTCCAGCCACATGTAGTTTACTGAGAGAAATAAAATTCTGTATTTAAGTAAATAAGAAACACAGTAAAACTAGTATTTTTGGAGAGACCTCAAAATTCTACTTTCTGCTCTAACAGTGTCAAACCTGGGGGCACTGGTTCAAAGAAAGCCATATGCTATTAACATGTTACAAGCCTTAGAGCCAAAAACTATCAGAAGAATCATTAGTAAAAGGAAGGCTTAGTCTCAAACTCTGATTGCAATAATAAAAAAGAAAATACAAAAATGAAACTGTATCCCATTGTTAAAGTTTTTTATATTTAATATGAGTTTTTTAAATTAAATCAGTAAACTAATGGTATATTAGAACTCAGGAAATGTGTTACTCTATGGTTATTAATAATGTTTTGCTTTTTAAAATACTTGGAATTCTAATCATTCCATGTAAACAATATATTGTTATTTAGCTTACTTTCTTAACCTGTTTTTTATAAGGGAAGGAAAAAAAAGGCTGGTTTTACTAATCAGAGTAGATGTGAGAAGATTTTATAAAACAGAGAAAGGGAAAGTGAGTTATCTGGAAAGAGGGCAGCCTTTCAAAGATGCTTTTATCTTGATAGGGATGAAATCACTGTCGTTGGTCAAAATGACAGGGAATATAAATAAAACAACTGGGCTTATTTAAGGAGAAGAAACCCAGTGCACATGTAAACTGTCCGAGTGGACCCCCTCTGGAGTTGCAGCCTGTTTCTAATTAGATTCTGTGTGATTTAGATTGGAATTGTAGGCTTGAGTCTATCATTTGGACCCAAACGTCCCTGTTGCTATTCATGGAAAAGGAAGTTAGCAAAATAGAATAATTTGCTCCCCACATGTTATCAATAAGGACAGGGCCTTTTAGTTCGAGTTTTCCATTTCTCTATTCTTCTGTTGCATCTTAAAATGGTGTTAAGTTCTCACATTATGTGACAATATTAAGTGATGAATGTTGTAAGTGGAAGGAAGAAGAGCAAGAAATAGCACCATATTCAGAGGTACTTCTGGGGCTAACATAAATACTCTTTAGGTAGACTGTGATTATGTGATTATCTTCACTGAGGGTCTGGTTTTTGGAAAATCATCTCTTGATAGGCAAGTTCTGGTATTTCACATAGAAGGTTAGCAGAGTCTGTAAACTTGCACATCTGTCCATTCTAGTTTGATTTCATTGAAAAATATCTGGAGCTTGTTAGCACTTTTCTCTGACTGCTATTACTGCTTCCTTCCTGTTTTCCCAGCCCTGTGTCCCAAAACTTCTCTGTGGGTCTCCGCCAGGGAGCTTTTGTTTATTACACAGCAGCGCAATGTATATAGCAGATCTGCAACAGGTGTTTCTTTCCTAATTCCTTGGCTGAAAAACTACTTTATTCAGTATACTGAGAGAAATTGCCATACATCAATTTCTATAACATAGAAATTGCTGTAACATAACTGCCACTTAGCTAACGTTGATTCACTCGCAGATGGAGTAGGCATCTGACAGTGTGTCGAGTAATCGTTCTCAAGGAATTTACTGAAGGCAGAGGGGCAGGAAACCTCAAAAAATTCATACGAAGGCTTTTCCAGGCTATCTCTGGAATTGTTAGGTTCTTATAGAAATAGTTTAATCATTTGCCTTAGTAATAAATACACACATCACAAGTGAGTCACTCAACAAATGTTCACTGAATTCTTCTTTGCTCCTGATGAGCTGGGGAAACATGTATGAGTAAGTTACAAGCAGAACTTGGGGTCTGTTATGGGATGGCAGACACACAGGCAGATAAATGACAGTACCATGGGATAGGAGCTGTAAAGGAAAAGAGGAAGCACAGAGGTAGAAGGAACCCTTTTTGCTTGAGAACATTCTGGAAGGTCCCACAAAGACATGGCATTTGAGCTGAATCTTGAAAGAATTTGGGCAGTGGAAGGAGAGTGGGAAGGAGTATTCAGGGAAATGAATGCCTGTTCAGAGACAAGAAATCCTACTGGGAAGTGGCAGAGAGCCTCTGGGACTGCTGGGCCTTACACAACTTGTAAAATGGTTAAGGGCTGAGGTTCAAAACACTGATCCCTGTGGCCGTCACTTATAAAGACTCTAAATCCCCTGAAAACATAAGGCAGAACAGGACAGCTAGGAAAATGGGGGCAGACACTCCCTCTGCTTCTCCCTCAATCTCTCAACCTCAGTCATGACACACATACTTTTTTTTAACCTTGAACTCTTCAGAACATCTAGTCAGAATCTAAATTGGGAGTTCCCTTAACCTCATGGGAGAATCCCTCTGACAGCTGTTCCTCTCATGCTTTCTGTCCTGGGTCATTTGGCTCCATGGTTGCTAACAAAGCCAAGGTCAGGGACCATCCTTTCCTGCCTGGAACTGTTTAACTGTTCCTTGCCGTGGTTACAGTCTGCGATGCCAAGCCTCCGCCCTCCCTAGCGCTGCTAACCAGAGGTCCAGGGGAAAGCACGCATGTGGTGCGCCTGCACTTCCAGCGTTTGCCTGTTGATGGAGCACTCTGAGCTTCTCTCTGGAGCCGTAATCCAAGAAATACTTGAAGGGATTGAAGTGGTACAGTCAGGGTGACTTGGTTATTTCCAGACCCAGTTTGGCAAGGAATGAGCGGAATATCCAGACATAGTCATAAACCCCTCAGGGATTTGGGTCAGTGGTCTGAAATTGGATCTAAACTCTTGATAGAAGAGTGTAAAATCGCTTCTCTCCGCAGGTGGGGATCTAAGGTACATCCTACCCATCCACCCCCATTTTAATGTACTTTTTATGTTACAAAAGCAATATGAACTTATTATAAATTGTCCAAGCAGTTCAAAAGACTACAGAAGAAAATGTGAGATCCCCCTCAGCTGGGTATCCTCCTGGGCTTTATATATGCACCTGCAAATGCTGTACATCATTTATTTTTACTAAAAAAGGAATTATGCTCCATGTATTATTTGGTAACTGTATTTTTTTTCCTACTTAAAATATCTTGAGAGAAGATATGGTCTTACAGCAATGAGAATTTGAGGGTAGGTTCCAATTTTTGTTATTCTTTCTGGTAAAGGTGACTTGTCAAGTAGAATTGCCAGATTTGGCAAATGAAATACAAGCCACCAGTTACATTTGAATTTCAGGTAAGCAGCATACACATTTTTAGTGTGCATATGTCCCATGCAACCTTTGGGACATACAGGTACTAAAAAGTACGTTGTCTAAAAGTCAAATTGAACTGGGTGTCCTATATTTTATTTGCAGCTCTTCACTTGTTAGTTAAGTGATTTGTTGTTGTTCTATGTAAGGTTTTTCTTGCACAGAAACTCCACATCAGGAAAAGGTCCTGTTTCCTGGTTTGGAAAGGGTGGTCTTGGTCCGGAGTTTTCCACACCTGATGGGTGTGGCACGTGAAGGCGTATGAAGTACTCAGCTGGGCACCCAGTTCTCTTTGGCTGCGTCCATTGGGAAGACCTGGCCTGTGCAGCTACTCTGTACCTTGGGGTGGAGACCTTGGCTCTTCTGTCCCTGCTACTGTGTGAAGTCACCTGTGGCACTTACCTGAAGCTGTGGGGCTAATACTAATTGGATTTTTTTAACAAATGCTAATATTTGTTGAAATTTGCAATACAAAATGCCAGCTTTTCAAGAAGTGCATATTGTAATGAAATCAAGCTTTTAAGATTCTTTGGAGTACTAAATGTTTATGAAATTCAAAAAGGATGCCAGTCTGCACAATAAAGGAGCTTTTGGTATTGTTTTAAAAAATCTTCTATTTTTTAGATGTAAATATATGCCATAATTAGTGGGAAGTAACTTGAGGAATGGGAGCTGAGTTTATCCCTATTATTATTATTTAAAAGGGCTGTGGCAGCAGGAGAACTACAGCTGCTGTCTGCTTGTGTTGGGCTGGGGCACAATGGCCCGGAGAGAATGTGCTCAAAGACTCGCTTCCCTACAGGCAGCTCCATCCCTCTCCCCAAATGCAGGGTGAGTTGCAGGGAGTTGTCCTGCGGTCTGTCATCCCAGCTTCCCCTACCCTAAGCCTCCAGATGCCAGAAGGAGCTGGCTTCAGGGGTCTTGGCCAGGGGGCAGATGCATACAAATGAGTCAGGCGGTGGGTTTGGGAGCAGCCAGCTTCCTCCAGACCCTGCTGCCAGCACTGCCTCCTGGGCATGCCCGCCTAAGGGCTCACGCCCTGCAAAGTGTGATTGTCCTTTGGTGCCTGTGGGAGCAGCTGCAAGGCCCACGTGGTGCCCAGCTTGGCCGAGCCTCCCCATGTGGCAGGCCTGGACAGCCGCCGACAACAGGGCCCAGCTCCCAGTGCTGCCTGCCAAGGAGCCAGATGCTGCCATTGGAAAAAATTGCTTCACAATTTGAAATCTTGGTCCTTTGATCATTGCTCAGAGAGGATGAAGAGGAGAGGTTCAAAGTGGTGGTTTGAAAATGCCAGCGTCTCCTTGCATCCATCAGTGCCTATTATACTGTCTCTTGTCAGGGACAATCCTCTTGATGTTTTCATTTTTGCAACCAAGTAATTCCTGCTCAGCCTTCCCAAGCCCTCGGGGTAGAAAGGAGAGGTGGGTGAAAGGGAGTATACAGCAGCCTGCTCCTTTCTGACCTGGTACCCCTGGCCTCGCCCCTGCCTTGGGGTGATCTACTTCCTCTTTGTTCCAGCAGGCGTTTTCCTCCGGAGCCAGTGACAAGGTACTTGTCATCAGCCAAATGCTGTCTCTGCATGAGCTGCACAATTCATTCTGCACTTGGCAGCCAAAGCCATCAGGCAAATGCAGCCAGGTTTCCAGAGGCCTGAGGTTTTTCAGAGACAATCCCCTGGTTCAGCCCTCCCCTCAGAGGACTCTGGATCCTGCATAAGTGGGCTGGGCCTTGTTTTCCTCACCCATGAAATGGGAAGGATCGTTCTTTGAAGCATATTGCATTAAAAAATTTATTTTTAATTTCAAAGACATGAAATGAAACAGTGGAACACATCTGTGACTAAATGGGCTAGCTGCTTGAGAGGTAACAGAGGAGAAAGCAGTCCAAGGGCTTGTCTGGTGACCTGATTGTTTCTGTGTGAGTAACATAATAAATGTAAGAGAAGATGGCTTGGGAAGAATTTGGGGACATACGATGTTTAATGTTTTTGTCTTCAACCAGCCTTGTCTGCCTGGCTTGTGACCTGCTTCTATTCCGACCTTATATTTATTGTTTTCTGGGACTTGGCCACAAATAAACCCTGAAATCTTTCATTCATTCAATACATACTTATTCATTACATTTTTATTTCCAGAAAGAATTGTATAACATCTCTCATCATATCTTTATGGGAAAGATGGTAATTTTGTACCTGTTGAGCTGTCAGAGCCAAAATATAAGACTTGTCACAAACTCCCAAATCACAAAAAGTACTTATTTTCTGTTTGGAAAAAGCCATTGTTTCATCTGTGCTGCACCCCTGATAAGTGTGGATTGGGGTTCAGACTGGCTTCATGGGAACAATTTTGATTTTGTTTATTGATGGTGAACCTCCATCTAGATTGGGTCCCATCTATGCAGTTATGTAATGAGGCTCTGATTTTATCTCTGTCCTGGTCTATATTTTAACTCAGTTAATAGACGTGATTATCAATGTTATCAAGGGCTGTCATTGGTGCTGCACATGACAGCATACATATGAGTTCCATATGTATTCTCTCTCCAGGTCACCATGGTGGCCTTTGGAAGCAGGTCTTCTCTGTGGCTCAAAATGAGGACAGTGAGAGTGAAGGAAGGGACTGCTGTCCATGCTCTCAGCTAGAGGTCTGAGATGAGATAATGACAGACCAAGAACCAGAATTTGCAGATATCTGGGCTAGATGGAAGAGAAGTCTGAAATGTAGAATTTAAATCCTAGGGAGCAGATAGGACATGAAGAACCTTGTGGAGGAGAAGGGGGAAAGGAAAGGGGAGATTTGGGGGGAAATGGAAGAGAACTGCAGAAGTGTCTTACAGAAGTTCTTAGTCCTGCAGAGTTCTGGGTAGATGTCACAGGGAAGCCAGTTGCAACTGAACTGAACAGGTGTGGTAGACAGAATCGTGTCCAAAACCTTCTTCGCGGTGTTTGTGAATATGTTAGATTGCACAGAAAACAGAATTGAGGTTGCTCCTCAGCAGAGAGGGAGAATATTTGGTATCTGAGTGGGCCCAGTGTAGTCACAGCTTCCTTAAAAGGGTAAGAGGGAGACAAAAGAATCAATCTAGAGAGATGGCAGCTGGCAGTGTGGGAGAGGGACCCAGCCTGGTGTTGCAGGGTTTGAAAATGGGGGAGGGGTTAAGAGACAGGAGTGTGGGTGACCTCCAGAACCTGGAAGGGGCAAGGAAACAGTTCCTTTCCGGGAACACAGCTCTGCCAATTCCTTGATTTTATCCTGCTGAGACCCATGTCAGATGTCTGACCTCCAGAGGTTTCAGACCATAAATTTCTGTTGTTTTAAGCCACCAAATGTGTGTTAGTTTGTTAAAGCAGCAATAAAAAAAAAACTAATAGGAAAAAACTTAACAATTCAGTCTGTGCAGCACACAGTATTTTATGAAAGTAATGATTTTCCTGTATCTCAAGGCACTTAGCCAGAAGGCAGTGCAGGGCAAGATGCTGTAGAAAGGATTTTTGCATGGATTGGTAGGCGAAAGAATTGTCCTTTGAACCCAGTTCGTATGTAGGGTCTCTGTTCCAGGACAAAATCGGCAAGACTCCTTAGAAAGGCCAGTTGCCTGGACTTGCCCTCCCTAGCCACATTTGCAAGTTTTGTTTTGTTAACACTTGAGATTCTGGCCCATGACCAATTATTTTAGGCTGGCTTCTCCCCAAAGGCTAGGATATGGTTTGAATTTGGAATTTGTTGGGAAGATAGGCTTGCTAGGTTTTAGCTGTCTCTTGGATTTTTATGTATATTTGCTCTTACAAAATTTCCTGTGGTCAGATAAAAGCTGATCAGGCAGAAATAGTTTGTATTTCTGATAACAGCACATTTTTTCTCATTTTCTTGCCTTTGGAACAATATGAAATAGGTTTGCTCTGAATTTTCAGTCGGAAAAAAATGAGTCAAGAGGGTAAGTAATGAACTCTGCTCGAATCCCAGTCTCATTACAGTGTTTGCCTCCTTTGTTGTTGATTTAATGCCAGCATTCTTTCTTTGATAACACCTTTGCTTCATGGGAGTTAAGTGACCACATTTCTTTCTAGGATAATCGTAATATCATCAGCAGACAGATAATTATCTTTCACGTCAATGCCTCTTCCTAGAAAATTCCCAGAGAGCAGCTGTGATACGGTTGGGTGGCTGCATGATTATTTTCCATGTTCAAGAGTAATTGCAAAGCAGCTGTAACAGCAAATTGGTTATTTACTCATAGTTGAGAAGCCTTTTAAAATCTAACCTGTTAAATTAACACTTAAAAATATAAAGTTTTCTTTAAGTATTGAAAAAAAAAACACCAAGATAATTCAAAAGCCATCTGTCCCTCTTACCTAACTAAATGAAAGCTAAAATGCACATGGACCTAATGACCCAGCAAACAGTCCACTCCTAGGAACACCCAACAGAAATGCATACATGTGCTCATCGAACACGCATCTGAGAAGGTTTAGAGCAGCGCTCTCTGTAATCGGTCTGATTTGGAAATGCCGCAAATGTCCATCAGTCGTGGGATGGATGGATCATGTATTTCTCATTCAGTGGGATACTCTGTGCTAACAAGAGTGAATGAGCTATGCATAGCAACATGGGTGCACCTCACACTTCCATGCCAAGCCGTGAGACCAAACAGAAGGAGTCAACACTGTGATTCCACCAAAAGTTCAGAAAACCATACAAACTAATATGCGATGTTGTAGGACTCAGGGTTACCCTTGAGAGGTGCAGGAATGGGGGGACTGGGAGCAGGCGTGGCCGGGAGGGTATCTGCTCTGTTTTCCTCATCTGGATGCTGGTTACATGGGTGGGTTTACTTTATGACAATTAATCGAGCTGTTTACCTATCATTTGTGCACTTCTCTGAATGTATGTTATACTTTAATTTTATGTAAAAAAGCTAACCTTGACAACTTTATAAAATTCATACTTTTGTTGAGCTAGTTGCTGAGGGCAGGTTTTCATAATGTGTGTTCTGTAATAGTTTCATTTTCGATACTTCCTGTCATTGTAATTACACATCATCTATTCACAATTAAAATTAATTAAAATTATTTGGGAATTCTAAGGGACAGTGCTGAACTAAAGATGAGATGGCAGGGGAATGGTCTGCCCCAGGTACAGCAATAAAGAGGTTTGTTGTCTCCAAAGAAGTTGACATGGCAAAACCATCTAAAAATCATACTCATTTTTACTATTACTCTGGGTCCCTAGTTCTGAATAATGTTATCAGTAAAATACACCTCAAAAAGAAAAAATCTTTTATTGGCCTAGTCCTAAACAGTTGCTGAAATTAGTGTTGTTTTTATTTCGTGGGTATGTGTGTGTGTGTGTGTGTGTGTGTGTGTGTGTGTGTGTGTGTATACTTCATTATTACACTTATTTTACTTATGTAGTGTATTACTTACCCTTTACTCAACCTTCTGTTCATCTCTAGAATAAGTTCCTGACAGTTTGGAATCGTTTGAGCTGATCCCCCCATGATACTGCTTCTTCCCATGGTTAAACAGTAGATCCAGAAATGAACAGTGACAGCACAGTGGTTATGAAGACAAACAGAACTTGAGTTACTTTGATTCTATCATTCTCTGTTACTACTTTTGGAGTTTTGTATTTAAAATTTTAAATAGTGAAACCAAGTGCTGATTATTATTGAAAATAATTTTATCAGAGGAAGGGGGTTTAAAAATGATCCACTCTAGTCGTCAAGTCCACTAGGGATGTGGCTGCTATGGGACAGCTACATTTCCTAGCATTACTTAAGCATGGAAACTCAGAAAGATGAAAACATGGAAGTTGTGAAAATTTTCACCAATTTTCCTAACATCAGATTATGGTGAATACCATTCTAATTTTGGTTAACATTTATAAGCTGCAAATATTGATAGATTATTTTGTATATATACATGTCTATGTCTGCTTTAGAATTTAAGTATCCAAGTTTGCTTACATCGTAAATCTTTGGCTTCTCAAAAATAATGCCTGTGAAGTAAATACAGTGAAAAATAGGGCATTAAAAAAATGAAAGAAAAGACAATATTGTGCCTAGGGAGTTGAGGTAAATTCTTAAGAAACCTCTCTTCTGGTTAAATCATCGAAGAAAGTTGAGATTGATTGTTGTTAAAAATTAACCCAAACTCCTTGTACTTTCCCTCTGACCGCACGCCCATTGCTTATTTCCCTGTGCCTCTTCCCACACTCCAGTGTTACACCAAACGCCAAACTGCTTTGGATCATTCACTAGTCTTTCAGAACAACTTATACTTCAAAAATAGTAAGTCTGTTTAAATTACAGTATTAATTGACAATGTATTTGTAGCCTATAAACACACTTTTTTCAAAGCCCGGAATTTATTTCAAAGTTGAAAAAAAGGAAAGTAAAAATAATTTCTAAGGCACCTCTCCTGGCCACAAAAACTCATTATTACATCCTTGTTAGGAAGCACCCTAACTATTCATCAGCAGAGTATATATTAATCGTGGCGCTCTGTGTAACAGAGTAATACGCAGCCGCTAAAAAATATGGCTGTTCAGTTTTTTTTAATGACTTCTTTTTAAAACCGATATTCCTTGGCAGTACCATATGTGAGCTTAAGATCGCATTAGATGTATTTTCTTAAAGCAGGGTTTAGAAGAGTGCTCCTGTTCGTGCCGAAAAGAGGTAATGTGTATGCTTGGGTGCCTAAATGCTAGACAGCCCAAAGGACCCTTGAGAAACAGCTAACACTTACCTCTGGGGAGCTTGGCAAGGTCAGGGGTAGAAGTGAAAAGTACAACCTTTTTCCAGTTTGTTTTTTTCTTTACTTACCACATGCATGTTTTTACTTAAAAAAAAAATCCCAAACAATGGCACAGACTATGTTATTTATAATAGTATAATAGTAAGTGCATAAATGCCACTACCACCAAACACCTGAGCCGCTTCTCAGAGCCATGTGTTCTTAGCTGGTGGCAGCACCAGGCCAGGTGACAGTTGTCTTGGAAAGCTGGATGGTAATCCAGTGTCAGAGAGCCGGTGTGCCGATGATACATTGGTGCCTTTCTCCCCTGCAGACCAGAGCTCAGGCCAGGGGCTTCTTCAGCCTTGGGCAGCTCAGGTACAGATCTCAGGCAGGGTAAGACATCCATCATTTTGGGCTAAGCTGCTCTTTTATGGATACCAAATGTCAGACCTTTGAATGTGAGAAAAATGCACGCCTGGGTATTTTTTTTTGTTTGCGATTTATGTACTATATAATTCCAAGAAGTGAAATGTGAGGAAGTGTTACTGCATTTACAGATAAAACTGGGCAAGTACAAGTAAAAGCAAATTGGAACCCATTTAAAGGAGCTGTGCACCGGTTGTTACTAGCTATTAGAAGTACCTGGGATAAGTTAATTACTGTAGGTAAGTGCTGAATTTAGCTTTGAATTTCTTGGCACATAAGAAAAAAAGAGAAAATATAAAGTATTTGGCTCTTTTTATTTAAAGCCAGAAAATACAAAGTTTTGCCTCAGGAAATAGACATTTTCCGGATACTTAATAAAAAGGAAACTCAAATGCAGATCCTTATTTAAAATATATATAGGAATGACTCAGGCCTTCTAGGTGGTTAGTGCCTGTTAAGGTACTAAAATCAGTCAGTCAGAAGGTACCAAACCTCACAAAATACAGCCTCATCGGAGCGTCAGATCAGCAGCCACCGCAGTTGGCTGCAGCGCCGTGGGCACCATCCTCCTCTTATGGCTTTGACATTGTCTCCAAGCTGGGCCAGGGCTGCCTTTTGGAATGCAGATCTGACCATGAACTGTCACTGTCCTCATCCGGTGTATTTACAGCTTCTGCACCCCTTGGTTTTAGGATATAAGGCCCAGACCCCCTGCCTCCGCAGCCTCTCCTGTACCCTCTTCCTCGCCCTCTCTGCTCCAGCCTCCTTCAGTGCTTGGTTCTGGCCGCGCCCTTTGTGCACAGCTTGCTCCGCCTGCCGAGGCCGCTCTTCACTGGATCTGAGCTGCATCGTCCTCCGAGGGCCCCCGCCCCGCGGTTTTCTCCTGTGCCACTGTGCCTCTCAAGGGTGCTTATCCTCTGCTGCGATGTCTTCCCTGCTAAACCATAAACCCTATGACAGCAGGGACTGGCTCAGCCCTTGCTCCCTCTTTGGTCCCCAGCTCTACGCCCAGTGCCTAGGGTGCAGTAGGGGGTCAGTAGATAGTTGAGGGCAGGGAGCTGTCCATCAGTGATGCAGTAGAAACCGCAGCCTCCCAGCCTCCCTCTGCCGTGGACATTACCTACACCCTCCTGACATGTTTCTCCTGAAAGTACATCTCTGGTCACATCACTAACTTGTGCCGAACTTTCAAGGGGTCGCCATTTCCTACCAGATATAAGCCACACCTGCAGGCAGCCCTCCATGACCTGGGCCCTAGCTGCATTTCCCCAGTGTTGCTTCCCGTCGCCTCAGACCTTGCGTCCTACCAAGAATGAAGCCCTCGGCTGCTTCTGGCCATGGTGTTCCTTTGGCCCTTCTCTGCAAGTCCCCGTCTGCACCATCCCTTACAGAATACCCCTAACTGTTGGAAGAAATGCCTCCCGTTTTCTGAACTCTGAGTACCTTTGATGTGGTGCTTATTTTCTATCTAAATTCTAGCTATTTTAGGTAGATATCTCCCATATCAGGTTATGGTCCCATATAGTGTCTAGCATGAGTCTGACATAGAATGTAATCATAAAAATATGTTAAATGAGTAGTAATTTCTATGAATTATTTACCATCCTTGTAAGCCAGTCTTAATAAGAACCATTTTCCTCTGGATGCTGTAATTTGTAATGAAGTTTCTCTTTTTAGGTGTGTAACAGATGGCCAGTCAGCTACGGAGTCTCCTCTCCTGTTCTCTGTCTCTACAGATTAGTGACTATGAATC
The DNA here is from genome assembly GCA_032199065.1 of Smutsia gigantea. NCBI lineage: Eukaryota > Metazoa > Chordata > Mammalia > Pholidota > Manidae > Smutsia > Smutsia gigantea. The sequence continues at coordinate 866,444 of JAVSCE010012760.1, read as the reverse complement.
CAATTCATATACTGCTTTCTACACATACTTCAAAGGCCTTATGGATCTTTTATTACAAGGGTGCAGTATTATTCTATATTGAATGCAAGAAAAATGAAATAGATACATGTAGCATGTTCTTTCAAGGAAGCACTCTCTTTAAAAATGACTGGTGGGCCATCGAACCTGTTTCTAGACGCATCACCAAGCCACCCGTGCCCTGCACTCAACCAGAAGCGGTAGTGGGGCAGGGGGGGTCTTACCCTGACCCACTGCTTGTTGCCATGACTCCGAGGAGAGAATAACTCCACCTCCATTTCATTCCCAACAGGCTGACTTAAACTGCAATATTCAAGATGACGCTGGGGCTTTTTATGGTGTAACCAGTCAATATGAAAGTTCTGAAAATATGACAGTCACCTGTTCCACCAAAGTTTGCTCCTTTGGGAAGCAAGTAGTAGAAAAAGTAGAGGTAAGTTCTGTGTACCAGAACCTTCATTCAAGGGCAGCCAGACAGTTGTTGCCTTTAAACCCCTTTTGGGACAGAGAGTTTTACTTCTTTAGTGTCTCCTCCTCCCTTTCCCCCTTTCTTCAGCTTCTTCGCCCCTTTATTTCTGAAAAGGCAAAGCTATTTGAGAGCATCTGAAAGGAGGCAGGGAGGAAATCCCAGGCCAGCCTTCCCTGACCCTGTGCAGTTGGCCTGGCCCTGCCCGCCATGGGAGCTGGGTAGAGATGGGCCCTGCTGCCCATCAGGTGATGCCCTTCCACTCTCAGGTCCCAGGGCACTTCCGGGCATCATGGATGATAACTGAGTTGGCATCCAGCTGACAGGCACCTGCCTGTCCAAACTTTGACAGGCTTGAGTTTGGTATTAAGTACTTTTGTCATTGCCACTCCTTTCATTTGGATTGTTTTAAATATATTTCAGTACATCCTGGGATCAAATACCTATTTATGTCTTGTATATTTCATGCCTCCTTTCTTTTGAAAAAATGTATATATGTTTCACAAGGGTAGATGGCTTTGTGTGAATAATGTTTGCAGTTGATTTGAAGTTGTGTTTTTCAGTGTCTTCTACCCATCAATCCATGTTCATGAGCAGTTTTTATTCATAACAGTCCTGGGTCTCGCAGGTCCAGGAACCCAACCTGACTATTACAAGGACTTTGTGCTGAAGCATGAGAGAGAGAAGGCATTTTTGTTCAGACTATTGGCTGAATAATGAGTATTTGGGATGCTGCAGGCCCTCAGAGCCTCCTGAGCACAGGATGGCTGCCCCGAGAATGGTGTTGGGGAGGGTTATGCTGGCAGAAGAGGACAGAAGTGAGTCAACTAGATGGTCAGTGTCAACTTAGGGGTCCTGAGCATTACTAAAATGGTGGCAGTGGGAAGCCAGTAAGACCTTTTGAATGGAACTTGGTAACTGACTGGAGATTACAGAGGCGAGTCAAAGGTCACACATCTTATGTTTGAAAGGAGAGTGCTGCCACCAGCAGAGAGGAGGAAATAAGGTGTTCAAGAGAAAATAGTAGGGGACGATTACAGATGTAAGACTGGGATTTGGGAGATAGCTAAAGACTGAAAATATCAGTTGGGAACTCTTTTAGGGGTCCCTGACCCAATTCCAACATGGGAGGGCAGGTTCCGCACAGCTCCAGCAAGCAGTTCTTAGACACCAGCAGGGTGTCAGAACTCACGTCTGACACTGTCTACCTGGAGGGAGCATCGATTCCACAGGCTGTGTTCAGTTGTACAAAACTCTCCCCACCCACCACTTCAGGTGCTAGTCACAAGCCCCAAGCTGTTACCTGTGCTGGACAACCAGCTGCAGATTAGAGGTTCCAATGACCTCCTCCTGAGGTCTGATTAATTTGCTAGAGAGGCTCACAGAACTCAGGGAAACACTTAACTTATGTTTATTAGAGGATTTATGTTTATTAGAGGATATGATACACTTACTAGTTTATTAAAGGATATAAATCAACAACTAGATGAAGAGATATACAGAGTGAGGTCCTGAACTAGGAGCTACTGTCTTCATGGAGCTTGGGGCCCAGCTTGGTAGCATGTGGAAGCAATTCTGGTTCCCCAAGTGTAGAAGCTCCCTGAAAAGGGCCAAAAAGCTGTTCTCTTGGGGTTTTTAGAGGCTTCATTACACAGTATGATTGACTAAGTTATTGACCATTGGCTGATTATCCCGCTAGCCCCTCTGCCCTGCCCAGAGGTGAGGGGCAGGACTCCAGTCACATGGCTGGCCTTCCTGGCACCCAGCCCTTACCTTTGGGTGGGGTCCACTGTCACCTTCTTTAATAACAAGACACCCATTTCTCCTTTGTGGCTCTTTAGTATTTTGGAGTACTGTGGATGAAGACCAGATATATCTGAGGAATATATCTTGGTCATCTGAAAAACCAATTATGTATTTCTTATAAATCATTTTATTGCAGGAATTCTAAGCATTAAGGATAATTAAGGATATGGAAATGGAGAACTAGCTGCAAAGAGGGAATAGCAAGAGCACAGAAACAGGGATTTTAATTTGGGCAACAGCAACCTGCACTGGGGTGAGTGGAAGGGAGACACAAACAGAGGAGCAGAGGACAAAAATGAATGAAGGAGGAGGGAAACCGGCTGGACATAGTATCTGGGACCCCCAGGGGAGGGGGTAGGTGAGTGGGTGGCTGAATTATGAGACAGTGCTGGGAGACCAAACCACATTTGGAGAATATGGAAATGTTAGTATTAGGCATTATTTACCAAATAGCCAAGTTATCAGGGCTTATCTGCAAATGGACTTCCTGGCTGGTCGGGTACACGTGAGAAAAGGTGAACCAGACAATTTGCTCACTTTCCCAGATTTCAAATTAATCTTCACTGTGTCCTCAAATAACATACCCAAAGATCTGCCTAAGTTCAGGGAACAGGGAAGGGTTGTTATTGATTGATGAAATCCCAGGAATTCCCAGGAGAAGGTGGTATGAGTTTTATATACATAAGAGTGTGTGTGTGTGTGTGTGTGTGTGTGTGTGTGTACATCCATAAATATAGATGTATGTGTGTATGTATATATATATTTATATAAATTTTCATGTATAGTAGGTTGACTTTTATAATTAAGCCTTTAATCCATTTAGTCTATATCTCTGCATTTGGAATAAAATGGGAGTCTGTTTATATTTTCTTCTAAATAGATGGCCATTTGTGTCAAAACCTTTTATTAAATGATCATCCTTTCCTAACTGAATAGATCTGTCCCCTTTAAGTTACTGCATATACTGGGCACTGTTTCTCTGTTCTATTCTACCCTCTATCTCTGCATGCCCCAATACGATGTTGATTTGATTACATGGGTTTTAGAGTGTATTCTTATATCTGCTGAGACAAGCCAATCTCACTATTCTTTCTCATATATTTCTTAGGCTTAGTAACCAATATTTATTCTTCCAAATAATAAGATCATTTTAAAAATGAAAAAAAACCCCAAAACCTTGTTCATGCTAATTCTAATTGCATTAGATTTAGATACTATTTTGGTATAAATTATGTATTACTGATATTATTTTTCCAATCGAGAACCTATTTGTATTGCATGTCTCATTTTATCTTAGTAAGATTTTATACTTTTTACATAGAGATTTATCCCTTTCTTCTTAAATATATTTTTAAACATTATGGAATTTGTTAATGCAATTTTCCATTTCTAGATTTGAATTACTGAAGTAGAGAAAAGCTTTTGGTTTTTGTATATCTATGGTCTCGCCAGCCATCTTGCTGTTTTTTCCTGTTTGTCTCTAGTGGGGTTTTTTCCCAATTATCAACAGCAGAAAAGGAAGGCCTTATTTTTATCTCCTTTTCCAATGTTTATGTCACCTTTTTTATTCTTATTTTCTCACCTTTTTTTCATTTGCTAAAACCTCCAACAGAGTTGTAATGATGGTGAGTATCTTTGTAGTATAGTTACTAATGTCAGTAGAAATGGGTTTAGTGTTTTGCTGTTTAGGATCATATTTATTCTTGGTTTTTATAAATGATCTTTATTTCATATTTAAGTGCTTTCTTTCTGTTTCTATTTTACTTAGGGTTTTTATTAGTAATAGCTGCAATATTTTGCCAAATTCCTTTTCAGCAATTATTACTAAATGATTTTTCTCAGATTTTTCTTCAGATTGTTGACATCACGAGTTAATACACGTTCTGTGTATGAACCACCACAGTATTCCTGAAGAAAGTCCTACTTTAGACACATTGATGCAGTCTATTTTACATAAAATGTTTGCATCTCATAAGTGACATTAGTCTGTACTTTGCATTTTTATAATCACTTTATTTAATTTCAGTATTGAATGTCCATCAGTTTCATAAAAAGAACTAGGACACCTGCCTCTTTCTGTGGTCTGACATGGTATGAATAACATCGAATGTAACTGTTCCTCAAAGATCACTGAAAACTTGGTTGTGAAACCATTTGGTCTTCATACCTTTTTCAGTGACTGATCTCTAAACAACTTCTAGTCACTTCCACGGTAGCTGACCTATTGGAGTTTTTTGCATTTTAGTTTAGCATCAGCAATTTGTATTTTGCTGGGAAGTCATCCTCTAGGTTTTCTTTGTGTTTTGTTTTTGTTGTTTGTTTGTTTGGACTTTTTTTTTTTTGCCTTACAGTTATATGAAGTAACCTCTTATAAATTTCCTAATCTCTACTATAATTGTGGTTTTGTCTTTTTCCTTTTCCTTAAGCTTGTGAAGATTTTATCTTTTTAAAGAAAAAGTTTTTATGTTTATTCTGTCTACATTTTATGTTTATTCTGTCTACATTCTGTTATGTTGATTTGAGCTTTTATCTTTTATTAATTTCTCATTGCTGGTTTCCTCGGTTTCTTTGTGGTTTTGGCTTATTTTGTGACATTTAAAAATTTTTTTCTAGTTCAGTAATTTTCTATCTTTAATGAAAACATGAAGCTACTTTATTATGTTTTCACCAAGTGTAGCTTCACGGAGTCCCATAAGTTTTGATGTATTTTCCTTTGCATTACTCTTTAGATAGTTTATCATTTCCTTTTTACTGCACTGAGTCCCATAACTTTTGATGTACTTTCCTTTGCATTATTCTTTAGATAGTTTATCATTTCCTTTTGAATTCTTCTTTGATCCAAAGTTATCTAGGAGTGTTTCTTATTCTGGGTGCTTCAGTGGGATCTGTATATCGCATATATCCCAGTATTTTCTTTCTTTCTTTTTTTTATTAAGGACATAAATAACTAACAGTCAAGGGGTTCATGATTAGGGTGAAATAGTTTTTCCTAAAGCAGAGAAATTAGCTACAATGGTTGTTGGCCTATGAGGCCTTATCATATCAAAGAAGGATTTTCTTTGACTCTGAACTGAAACTGGCTGGGCCTGCTCTCACAGGTCTTCAGGGTCACTAAGCAGATGGTTATTATTTTTTTTTTTTGACCTTTGCCTAAAAGGATCTATATAACTCCTCTTTAAAGCTATCATCTTTTCAACTTTTTTTTAAATTTCCCCAAAAATAATGGATTCTCAGTGTGGCATTAAGTTTGGAAATAGGATTTTTAAAAATTAAGTAAACTATATAAATGGTACGGCATATGGCAGATGATTCATGTTGAAAAAGTAAAGTGCTTTTACAACCAGTAGCATCTTTTTCATATATTCTGAAGTCAAAGTGTAAAAATGCTTAAATCCTTTTTCCCCTCACAGACGGAGTATGCAAGGTTTGAGAATGGCCGATTTGTATACCGAATAAACCGCTCCCCAATGTGTGAATATATGATCAACTTCATCCACAAGCTCAAACACTTACCAGAGAAATATATGATGAACAGTGTTTTGGAAAACTTCACAATTTTATTGGTAACTGTTTTGTCTCCTGTTTTTGGCAGACCCAGCTGTGAAGCTGGTGGGGAGAGAGAGGAAAGTAGGCCTGGGAAGCACCAGGCTTGGGTCAGATGAACTGGCCAGGCTGTTTGGCTGGGCCCCAGGTCACCATTCATTCACAGCATCCATGGGAAGAACTTGGGCTTGATTTGGGCTTAAGTCTATAGAAGAACAGGGGTCTCATCTAGCTGGGTTTTCTAAGCTTGGCAGAACTGGAACTCAGGTGGGTAACTAAAAAGTGATGGTCCTAGGTTCTCAACTCTGGCTGTATATTAGAAAGACCTAGAGAGCTTTAAAAAATCCTAACAGCAAGGCTGCATCCTATATCAGTTACATCAGGATCTCTGGGGATAGGACCCAGGCATGCATATATTTTTTTTAATTACTCTAGGTAATTCAGTGTTAGCCAAGCTTGGGTCTCAGCAGCAACATGATATGCAAATCATGAGTGAGGCGAAAGCTGAGTCAATAGGTTTGTACTTCAAACATACCTTGACTCATTTCATGAAGGATTGCAGGGCCTCTAAGAAGTAACATACACTAAGACAGCAAAATATAGAAGTACTAGGAGAAATATTAGAATAGAATGATGTGACCAGCAACAGGGGAAAACATTCTCCATAGGCTGAAAAGTATGGTCAAAACTGAACAGGCAGCTAAAGACAAAGGAGAAAAAAAACAGTATTCAAGGTCCATGGTAGGGAACCTTTCCGGTTCCCATAGACAATGCTGTGTGTATGTGTGTTGGGGGGATGGTCCCTAATGCTTAACTTTAAAACAAATTTCTCATGGGGGGCTTCCCTGATGGATTTGGGAAGGTTATTAAGAACAGTATTGTCCTCACAGTATACTTATAAAACATGCATTAGTGGGTTTTATAAGGCTCGTTTAAAAAAAATAACATTCCTTGATTAAACTGAAGGAAAAAAATGCCAAAACAAGTCTTGATGGAAACAATTTTGCTAAAGGGGCAGCCAGATAATACTGTGGTCCAGTATTCAGCCTTCTGAAGGCCTGCTGTGTTACTCCTTGTTGTTAGGGTTAAGAATTAGAATACTTAGAGCAAGAATTCTTTAGCTGGAAGTTTTGGATCCAGTGAGACCATGGTTCTAGTGGTGTGCTGGTTAAAAAAAAAAACCTCTAGCTCAACCCCCCAGAAACCCTGATTTATAGCTTTTGCCTATTTCCGTGGTGTAAATACATCTTCCACGGCAATTTCAAGTTACCAGTGGTTGTCCAGTTCATGAAATTCCTTAATATTTAATAATACCTTCAAGAACTAGTAGGAACCAGTTCCCTCACACCAATTAAAAAACAAATAAATAAACAAAAAATTTTAAATGAAAATCCTTCTGCATATCAGATTCACCCAGGAAGCTTTTAAAAATTCTGAGGCCTGGGCCCCACCTGAAATGAATAAAATCAGAATCCCGGTGATGCCCAGCAAAATGGTTTTCATTTGCCAATTTTTTACAGCTCCCAGGTAGTAGTTATCCAGCGGAGCCATAGGGGATTAGCAAATGGCCTGCAGAGCCTCAGCATTCACAGACACATGGTTGGCATACAATTGGCAGGTCATTTTGTGTATCTTTTTCATTTATTCCAGGGAGAGAATCTCAGTGGGTGCTTGAGTGTGTCCACATCCCTCTAAATTTAGAAATTAACAATCTGGGAGAATGTTTGGAAAACATGTTCTTTAAAACTTACTCATTAGTATCCTTTTCTCTAATGGACTTTGGTGAAAAGAGAGCAATTCAGGGTTAGGGTGCTGGCAGGTACTTGTCATACAGGAGCCCTCTGTACTATTCAAGAACAGACCCCCTTAGTGCTCAGATGAGCAGCAGGGGAGTATGGCATCCTGGTGTGACATTAGACAGCCTAGGGAGTCAACAGAACTCTGAATGGATGGCCACCACCCTGCCTCTCTCAGAAGGAGTCTCAGCTGTTTCTTAAAGATGAAGTCTGGGTCTGTTTCAGTGTCTTAAGGAATGTGTTCTCAGTCTCTATAAAGGCCTGCGTCACACAGCAAAGGAAATAGGGCCTGGAAAAAAATTTAAAGTATCTGATATGCACAAAACTCATGTAACTATATCAATAATGCTCCCTTGGAACATGTTACTCTAAGCAGCATAGCTGTCCAGAGAAGATACAATGTTAAAGTAATTTCAAAATGTATCATTAAGCAATTAAATAACTTCCTCTGATAAGGAGAAGTAGTAGCTTTCAGTAAATATCTACTAGAAATAACCTTTTAGCTTTAGAAAAGCTGAAATGAAGCCAGCTCTCCTGGATTATGAGAATATAATCATCTCATTGATAAATGTAAGAAGTAATACCTTTCAGCTCTTCATGGGTGGAACATAGGAACATAGGCAGGATGGCAGATGCTGGACGCAGTTGTAGTATTTTACTAGGTACCCTGGATACAAAGCCTGTGTCAACAACACCAGTTCCAGACCTTACTAGCTGGTGGGCTAGACTCTCTGATTTCATCAAGATGATTCAGGTTTGAGATGAGCCTGTAGATGCAGGGCCTTAGTGACCACGTGCAGACTGAGGAAACTAGCAGCTGAGCTACAGGACAAGATTCCTATCCTCCTTTGAGGTATAGTCAGGCATACAGGTCACTAAAAACATGTTTTTTCTTCCATTTCAATCTCAATCATGAAGCCTGAAGAGGATATATTCTTTATAGTATATTTGCAAGAAGGTAGGATAGATACAGAACTTCCAGTCATGATAGTAAATCTTTTGTAAATATTATATTCTGAAATTTTTCACTGCAGAACTATGAGGTAATTTTTATTCTTATTTTGTGGATAGAGAATATAAGGCCTACCTAAGGTTGCAGAGCCACCGATAGACCTAAATTAAGACTTGAATTGATGGAAAAAACACTGCAGCACATTTCATGAACATAGAATCAGAAGACAGGGGTTTAAGACCTAGCTCTACTTTATCACCTCAGATAAGTCATTTAAAGTCTCCAGACCTCAGTTTCCTCCTCCATTTGCCAGTAATGCTCATGTCCGTCCTCTCCACCTCAGAGGTTGCTGAGGAGGTTTTAAGTCATTCGGCTAAACTATGGAGAGATTGTACAGGCTGCTGGGATATCATCCAGATAAAGCACAATGCTTATCCAAGCAAATGGTGGCCTGGTGAGGGAGAGAGGCAGGCAAATAAATGACTTCCATACAAGGCAATAATGGCTGTTGTTGTGAATCCAGCACCGTGGAAAGAGAGCAGTTTGACTTCCGGAACAGGTACCTGTAGTTGGAGTGAGGTGGGGAATTCCCAGGGTTTTACAAAATGAGGTTTAAGTAGCCTTGATGGATAAACAGACATTTCTCCAGACTTACCAAGAAAAGGGTTGTCCCCTGGGTCAGCTGCTGGATGTGGTGGCTAGATGGGCAGGGCAGCCGTCCTGGAGTCTGAGGGAGGTGGGTGTTCCTCAAGTAATCACAAAATGAATGTGCCCTAAACTGTGGCTGAGGGCTGGCAGAGGTGGGCACGTGGTGCCAAGAGAGCCTCTAATAGGGGGATTCGACCTAGTGCGGGAGGTCAGGGAGGCTTCCCTGAGGAGGAAGCAGTGGCGAGGTACCTGCCAGATGCACAGGCAGAGAGGGTGCAGAAGAGGCCTGCAGAGAGTCAGGAACACTGCAGTAGGCCCGGAAGCAGGGCGGTGTGGCCCGGAGAGGGAGGAGAGCAGGGGCGGAGAGCTGCCTGGCAGGGCAGGGTCTCCTTGGCCCTGTAGGATGACAACAGGCTTTCTCTTCAAACTAAAGTTTTAAAGTTTTTTAAAAGAGACCGTCAGGGTTTTTAAGCAAGAGTTTGTTACTGTCAGGTTTAGATTTCTGGTACAGAAGGGAGGACTACGGGCAAGGCTGGCCCCTGGTGGAGGGGTCCAGGTGAGGTGTGCTGGTCCTGGGCCGGGGGCTGGGTTCAGGAACTATCCAGGAGGTAGAAGGCAGCACGCCATGGCATTTGTGTGGACGTGGGATGAGGAAGAGAAAGACCCCACAGATGAAAGGTCTGCATTCTTGGAGTATTTCATCTGTGGGGGGAGTGGTCAAAAGACTAGAAAAGCAGGTGGGTACCAGTACTGAGAAAAAAATCTTTATTACCCAGACAAAAATATGTATTGATAATCCATCCCTGTATCAGTTCCTTTGTCTAGAGCAGCATGACATAATAGTTAAGTTGACAAGTGTATAACCTTAAACAATTCCCCAGCCTCTTTCTGTCAGAGGGGAGTGACACAGCACCTGCTCAGAGTTGGAATGTTACATGAGACATTGTGTGTAAAGCATTTAATTCTGAGTAGATGCTTACTTAGCAGTCAATATACATTGGCTGTTAGGATGTCAGTTTTTACTCATGCAGCAGATATTGATTAAATGACTGTTGTGTGCCAAGCACCAAGCTAGACACCGGGAAACATGGTCCCTGTTCTTCAGGAACTTACAGTCCGCTGGATGAGATGGGCATTAAAAAGGAATCATGGAGATCTGTGTGCTTACCAACAGTACAGCGTGCGGTGGTGGGAAAATTACAGCACGATCAGACTTTACTCTTTAGTCAGGGATCATAAACTTGGATGCCTTTAGGGAAAGGAAACTAAAAGGATAAAGCAGCCTCCTACATAGAGGGGAGTGAGGCCCATACAAAATGGCTTGGAGGCTCTCAAATTCAAAATGTTTGAAAACACTGAGCTAACCTAACAAAACACACATGAAACAGAGAACTGACACATTTTGAGTAAGGAAGTTGGGTTAGATGTGCTTTTTGAGAATTCCTTCAGAGAATGGCATGGGGAATTGAGGCAGAGTGAGGAGAGGAAGGAGGCAGGGTCCCACTGGGAGGGGGCTGCAGTGATCTGGGCCAGAGAGCTCAGGATCGGATTTGGGTGACTTGATCCAGGAGGGGAAATGGATGTATATTTCAGCACACATTTTGGAAGCTAAAGTCTCTATCAATGAAAAGAATGATCCTTTGATAGGATTCTACCACTGTTCCTTTATCAGCATACATTTTACTGCATCCAGGCACTGCTGGTTAATAGTGGTAGTAAGTAAGGCACTCCTGGAGCTTATGTCTGTTGCTGGCTATTATGAAGCAAATTTAGTAAAAGTTTAGGAATAAGACAGGAGACAATTCCTAGGATAAATGACTGTCATGGGACAGATTTATAGAAAATTGTCTTTGTTGTAAAGAAATTGGCTCTCCCCAAAAACCCACACTAAATTCTTGTGGTCTCTTCTTGGGCTTAGATATGAGTGAGGGACTGTCTGTAAGATCTTACTTATTACTTCCCACTAAGCTTAGATAGGATTCAAGTTGGACCCACAGTATGCTGAGCTCGTACCAGAAGGGGGCAGAGCACGGCCGGACAGCCCTCCAGTAACCCCTGGTTGGACTCCACACTGTTCCTCTCCAAGTAAATCGTAGTTGCCAAGGCACAGATAGAATATATTTTCATCCATGTTGTGTTTTTTTATATATACGTATATTCTATACTTTTTCTTTTAACAGGTGGTTACAAACAGAGATACACAAGAAACTCTCCTCTGCATGGCCTGTGTATTTGAAGTTTCAAATAGTGAACATGGAGCACAACATCATATTTACAGGCTTGTAAAGGACTGAACATGGTTATTTATATATATAGATATCTGTATATACACACATATGTGCGCACACACACACACTCTCTCCATTATCGAATGACTGACTGTAAACCTCACCACATGGAGTGGGGGGGGGTGCCCTGGCCCTGAGGTCACCGCAACTTTTCTAAATCCTGTTTTGAGTGAAGTCATTTTTTCATGTGTTCATACTATCATTGTAGCTGTGAAGTTCTGGTACAGTTGTAAAAAGAGAAATCGAGTTGTTTCTATGTGTTCTTTAGATCCACCGCCCACAGTTCCTCGGGAAGGGTAAACCTTAAGAACCCGAGTCTCTGTCTGCAGAGACTTTCTAATCGTGGTAGGAGAAAAGACAGAGCTTTTGCCATGGGACATTTACAGCCTTTATACAAATGTATTTAGTTCCTTTTTTTTCCCAATATGAAATTCTTGTTTTAAGATACAAGTAAAATTAATCTTTAAATATAAATGTAAATTAGTACACAAAACTAAGAATCTTTAGACTTATCTTTGTAACTAATTAGGGTGGAAGTTATGAAAGAATGTAATTCACTAAATTATTTTTTAAATGAAACTTTTCTTTCTTTTTGAAACCAAATGTTAAAATATAGCCTTAAGAAATGCTTAGTAGAAATATTCTAATGAGACAAATTTGTACTTTTTTCCTCAAGGTTAAAACTAATCTCCTAATCCATTAAACTCTTGAACAGGTATTACAAAGGAGGAAAACTTCACCCCTTATCCTTAACATATATAGTATATTTAAAAAATATAAAATTGTATTGTACTAATGTGATGATTATTTAATGAAAAGGAAAAGACTCTTTTTGCAATAAGTAGATAAATACTGAAAATCTAAACTTAAAATGTTTATAGTCTTGTGTGTGCAGTTATATTTTATATGGACAACCAAATTTTTTATTAAGATGAGTAAATATTTGAACCACTGAAATTTAATGACAAAAACTTAAAATTGGCATGAATACTGCACTGTGAGCTGCAAAGTATAGAAAATCCTGTGGCTGGGAGAAATTTCATCAACCAAACAAGTAAAAGGCTCATCAGTTTTAGCATCTCTGCTCCCCAGAAAATTGTGAGCATCCTCACCATCCTGTGGATAAATTATTTCTGGTGAACCAATGTGCATACGAACCTGCTATAACAGTATGTGTATGTATGTGTTTGTGTACACATACATACACATACGCATATATAGTTTATTCAACGTGTATTTATTGAACATCTGTTTAGTGTCACTCAGTTTGCTAGGTGCTGATATGTATATATATCTCAATCTATGTCCATAGATTTGGATATATTCTCTAAGGACATCCATCTCCTTGACATCTGTCAGTAAGTCACAATACTTGTTTGACTGAGGTTTACGAGGCTCCGCTATCTATCTCTGACCTTTTCAAATAGGCTCATTTGGGAGGTTCTTTTGCCAGGAGAGATTCAACTTTCCAACCCAAATATTCCAAAGCATTGCCTAGGCAGAGTTGATTTGATGTGGCCATATGTCTTGGGTTATTTCCGTAAGTGCTTCACTGGAAATGGGGACAGGGCATACCCCCTAACTTTCCAGAGGAAAGTGACATTTTTATAATTGTCTGGAAGCTGTTAATGCAATAGAACATGAAATAAGTTTTGTAAGTTATGAAACATGTCAAGACTTTTTCATCAAACCAGGAAATAAAAACTTCATTCTGTCACATCCAAGTAGCTTGCACACACCCTTCCCTGTCCCTCTGCCTGCCCTTAACTGCTTGGATGTTGGCTGGTGTTCGGTGGTCATAAGCACAGAATGTGGCCGGCTCCCGGCAAGCAGAAGGACAGTGGGCCAAGCCTGACCTTCCCCAGACTCATCCCATTGGTCACTTGCCCCGTGTGGATTACGCATCCCTTACAGAAAGCAGTAGGGTGGCTCCATCTTCCTTGTGCAGAGAGTTCACCGTCTGTTCCCTGATTCCACGTGGCCCTTGAAGGATCGCCCTGTGGTCTACACATCTATCTGGTTTTCAGCCCAAGCATTTAAGCTGCTTCCATGGTCGTCATATGTATGACCTCTCTTGGTCACCCCTCTTAGGGATGTTTCTTGTGCTCCTGTCCCCTGCATCTTTCCTCAAGGGAACCTCCACTCTCCCAGGAGCAGGACCCTATGAGAGTATGCAGATGATCTTATTTGGCTAAAAGCCAGACCACCCTGCTGCTGCCAGGGGAGAGGTATCTGCTTCCTGTTGCCACGGGAGTGGGACCCTTCCTGTGCTGCCACAGAGGGCTCTTGTGATTTACTTTTCAAAGCACAAATAGGCTAAGACTGAAGAAGACCAGCTCGAGAGTAGTTCTGCTGACTGCAGACAAGGGCATGCCCCAGTCTGCTGAGCTCCCAGAGTCAGGCTGGGCCATCTAAAATGTCACCACCGGTGCTGTCTTCCTCCAAATGCCTTTGTACTTGAGTTTGGAGAGTTCACATGAATGACTTTGAGGATTGCTTTTGCTTATTAAAACACATCTAAGATCTCTTAAAGTTTTACTTCTTATTCTCCTAAAGCTTTCTCCAGGCAGATACTTCCCTTATCTTAGCCACTGGTCCAGTTACCCAAACTCTTGGCCCTCCCTCTCCCTGGGGTGGGATTTGTTTTGTAACATCTAATCCAATTCTGTCTTTGGTCATTCAGAGTCTTCTCTTGTCTGTACAGTTTTCCGAACCATAAGCCTTCCAAAGCTCTGTCCGCCCTGCTTGCTTCCAGATGCCACACCTCCTGGTGACCCCCACTGCTGGAAGGGTTCAGGGGTTCCTGCACTGCCATGGGAGTCCAGAGGTCTCAACGTGCAGGGGCTGAAGACCTGGACTCTGGCCTGTTGGTGTTCATTTCCCTCTTAGCAAGAGACCTAAAGTAGAATCAGGACTTCTTCAAAAGCTGTCCCAGAACCCCAGAATGTCTTCGCTGCCCTAGACTGGGGTTCTGCGACCAGACGCTATTGACATTTTGGACCAGATAATTTCTTTGCTGGGCAGGGCTGTCCTGTGCAATGTAGGAGATTCAGCAGCATGCTGGCCTGGGCCCACTAGATGCACCCTTCCCACAGATTTTGTCATAACCCAGAATGTCTCCAGATAGTGCAAACGTCCCTCGGGGCACAGAATCACCCCCAGCTGAGAGCCACCGCCCTAGGTCTTACAGGTCATAAATACCACATTTGAGATTTTCTTTTTCCTTCTGCTTCACCCTGAGAAAGCTTGTTTCAGGCCACCAAGAGGCAGGTAGGACTCTCTCAAACGACATTGTGCCCATTTCTTCCTGTTTCAGAACTCCTGTGTCTCAGCAGATTCTCTCTGCTGAGTATTCTTTCACTCATCCCTAGGGAAGATGGAACAGCTGGTCACCATCATCCCTATAATCCACTCACACCTATATAAAGAGCCCTATTTCTAACTTGATCTTCATTCCTTAGTTTACCAAGTTTAAAAAATCCCAGGTTAAAAAATTTCTTTCTTGTTACTTCTCATAAGCTCATGGGTCTCATTATCAAACCTTGACTCAATTCAGTAAATTTCCTCTGGTCTTCTACTTTCTGCCTTACACTCCATGCTGTTCATAGAATTTATGAAAGCCTCTGGAACATATCTTTGCTTCTTTAGGGATGGAGGAGAGAGAGAGCAGTTCTGGAAGAGGGCCGATAGAAATTTTCTTTCCTGAGCTAAACAGCACAATCTATTCTCCATCATTGTATAGATGAGAAAGTTAAGGCCCAGAGGGGTGATAACTTGTACAAAGTCACCCAACTGGTTAGTGGCAAACTAAGGTTAAGGCTCCTGGACCCCTGCCACTTAATCCTTGGCCTCTTTTGGTGAAGGTTGTTCTTCCAAGGTGCTCCTGCTTAAACAATACCTAGAATGTGTGGGCAGGGTCGGTTCACAAGAGAGAGGGAGATGAAGAAGCCCCATTGGCCGAGCCTCAGGGTCACCTGACACTGATGCTGTCCCCCTCGGAGTGTTCTGTCCTAGGAGAGCTGTCGGAGGCGTCCTCAAGCAGGAATGAAAGCTGATGAGCCATTTCTGTTACCCTGAGGACAGCTTCCCTGCCACAGGCTCCGAGGCAAATTCCTATATGCTAAGTATCCCACACTCAGACCTGCCAAAAACCAGCCCCTGTTCCCAGCACTTGGTGTTACAGGTCCCCGAACGACTTTTAAACCCAAGTCTTTTTGGGTCTCATACTGTAGTGACTTTAGCAGTTGGTTTTTATACAACTGTAAATCATTTCAATCATAGGAGACAACAGTCAGTTTAACAAACCAGGTACATATCATTTGTATACGTTTGTATATGCTCTAGTACACTATACCTGTCCTAGTGAAGGGCAGAAGCAATTCTGTTTGTTCCACACCTGTGACATTAGGAGGATGTGTCTGTATTGCTTCTTCCTTAGGTCGATGTCTCCCTGGCAGAGCCCTGCACGTGTCGTTTCTGAAAAGCCTTAAATCTTGGAGACGTCGCATGTAGGGTGTGCAGTGCAGTGCAGAAGGCTGCCGCGGAACTGTGAGCCCTTTTGTAAGCTGGAAGCATTTCTCTTAGTACTGTTACTTTTGTAGAAGTTTTAAATTCAGAGCTGCCAAAGCGTTCCAGTAAAAGCCGTGCCTTAGTGATTCCTTCATCGCACCGCCAGCCTTGTCTTAGACCAGTTCTCAATGTCCATTTACTAATTGGCCTAGTATTTAAAACAACACAAGCAAAAATTGTCTCCATTTTTGTTTTGTAAGCCCATTTTTCTCCAGTTCCATAGGAAACTGACTACTTGGTCTAAAATCTGAAACTGAAGGTCGGTTCTTTGACCACACTGTCAAATATATATACCAAAATGGAAAGTTTTGCGACTTCGTAGTTTACTATGAAAAGCAAATTGTACTTTTAATGTTGCCTTTTAAATTCACGACCAAATACTTAGCTATTTATAAATCTTCTGCACTCCCGCATGAAAGTGCCTTTGGCTTGAGATTCCAGCTTAGAAAAGTGCTGCCATAATAACGATAATTTGTAGAGAGACCAAAAATATTTGAGATCACCATAATGCCTTTGGTTTACCGGGATGAGTAACCAACCACAGGCCTCTGTTCACAAGAGCACTACGTGGACCCTGCCTGCCGAGAATCTGTCTGCCACCACCACTTGCCAGCAGCACACTGCAGCAGGAGGGACCCCAGGAACTGTTGTGTTTGTGTGTGCCAGTGACTCAGTGTGTCATCTTGTCACCCAACCCTGCGTCCACATGAGGGAACCTCACACAAACGACAGTACCTCGGCCGGTGGACAGATTTGTCCCTCTCCTTACGTTGGTGTTCAGTCTCTGTGGAAGCTTTCCCTTCCATTCAGATGACAGTGCGCACTTACCTGGTTTACGCAATGATACCATTTTGAAAGTTGGAAGCCTCAAACTGAGATGACAGTGCAGAACAAAAATAAGTTAGGGTCGTTACAGTTGAAGTGTTCTTCTTACGGCGAAAATGTTGACTCTGAGTGTTGTGTATGAATGTGCTATGAGAAACTTCCAAAGAGCACCATTCATAATTTGGCATTTTCAAAGAATGTTCCAGCCCTCAAAAGGGCAACTCTAAAGAGTCCGTGTTGGCTTTTATCAAAACCTTCATAAATTGGGAAAACTGGTAGAGGTAAGGAAGAGGAGTGGAAAGGACAAGAAGGCAAAAACACCAGCCAAACAAAAGCCAGGAACAAAGATTTCTCTACCAATATAGACTTAACAATGACATCAGACATCTTTGAAAGTTAGCCTCTGAACTCATAATGCCTGTTCTGTCTGTCTCTACCTGGTATCTTTAAGAATACCCTGTCTGGGCTCTCAAATTTCAGGAGTGACTTCTATCCACACCAAATTGTATTTATAGAAATTTCTACAAGAAAAAAAAATCAAATGCAAAGGAAAAATGACTTAAAACAAGTAATAATTAGCTGCTTGAATTCAGCCCCCGTGTCACTACCGTGCCACAACTTGAATGAAATTGGTCAAATATTTGTTTGCCTGCTTCTCTTTTCAACTGTTACTGTGCTTTGTCTGGCAGTAGTTTTTTCTCATCAGCTCATTGCTTACACTGGTAAGAATGAAGGTTTTGTGTTTAAAATTTATTGCATTGCAAAGGATAGCTTCACTGCAGTCCTGCGCTGTTAAATGAGATGAAATCTTTGTATTTATTGTCCTGCTTCCTAAGCCGTACTTGTTTTATTCCCTGTGGATTTGTATTGAGTCAGTCACATGCCACACTACATCAGTTTTGGTTTTGGAAAGGGCATTTATGTTCCCTCTTATTCATCAATAAATGGGGTCAGTTTCCAGTAGATTCCACCTCTCTCAGATTGACACTAATGTCTGCCTTCCATTATGAGAGGCCCTTTCTCCTCCTTTCTGAGAGAGGCTGATGGAATCTAGGCATAAATTAATTGGAAACCAGTCTCAGATGTTTTTTTCTCATTTTTTTTGCATCCGTCATGTTCTGTGATTATTTTCACTGTGTAAATTAGATATTGACTGCACTTAAAAACAAAACAAAACATCTATCTCCCTGTTACCTCCTGGAAAGATTCACTTCTGAAGGCCTTTTCCAATAGGCTCATGACTGCAGATAAGGAAAAAAGTGAAAACAAAAACAGTACGTGCCTGAAAAATGACGAAAAAAATTTTTGTAACATTTAAAAAAGAAACCTGAATAGCCTTTAATTCTTTAATACGCTTAAATTTTATGTCAGTCAGGTTTTGCCATGGGTGTTTGTTCACATTCTAAATAACTTAATGGGATTCTCCGTCTGTGTCTGTGTCATGTGTATAAAATGGGCTTGTGACGTGAGCGTTTCATCTGGTCAGTAGTTCCTTTGATATTGTACTGCTGCTGGGAGTGGACTGGAACCTGCCTTTCAGTAATAAGGTTCCTCTGGGGTAGATTGGAAAGATGGGGGGTGGGGGCAAATTCTCATACACATTTTCTTAACCTATTTGCAGAAACTTTCAAAAGGCGTTTGGTTAAACCTCTTGGCAGTACAGTATTCTTGTATTTGTTAACGTCTGTGTTTAGGTACTGGTACCTTTTTGTTTAAAAATGTTCTAAGTGTTGGCTTTAAAGTGAATTTATCTTTAGTATGATAGTTATATGAAAATTATAGGGTTTGTGTGCAGAGAATTTTTTTATAAAGTGCTTTGTAAAAAAAAAATGTATTCTAGCTTTCGCGGTACATATGTGTGATAACTTTAATATCCATGACAGTTAAGTGCAATTATTTCATCACTCTAAAAATGCTATTTTTGTGTCAGTTCCTGCAGGTGTTTTCATGTCTTTGCAAAGTGACACATTTTGATGCCTTCTTGATAAAGTGGTAGACATTTTGTAGCTTTCTAGAAACTTTGTATTCATACGGTATCAATGAAAAATAAAGAAAATGAAAGTGTGGGTCACCTTTTTTATCTGCAAAAGTGTACCTTGTCGAAAATGAAATGTGCTTTATGTGTTGTGGGTAGTTATATAAAAGGACAGAGTAAAGGAGGTTGAATCCATAATCCTTTTGATGGTATCCACCAAGCTCAGTAATTGAAATGTAGGTGTTATATCTCCCAGGGTTTCTTAAAAACATTCACAAGTCAGTCAGTCTGCCTGCCTCTCTCTCTCTCTTTAGTGCTTCATTAAAACTGACATAAGTATTGCAGAACAGCTTACCTTTCGGTCCCAGGCAACCCTCAGAGGCCTGTCCTCCATTCTGTGGTACCACAGTAAGGCCTTGGAAAACCAAAATGCACACCATTGAGCAGTTTGTTGTTGACCCAACCTTCTGGACACCTGCGAGGAACCAGGGGAGAGTGGAAGATCAAGTACAGAGGTGAAGACAGCATGGTTCTTGCCTGCACGGTGCTTACATTCTCAGTAGTTGGGCTGCGTGTTAAGCTGTAACCTCCTCCCCCTATCCTCAGTATCACTGTGAGATTTGCACTTCAGGTGTGTATAGCACACCTGTATAACAAGACCTGGGATTCACCAGGTGTTTACTGTGTGCTGGGCACTGGCCAAGTATGTTGGTACAATGGTTTTCTTTAGTCCTCATAATAGTCCCAGTGACAGTGATCTTGTCACCCCACAACTGAGGCTTAGGAAGGATAGTCTTCCCAAGTCAGGACTGGTGAGTGGTGGAGCCTTAAATAGGTTGCCTGGACTCTTGGCCCCTGGATTTTGGCACACTGAGAACCTGTGGAAGCAGTTCAAGGCTGGGGGAGAAGTCAGGGTGGGGGGGCTTTGTTAAACAGTGACGACCTGGGCTTCTGAAACCCTGGGATCCTTCAGGTGTGAACTGCACCTTAGAAGGTCTTGCTTCTCCCCATTTCTTTGAAATCGGAGGCAAAGTCTGCCTCAGATCCCAAGGGGGACTGGTTCAAGTGGGAACAGAAAAGAAAACATCCTGGTTCCTTTGAAAGGAGCTTTTTCACCAAACCCATGATTCAAGAGGAATGCTCAGGGCAGAGGGGAAGGAACCATAGAACCCTACGGTTGAGGTCCTAATATATGCTAAGCAACTTATGGTCACTATTTCTTACAAACTACATACTCTTGAACGTTAACAGTCATTTCTACTTTCCCAGGAAGGAAATTTGATGTCCAGGGAAGTTAAGCCCTTGTTAAGGTCATAAAAGCTAGTTAGTGCAAGAATTTAGAGATTGAGAGCCTCCTGCCTTGCAATTCTGGCTCTATGGCACCTTTGCCCTCCTCCTTCCTGCTCTAAAACAAGGTGTTTTAATACATCAAAAACATCCTTTGTTACCGCCTGCCATTCCAGTCAACTTGGGTTCAGCAAAGAGAGTGACACACTTGGTAAACATTGCATAAAGGGATTGAAGGAGTAAAGGAGAAAGTAAATAAAGGCTTCCAGTAAGATCAGGGAACAAGTAACTTTGCTGTGAACTCCTGACAGTTTTTTTCCTGCCTTAACTGCTGCAGGGGACTAAGCAGAGCTACTACTTATTGAAAGCCAATTAGCTGCTACTGTTAAGTAATCAGTGAATAACTGATACAATTCCAATAAAAAGACAGTGTTGTGTAAGCATGTGAAAACTTAAGTGTTTTTTTTAACTGCCTTTGAAGACACCTTTGTTCTGTTTGATGTCCTGTATGTCAAATTTATCTAGGTCGTTATAACTAGCAAATAGGCTGCCAACAACGGACTGATTTTCTTTTTTGGTAAACATTCTCCCATTTGCTTTGGCTCCCAAGAAACTCAGACATAGAAATTGTGCTCTGTGCTCATGATAAGGAACCAGCTGAACTATAAGGGAACAGTAAGATTGAAAATAAAGGGTGGAAAGTATACCAGCACAACACTCACCAAAAGAAAGCTGACAGCTGTATTCTCACTAGTGCAACTGAAGGAAAAAATTACTACAGTTGATGAGGATTACTTCCAGATGATACAAGTTAGGAAATATAAAGACTCTAAACTTGTATGTGCCTAATAACACAGCTTCAAATTTATAAAGCAAAACTAAACATGACCATAACAGGTTTTTAAACAACTCATTCAGTTATTCATAAATAACAGACAAAAAAAATAGTACATGGAAGATTTGAATAGCACAATTGTATGTACTATTTTACTCAAAATACAGAATAATGAGCCACCAATAGAAGACTATAGATTATTTTCAAGCACTTGTAGAATTTTTATAAAAACTGTGCCCAAGGTTAGGGGTTTGGAAATTACAGCCTGTGGGCCAAATCTGGCCTGCTGCTTGTTTTTGTAAATGAAGTTTTATTAGAATACAGCCACTACTATTTGTTTACTTACTGCCATGGCTGTTTTTATGCTATAGAGGCAGGGTTGATTAACTGTAAGAGACCCTATAGCCCACAAAGCCTAAAATAATTATTACCTGACCCTTTACAGAAAAAGAATCTTGCTACCTCCCACCCTAACCCAAAAAGCAAGTTCCTGCATCTAATAATCTGGAGAAGATGTCTCCCATTCCCCAGTGTATGGATATTATGGTTGTGGAATAGGTTGGTTGTTGCTAAGTGCAGTCAGTACACCGAATGAAGAAAATGTCAGGGCATGGTGTAAAAGGTCTTCCTGGTAGCATTTGAAGAAATGCTTAGCTCATGCAGCTGGGGGCCACACTGTACTGAAAACCAAGCCAGAAATTACACATTAAGCTGAATTCACAGGCCTTGTAAGTCTCCTTTGTTATAGTCAGGCCCTAATATGTAAGGAGTGGGACCCTGAAAGGTGGGGTGGAGACCCTGGGTAGAAACAGAGCTTTGAATCCCAGATTCCTCTGTACCCTCTGGGCTAGTAGTCCTCTCCCTTCTGCTGGTGGATGGCAGCCTCCCCTGCCTGGAGACTGTTAAGGCCTCAAATGAAATGGATGCCTCGCAAGATGAAGTGTTTGCCTCCCCAAGATCTGCCCCACCATCTCATTGCTTCAAGACTGATTACAGTTGCATTTTTGTGCAGTACTAAGAAATAGAAAAATATAAATATACTGCTTATTTAAGAGATAACAAAGTCCTAAAGCATAAACCTAACAGAAGCCATAGGGATCTTGATGGAGAAAATAAAAGTGTTACTGAAAAACTTTAAAGACCAAATAGATGGAGAGATACAAATGCTCATGAACTGGAAAACCCAATAATGTAAAGCTGTCAGTTCCACCAAATCTATAGATTAAATGCAATCCAAGAAAATACTACTGCTTTCTACTCCCCCACTTAATGTGCAAGGCAATGCAGAGGACTAAAAATAGCTTAAAAAATAATAATTTAGAAGAATGTGCCAATTAGCAATTTTCCCCGAGCTCCAAATCTACCCTTCTTTACCTTGCTTTGTGATAGTGGAGCTTAACCCTATGAACATTTCTTCTTTGCCAGCTGGCCCAATGTTAAACTTTGCCAATAGCTCTGGAGTTAAACTGCAAGGCAAGAGTGACAGGAAGGCATTTCCTTTGTAGGGCTCAGTCCTCCATTAGTATTCAGCAGAGAAACCAGCAGCCTTGATGGAGCAGCTCCAGCTGTGCCCCCAGGCTACCCCTTCCCCACTGTGGAAACTTCCATGGGATGCCACCAGGCCACTTCCACAGTGGTTCTGACTGTGTCTTTAGGCAACTGTCCACCAACTGGGCAGTTGCCACAGACCAACTTCACACCCTTTGACAATAGTGGACCATTTCTACAGACCAGCCCTGGCTCATCCCCTCTGTTAAGTTATTGAACAGTACAGAGGCTGCATGTTCCTGAGCCTTTGGGAGGGCAAGAGATTCTTCTGTCTCTAGTTCCTTCGTTATCTACTCTTCATCCTGGATTTAGTAGCTGCCTCTTCTTTGTCTGTGCTACTTTAAGACTCCTTGAGTCTTCTTTTGCCCCTTTTAATGGTTAACCACTTTCTACTAGTTTACTATTCTTTATATTACATTTACCCTGTGAAAGTAACTGGTGTGGTTTCTGTGTCCTAATTCTACAACTGATGGAGGGAACTAGCCCTACCAAGATACTGCTATTTATTATAAAACCCTAGTAAAAACAACTGTGTGGCAGTAATGTGGGATTAGACAGATTAACCAACAGAATAGACTAGGGAGATGAGAAAAAAGTTCAAGTACATATAAAACCTCCACACATGACAGAAATGACATTGTGGATCCGTGGAGCAAGAATAGACTGTTCAATAAATAATGATGGGAAAATTGGTTAACCATAAGGGAAAATGAAAGTGGACCTCAACTTCACACCATGCCCCTAAGTCAATTCAAGCTAAGTTAAAAATGGATGTAAGAAAGGCAAAACTATGAAGTTTTTAGAAGTACATATTTTAGATTTTGATTAGGCAAGAAAAGGAAATGACTGAGAAATTTAATTATAATTAATAAATTATATTAATTATAAAGATAGTGAAAGTAACTGCCAAAAACTAAAAGGTGTTTGTATCATGCATAACAAGGGATAATATCAACAATATACAAAGAACATCATGAATCAATCAGTGAGAGAACCCAAGCAAAAATGGAGACAGACTTGCCACTCCCTGCAAAAAGAAATTTGCATGGCCAATAAACATATGAAAAGGTACTCAACTCTGTTAGTAATAAGGGAAATATAAGAACAGTAAGCTTTTCTCAGATTTAAAATTTAGAAATCTGACAATACCAAATATGGACAAGGATATACAGCCACGGAGCTTTCATATGTTTGGTGAAAGGATAAATTGGTATAACTTTTAGAAAAAAAATCCAGCATTCAGAAAGCTTAAGTATATATTAATAATCTCTAATCCAACAAAATTCATACCTACATTTATAAGAAATATTTGCAGAGTGCTCCAGAGACTTGTACAGAATGTTACAGTTCCATAGGTCTGATCAGAAGAACAAAATGGAGCGAAACAAAGCAAAAAAATCCCCAAACAACTTGCAAATGTCCAGTGACATGAATTCAAAAGTAAATTATAAATTTACATGAATGTATCGTTTGTTTTTGATAAATTGTGTATAATTATATAAATTCGTTGATATAATGGACCATGATATGACCACAAAGGACACTTGAAAATATGGACTAATATCTCGCAGCCATGAGGAAGAGGCCCTTGCCTCTATATTTTTTGGTTCACTTTTTTTCCAACGTTATTGAGGTATAATTTACAGTAAATTTCACTCATTTTAAGTGTATGAGTTTGAGTAATTGTATATAGTTGTATGACTATCACCACAATTGAGACAAAGCACATCCATCGCACCCCTAGTTTCCCATACTCCTTTGCACTTAATTCCCTCCCCTACCCCTCAGCCCCAGGCAAAGATAGATCTGTTGTCTATCCCTATAATACTGCCTTTTCTAGAATTTCACACAAATGGTATTGCACAGCATATAGTTCTTTGTGTTTGATTCCTTTCAGTTAATCGTCTTTTCCCATGAGAAGGGACCCCGTATTTCTGACTCTCCATATCTTGGGTAGCTTTAGATGGTGTATATATTACTCGTTAGTCGTGGAGGCTCTAAATTCTGATACTCTTCTCTAATGGGTGTTACTTCATCTTGGTAGATGTTTTCCTTGATTGAACTCTAACCACAAACTCTGTTTCTTAGTTGGCAGCTCCAAACTCCATCAGACTCTTGTTTTAGCTGAGACATTTTGCATCTGCTCTATATATGCACGTTCGAGGCATCTACCAGAGATACAAACGGGAAGAATTTGGGGATCCCCTTTCTGGCTGTTTCCATTCCAGAACAACTCCCTTTAGCAACTGTCGTTGCCCTGGACTCAATCTTATACTTTCTTGGGCCAAAAAGGTGGCTGCTCTTCTACCAGCAACCCCATCGACTCCCTGCGGGACGGAATGCGAGGGTGCCTGGGAAAATCCGGGGCACTGTGGGGGCTCCTTCAATCTCCTCCTCCGGCGCCCCTCCAGTTTGAACAAAATTCCTCTCTACAACACAGCTTTTGTACCTTTTCTTCCTGTGCACCCCACAAAGGCTAGAATATCAAGGAGGTCTTACTTGCGATGTCCCAAACTCCAAATCCAAAAACATAATCCTAAAAAAAGCAGAAAGGGGGAGAGCCCTGCCTGGAACTTCTCCCTCCATATGGGGACTTCCCACCCAAATCCACCTGCTGCTGCGCATGCGCCAGTGCTTTCAGGGCTTCCGTTTTGTTCCGTCCTGGTAAATAAAATCTTAATCATTGTAAACAGAAGTCTGACTGTATTAGATGTTTGTTTTTGCAGGTTTGGAGCTCTTACAAGGGCTTCTCTATTCTGCTGTGAAATCAATATGACCTCCAGTGGCTTGGTAAAGAAAGTTTAGACTTTGTCAGTGGTTCTAATATTTGATTTTAAAGAAATACTTATGGAGGGAAAAAAAAGGATATATATATATATATATATATATATATATAAACCTTGTCTTCGATTTGCCCATTAATAGGCAGGAAAGAAAAATGGAGGGATGGAGAAAGGATGAAAAAGGAAAGGAAGGAAATAAGAAGGGTAAGGAAGAACAGGAGCAGGGGGAGCATGGAGTGAAGAGAGGGACGCAGGGTCCAGGAGAAACGAGAAGAGGGGGCATGAAGTAAGATCAAGAGCCCCAATCGCGAAGGAACCTGACAGACAGAACAAGAGAAAAGGAATGCCTGGAAGTGTGGTTTATAAAATGTAAGGCCTCTCACGTCCTGAGGTCGAATCTACCATTTACCCTAAACGCAGTGGGCAATCACTTGAGTGTAACCACGCGGGGGCGCTCTGCTCCCGGCCTGGCTATCCTTGCCTTGCCTTCCTCCTCCCCCTGAATGCAAGGGACCTGACCTCTGTAGGTTGTCTTCTCCAGGCTGCTACGTCAGAGCCTTTCAGCAGCGTGTGGCCAGTGGAGAGCGCTGGAAGGAGCAGAAGGAGCCGCCAGGGCAGTGCTCGGGTCCTTCTCTTTCCAGTGCAGGAAGAGCAGCAGCTGTGGTTCCTTGGTGGCTCCAGTTCCCGTATGAGGACCTGCAAGGGTTCCAGCTTTTACCAGTGATGTGGCTGAGGATCTGAGAGCACCAACTTATCCTTTTGCTTCTCCATCCTAAAGGTGGGAGGGACTCCCCTGTTAATCTTGAGCTTTTGCTTCTCAGCACCTCCACCACCTCTGAAACCAGTTCCCTGTGACAAAGTCTCTTGCTGTGAATACTTGAAGTGGTTTCTGTTTTTCTCGTTAGTTCCTGACTAATACAGGGGGAACACTTTGTCCCCACTTCTCTGGTTTCCTGAGAGATTTTTCTCAATTATTCTTGGCATCCTTCTGCTCATGGAAAAATATGCTAAATAACCTGGTTAGTGGGTGACAGCAGTTGGTCCACATTCTCATTTGGGTGGATCTGTCCTGGTGGAATTTACGAGTGAATTTTAGCAAC
The DNA here is from genome assembly GCA_032199065.1 of Smutsia gigantea. NCBI lineage: Eukaryota > Metazoa > Chordata > Mammalia > Pholidota > Manidae > Smutsia > Smutsia gigantea. The sequence continues at coordinate 840,005 of JAVSCE010012760.1, read as the reverse complement.
TCTAGATATAGGTAAGGTCTGTCCTCCAGTATAGTCTGCTCTGTAATAAAGTTGGTATTTGAATCTCCATCTGTCTGATTCCTGAGACTGGGCTGGTTCCCAAGGCCAGCACACTATTTTTTTTCTTTTTGGCTCCCTTAAACTCCAGCCATAAGCAGGAGAGAGATTCAGTTTGTGATGCGACCGCATTATAGCCAAGAGAAACTTAAGCCTCCCAGTCTGGCTTATTAGGGGAGAGCCTTTCCCCCACCTCTTCTCCCCAGATATGTTCTACTAAATTTCAGTTCCTCATGATTGAGACTGCATCATAGATCCTGTCAAGAGCAGGAAAGGCCAGCTTCATGGGCACAGGACCCTTGCAAGTGCACAGGGCCTGGCCCTCAAATGCACCGTTGCTTGTTTTAATACTCAGTTGTTGCTGTCTTGAAATTCTTAATGAATTTCCTAACAGGGTGCCCTGCCTTTTTTGCTGGATTACGTAGCCAGTCCTTGGACTAGCCCCCTCCTGGGGTGCCCCTCTCAAGTGTTGGGCAAGTCCTGGGTGCCCAAGCTCCTTGGGATTTTAAGACCAGCAAGCTCTGCCAGAAGCATCCCGGGAGTTTTCCAGGTGGACAGCAGAGGGCAGCAAACGGCCACTTTTGGGCTTCTTGCCCAGGGACACCAGGGTTTGAAGTAAACTTCTGGATGTTAGTATGGAGGGAAGGCGGGCAACAGAGATGGGGGTGCTGTTGTTTTTCTTTTTTTATTGAAAACCATAAACTCTACACCCCTGAGCCCCTCCTCAAGCCTCAAGCGAGGTGGCTTGGGGCATGTGCCGGTCCTGCTCATAGCCAGACCTACTTACTAAAAGAGCCTCCGTGGGGTCTGGCAGGAGGGCTTCCACGGTTGCCTCTAATCCTAGAGCACACCAGCAAGGTCTCTACTTTCATTTGCATTTTACTGATGAGACACTGGACTCAAAAATGTAACTTGTCCACACTTACACAGCTATGAAGTGAGAAAGCATGGACTTGAACCCTGATCTACCCAGGTTCAAAAAGCCATGCTCTTTTCACAAGTTCATTCTGCCTCTACAGAAGGAAAATGCCATTTTTTTCTGGTCTTTGCTTCCTCCGGTGGAAACAAGTTCCCTAGGGCTAGACCCCAGCCCTCTCCCAGTTCCTGGGGAGGCATGCAAACAGGAAAACTTGCAGCGCCCAAGGGGTATGACCTGGATTGCATCTCTCATCAAACAAAGAAAGGGCTTTTTAACCTCTTCCCTCCCTACCCCCTTCTTTTTTACTATAATCTAGAAGCTGGCTCGGCTCCCTCCTGGGGCCCTGTGGTTCAAAGAGAAACTCACATTGATTCAAGCCTAATGAAAACTGTCTTTAGTGAGCACTCTTCCACATTCCCAGTCGGCTTCTAATAATCCCATATAAATGGATTAGATTTAGAAGCTACTTAGAGGACTTCGTAGCTTCCTAAAGCCGACCCAGAGCATACAGGTGTCAAAATAAGACAGAGCTGGAATTTTTCATAGTCAATGGAAATGTTGTTGCCCAGGGATTGCAAACCCAAACGCGCAGCGGGAGCAGACAGCAGTCATAAATGAGGAAAGCATATGTGAGAGGCAGTGTGTGCCTCACTGGTGAGCGTCACAATTCAAAACAAAACAAAAAAACAACTCTGTGCCCCTTAGCCCATCTGAGGGGTGAGATTCATTTAGCCTGTGTAATACTTAGCTTTGCCCTGGCAGCCAGGGAGTGACGGGCTGCACGGTTAGGGATGGTAGCAGCACAGGGGAGGCGTGCTATGCAGTGGCGAGCCACAGGGCTCTGCAATCACCCAACGTGGGTTCAAACCCTGATTTTACCACTGACTAGCTAGGGGGTCTTTGGGCAATTTTCTCCGGCTCTCTGAGCTTTGATCTCTTTATCTGTCAAGTAGTGGCAGCAACACTTACCTTTACAGTGTTGTGAAAAGCAAAGGGCGGTGGCCGCCCGGAGCTGACAGACCCGCAAGTGGGAGTCTTACGGTGTTCTGCTCCTCTGGGCTCATCCGGGTGCCTGAAGCAAACATTCTGCTCTGGCCAAAAAGGCTGCTGCATTCTGTTTCAAAACTTTCTCCTGTGTCATGCTTTCTGTAAGTCCTCCCGGATATATTCAGAAGGAGGGTCTACATTTTACATTTATAAACAACCACAGAAATAAGAAAAAGGCCCCTTTTTGTATCCATGGCCCTCTCTTAAGCCCCTTGGGTGTGGAGAGAACAGAGCAGAAGGAGGAGGCTGGCTCCTTACCCCAGGGTGGAGCTGCGCAGCTTTCCTGAGTTTCACTGAGGCAACACCAGGGAAGCTAGTCCCGCGGCCACCCCAAAAGGAACCTTTGTGATTGTGGGGAGGGGGTGCCTCTGGTTCCCAAAGGGCAGGAGCCAGGACAAAGCAGGACTGTCCCCTGTGGAGCTGGGCGGTGGCCAAGAGGCCTTTCAGCAAAGGATGACGGGCCCTGCGTGGATGCAGCAGGGGATGCAAGGGTGCCTGGGAAGAGGCCTGAGCTGGCAAAATCCGGGGCACTGTGGGGGCTCCTCCAATCTCTCCTCCTCCAGCACCCCTCCAGTTTGAACAAAATTCTCTCTACAACACGACTTTTGTACCTTTACTTCCTGTGCACCTGACAAAGGCAAGAATATCAAGGAGGTCGTAGTTGCGGATGTCCCAAATTCCCAATCCAAAATCCAACATGAGCATCAGCGTCAGATTGTGGGGAACACACTTCTGGGGAAGCTGGGACACCTCAACTGCTCTGACATGCCACCGACTAACGTCACCCACAGCTTTAGTGTTCTGTGACCAGGAGGCCCGATATCATCGAACCTTTTGGGGATAGTAAGTAAATGCACGTATTTTAAGGCTTGGAGCCAGATGTCAAAAGGGCTTTGGATGTTGCCTACAATTAGACTAGAAAGATCATCCGCATTTTGTGGCTGTGGATACAGCCGTCGTGAGGGGGGCGGAGAGCCGGTGTATCAGAGTCTTTATTACACTGAAACTAGAGGCTGCCTGCAGTCCTTCTCGGGATGACGCTGGGTGTGAAAATCAATGGATAAATTCAAACGTAATTAAAACATAATCACAGAAATGTAGGTCAGTGTCACCTGGATCCATGACAAAACCCCTGAGAGGGAATTTATGCAGAGAAAGCCAAGTTGTAGGATCCTAGGGAGCTGAGGCTCCAGATTTGGAGGTGAGATATGTGAAGTACTGGATCGGGTCTTGAGTACATTCATGCTCAAGCAATCATCTAGGAGTCCCTGTCTGTGGGTGGCCTGGGCAGGCTGGGGAGCCTGATGAGATCAAATCCATGATGGGGCGTGAAAGGGACTGAATTTCCCCCGAGGAGAGCCTGCTATTTTCACCACTAGAAAAGGAGAACTTGAGAACTTGACCCTTGACTCTTCTCTTCCCGTTCTTTCTCCTTCAGCTTCTTTCCCCTCCACCTCCCCTTCCCCACAACACTCCTTGAAACTCCAACGGGTTTGGAAGGGCATTCATCTACCCCCTTACCTCCCTGCTCTCTGCCCACAGGCTCAGGAGCGACACTCATGCAGAAACTTGAAGCCTTTTTTCTTGTGCTTCTTGCCTTGATCATTGCACCCACTCCCAACTCTTACTTCAATCCTCATTTCTTCCCTTAATAAATATTTCCTGAATTCCTGTACCATGAATACTCCTTTGAACTCGGACATGTGCACCGAAGAGCCAAACCTGAGAACCCTTGGTGAGAATCCTTGGTGAGTGACTGACACAGGTCAAGTCCCTTCCTGCCTTAACGTGGAGCCTTAGCATCCTTGTTGCCTTATTACCAACCCCATCTGGGGACTTATAAGTCACCTCTTAACACCACCCTGGGGGCCTGCATATTGTCTTTAACCACAGAAGAGAAGGGCTGCTCGCTGAGCACGGACGGGTCTTGTTGGTCCCATAGCACAGGACCTCTCGGAGCCCAGGGCCTCGGGAAATATTTTTTAAAGTAAAGAACAATAATTTAAGTAGAGGTGGAGGGATGCAGTCTCCAGCTTTTGGCTCTGGGCTGCTCTGGAGGGGCGGCGCTGCTGAGGTTGCCGTCATCACTGCACTGTCAGCCTTTCCTGATGGACTTCCTCCAAGAAGCCCTCCACCTGGAGCCTGGGCCGCCGCACCTCCACACTCCGCCCTCTATGATCCCATCCACCCTGGAATGATGATCCAAAGAGTAATTTACAAGCCAACTCCCCTGACATGGGCTCCGGCAAGTCCTGGCGGGTGTCTGTTGGCTTGGGGATGGGGGAGCAGCCCTCACTCGCTCTCTGCAGCCGCTGAACACCTGCGGGCCCCAGAACTGTCCCCAGCCCGCCCTCTCCTGCAATCTCCCGCTGGATCTTGAGTTCCAGCTCAGATGTAGGGGAAGGAGATCAGACATAAAGTTCCAGGGGCTGAAAATTCCTCCCAAGAGGACATTCCCACCCCCTCACCCTCCACTTTGCAATGAAGCAGAAATTTTAACTCTTCGGGGCAAATTTTCAAAGCTGAGTAACTGCCTATTACCCACGTAAATCCTGTTATTTGTTAACAGTATTTGAATGACTAACTTGCTCCCATTGCTTTGAAAATGTATCTTAATAGGTGAGCAGGGGCGATTAGAGATGAAAAGTACCCGTGCAGGACCTTCTGTGAGGCCACAGGCCCTTCAAACTGGCATCCCAAAGCTAGTGAAAATAACTTTCTTTAGAAGAATGCAGAAGGAGGGTGGCTTAAAGGGGAAAGGGAATAAAGGGCGTATCCCTGTGGTAGGAAAAACTGGGGGACCACCTTCTCGACCACTCTGAGCTGTTGTTCAGACCTGTCCTGTGATCACCAGTTCCGCAGACAAGGGTTATGCTCTGCCCCTGGATTTTCTGGGCTGTTAGAGAAATGGGCCTAGGCTTTCAGGGTAGAACAGGGGTGTCAATGGGAAGAAGGTCCTGAAAGCACCCTGGGGGCTCTTCCCTCTCTGCCACATTGCTCTTGCCGAAGGCCCCTGCCCCACTGTAATGCCCAACAGCTCCCACCCCCTCCCCTGGTGCTGAGCGTGGCTCAGCAACTCGCGACCCGTGGGTTCTGGTGCTGCCCAAGGCCCCCCAGAATGGACACCTGCAAGTCCCCACATGGGAACTGCAGAGCCACCAACCCAAGAAAGGTACTTGCTGCAGGCAAAGAGCAAAGCCAGAGACCTGGGGGATCACTGCATACTCGGGACCCCACCAGGCCCTGAGTTCAGCTCAGAGCAGGAGGTAATGCGGTGTAATCAGTGGGGTCTCCAAATGGGCTGCCTTGGAGATTCTGATGACCCCGCCCTGATACCCAACGAATAAGTCATTTTTCAAGCTTTTCAGGTGATTCTAATGTGCAGCCAAGTTTGAGGACGAATGATGTCAAGTGCTTGAGATGATTTTGAGATTCCGAGGCCCAGTGGGGAGAGAGAAGAAGGTTTATCAGTCTCTGGTTGGAAAAGGAAGCGGCCAAGCATTGAAGACTTGGAAGCTTCCATCCTTTCCTATAAAAATTATGGTGTCCTTTGGGCGTAGAAATGTTTCTAGTTCTTCCTTTGAAAGGGAGACTCTCTGGCTTAACTAGTTAAATGTTTTTGTGCAAATTTGACTTTGAACTGTTTATAAAATTAAAAAAAAAAATTTTATAGATACATTTTCAAACTTAGAAATTTCAAGAATAATGCATACAACACTTGTTTACTCTTTATCCAGAAGCATGAATTGTTAAATTGTTAATATTTTACCATATTTGTCCATATGTATATGTATTTACACAACATGCACATACATATATACATAAACATCTCTCTATATATCACATGCACACATATACATATGCAGTCTCTGTATATGTGCTTATATATATACACACGTGTGAATTATGCATATTATTTTCTGAGCCATTTAAGGGTTACTTGTATGCATCAGGCCCCTTCACTATGCATTGTACCCCTTTATCCATACTTCAGTGTCTATTTGCTAAGAACCTGGGTATCATTTTACATAAAAACATTTTATATAATAAAAATATTCAGGATATTTGTCATAGCTACAATACTATTATCTACATTACAGTCCATATTCCAGTATTGCTATTTGTTTCAATAATGTCTTTTATAGATTTTTATTTTCCAATTCAAGGTCCCATCTAGAATCACAGATTCCATTTGTTTACAGCTTAAGCTTCCTGGCAGGGAAGAGAGATTTGCATTAAAATTGTCTTACTGTATAATACAACAAAACAAAGAAGATGTCATCTGGTCTTCTTTTTCATTGCCAAAATTCATAAGCCAATTTCTTTTATGAAAAATTTCCTCAGAAGCAAATAAAAAATTTTTCTCATGGCTTTTCAAACCTTTAGATCTTGAAGAAATATATTACCACATTAATTTTTTTCTCTTGTTGCATGGATGCATACAGCATTATGGGTTAAGGGAAATGTTCCACAATAACTTTGTGATAAAGGAAACATCTCTGGCAATGTCTTCTCAAGAGGTGGCCAAGAAATGCTGTTCCATGAATGAATTAACGAATGAATGATGCCTTGCTTGGATTATTGCAATAGACTCCTAGTTGGTTTATTTTTTCCCCCTAAAAAAATATAAGTTTTTGGTTAATTTTGTTAAAGAACTTATTTCTTTAAAATTTTTAAAATATTTATTTTAAAAATGTATTAACATTCGTCTATTCAAATTTACTTTATTAAAAAAAAAACATAAGTCAGATTATGCCCCTGTTCACATTCTCAGCACCCTCCATGGCTTCCCAGCTCATTCAGAATAAAGAACAGCATCTTCAAAATCACCTGCAAGGCCCTCTGTGTTTTATCCTCCAGGACCTCCCATGCCCATCTGCCTTCCCTCCCAGATGCCGTCTCTTATGAACCCTTCATTCCTTGATCCCTCTGCTCTAGCCACATTGGCGTCATGTGGTTTTTTGAAGGTATGGGGCATACACCTGCTTCTGGGCCTTTGCACTTGTTTATAATTCTCTTCTCCATCTATCCTAGTTTGTCCTTCACTTTTTCTAGGTATTTATTCAAATATCGACTGCTTTCCCCCATCCCGAATCTGCTCTCTATAGTTTCCTCCTTGTGTATTTCCCTTCCTCCTCCATATCTGAATGGGCTTATGGGGACTGTACAGCATCTTAGCGCACTTACAGTTTATGGAAAGTTGGGCACCCATTTTCCTCACTTCTCTCTTTCATTTCTGTTTGCAAACCAAGCAATGCTTTCAGAATTCATCTTTTTATTGAAATTTCTTGTCAAATGCAGCCAACGGCAATCCAAACTTAGCATTCTCTTATCCAAACTCTTCCCCTAGACCAACAGTTGCAAATAACAATCAACAGGCCAAACCCAGCCCAGTGCCTGTTTTTGTAATAAAGTTTTATTGGAACGTAGGCATGCTCATCTGTTTATATATTATCTGTGGCTGTTGTCATGCTACAGTGGCAGAGTTTACTAGTTGCAGAATAAACCACATGGCCTGTAAAGGTGAAAGTATTCACCATCTGGCTCTTTAGAAAGTCTGTGGACCCCTGCCTTAGACTTATAAGTTGAAGCAACTCATGGTTAAAGGCCCAGCTTTAACCTGACTTTTTGCTATTGTGTATCACGGATTGCCATGTTCCAGCCTGACTGCTAAGCTCATGCCACATAGTTTAGGGTTCTTTGTTATAGCAACATTCCATTCCTAGTGTTAGTCAGGATAATTGACACCAGATGAAACAATCAAACTCGGGAGTTTAACCTGACAAAAGCTGGCTTCTTGCTCACACAAAGTGTACAGTCAGGTGGGCGACCATGCTCCATCTTGCAGCTGTACCATCTAGAAGGCCTAACCTCCAAAGTCACTCAGCAATTTAAGGAAGAGGTAGAGGAAGACTACTATTCTCAACTGCTTTTTCTTTCATGGGTCAGACAAGTTATAAGGCTCCAGTCTAAATATAAGGGGGCTTGGGATATTTAGAGGACATTTGAATGTTTGATGGGTTCTAATCAGTCTTTGTAACTTCGATCCTTCACCTCCGAGTAAGATCGGTAAACTCATCCCATCAGAGCCTCTTGGAGAATCCCATGGAATGGGATCCCACAGCCTTTTCCAAAGGCCCTGGAATCTTTCTTTGCATCCAGTTAAAGCAAGGAGTTTATCTTGAGAGCTCCTGATACATAGGAAGAAATGATTTGATGAAAGGAAAGAGGTATGTGTGGAGAAAGTGGGGAGGTGGAGAAAAGACTTAATGAGAGAGAAAGAAAAACTTGAAGTTAAAAAGAGGGGCAGCTGAAGTGGGAAAGGGTTTTCAGCAGCCTGTGAACTGCAAAGCTTTTCAGAGCACGGACACCGTTTAAATCCAAGCTGTCATTATGACTACAAAGATTTTTGCTTATTTCAATGTTATTATTGAATATAGTAAATCAAGCATTTTATGACTTGAAGGAACTTCAAAAATAAATTTAGTTTCCCCAAGTTATTGAAGAAGGGTTTAGAGTTCATTTCTTCTTAATAGAGCAAGGTCACACATTGCATTTTCTAGCAAAAGGAAATGTTTAGAGAGTTTTAGTAGAGGGCTGGGTCCTGAGAGACAGGAATTTGGGCTCTGTGCCCAGTTCTTTTTTCTGACCCCCCATTCATGACCCTAAGAAGTCACATAACCTTCTTGGAACCTCAGTTTCTCCTTCTGAAACAACCACTGCTTGCTTCCTTCGGCAAGATGGATGGTTGCTAATAACACAGCGTTAGCAAAGTTACTTTGAGGTCTTTGAATGAAAGACAGCCTATAAATTCTGCTGAAGACTGAGTGTCTAATTAAAGGAACAGTAGCATGTAGTACTCTACTAATAAATGTTGACAAAAGTAAATGTTCTCTATTCATCCTGGCAAGGACAAGCTATTCATCTATTGCAAGTATGATGAGAGAGTGTGTGTTCCAAGGTCATAAAATGTTAATATTGCTCAGAAACATATTTTGGATCTATATCTATATTACCACCTAGAGTAATAATTAATAGAATCAGCCATCTAGGTTTATAATTATATAACAACTAATAATGAACAACAAATATGTAGCACAGCTTTGTCCCTTGACTTGGGTATGAAAATAACAATGATTTGCTACCCAAAAAGTTAAAACCATAATTCTGGTAAAGCAAGAAAAAGCTGTGAGAGAAATATGGAACATTGTGTGAGGATCACCTTCTCTGAGAATCCTGAAATATTAGCCAGGAAGTCCTACACTGATCACACAGGAAGGTCACAGAGAGATTTCAAAGCTGCTATTAACTCCTAATATCCAGGATTCTCATCAACTCAGCCAGTATACAGGGGCTCAAACATACCCATGTCCATTTCTGTAGGTGATTTCTCTGGTTATTGGAAAGAGTTAAGGAAAACGAGTCCAAGAGATTACTCACCCTGTCACTAACTGCAACCTTGAACAAACTATTTTTTGGGCCTCAGATGCATTATCTGCAAAATGATGGCACTGAACCAGCAATAAAACAACTGTTCACTGAGTATGTCTACCAGGCCCTTTGCTGTGCACTACACATGCCTTATCTTATTTAATCCTCTAAGGTAGGTGTTATTATCTTCATTTAGCAAATGGAACTATGGCTCAAAAAAGGTTACAAAATATTTTATGCACAGGAATTAATTTGATAAATATTTACTAAGCATCCGCTCTGTATGAGTTGTCACAAGTCAAGGAAAGACATTTAGTCCTCACCCTTGCTGAGCTCACAGTCTGGAAGAGCCTCACCATTTAGGAGTCTGTTAGTCTGTTCAGGCTGCTATAACAAAGTACCATAGACTTGGGGGCTCAAACCATGTAAATTTACTTCTCGTGGCTCTGGAGGCAGGAAGTCCAAAATCGGTGCCAGCATGATCTGATTCTCATATGAGCCCTCTCCCAGGCTGCAGACTTCCAGCTTTGCACAGTGTCTTCACCTGGCAGAGAGGAGGAGGTAGCCAGCTCTCTAGAGACTCTTATGAGGACCCAAAACCCATTTATGGGGGCTCTATCCTCATGATCTCATCTAATCCTAATTATCTCCCAGAGGCCTCCCCTCCTAATACCATCACATGAGGGTGGGGAGATAGTGTTTCAAAGTAGGAATTTGGGTGAGCAACACAAACATTCAATCCACAAGAGTCATAACTAGGAGATGGAAGATGCGATCTGAGCTTAGGTCTGTCTGAGATCTCAGCCTTTTCAATGCACTAATGAGTTGTCTGTGCTTGTCTCCAATGCCCTTCCTCCTGTTCTCTCTTACACTCTCCCCACCCAGGCTTTTGGCCTCACCAGACCACTGAAGTCTCATTGTGGCAATCAAGGATCTCCACCTTACAGTTACCTACTTCCTTACCTATCTTCCCCACAAGACCGTGCTCCTGCCCGTGCTAAATCCAGCAGGCAATTCTCCCGCCTCATCTTACCTGACTCAGCAAACAGCATTTGACAGTTGATCCCACCCTCCTCCTTGATGTGCTTTCTTAACTTGGCTTCAGGATTCTCCTTTCTCTGGGTTTTCCCCCAATCCTTATCCGTGGCTCTTTATCAGTCTTATTTGTTACTGTGTCCTCCTCTCTACAGATATTTTGTGTGGTGATGTTCCAGAGCTCAGACCTTGGGCGTTTTCTCTTCTGAGTCTATGCTCCCCCCCTGGCGACTGCATGCTGTTGCAATGTTTCTCATACCATCTCCGTGAGGATGACTCCTAAACTTAAATCTTGGGTTCAAAACTATCAGATTTCAGACTTGAGAAACTACCACCACTTAACATCTCCACTTGCATGGGTGTCTGACGGACACCCAAAATCAGCATGTTCAAACTCACACCCTGATCTTTTCACCAAAACCTGTTCAACTTGCAGCTTTCTCCATCTTAGATGACTGTAACTTTATCCTTCCAGTTTCCTAAGCCAAAAGCTTTGACTCACTCTTCATTCCACTCTCGCTTGCATATTCCTCATCCAGTCCTTTAGGAAATCCAGTTGGCTTTACCTTCAAAATGGACCTAGAAACTGACCAGTTCTCACCCTCCCACTGCTACGACCCAGTCCAGAAACCATCACTACCTCTTACTTGGGCATCTACTCGTGCCAGATGTCAGGAATATAGACAAATAAGACACGGTCCCTGCCTATTGAGAGCACATAGTCTAGTGGGGATGATAGACATGGAAAAAGGTCATTGCGATGGACTGCGGTGAGTGTTGTGACACGCACATGGGAGTTTAGAGGAGGGGATGCAGTTTCTACACCCACTTCCAGCTCAAATGTTAAAGCTTCTCACTTGAGCCTTAGATCTTTAAGCTGATGTACCCATGCTAGGCATCCTAAGATCAATTAAAAGAGGCTCCAGGTTCCATTCATGTCTATTAGATACTTCAATACCTATCTTTCTACCTTTTATTTTGGCTTCTGTTCCCTACTCACCCATGGGCTTAGAGGTAGGATTCAGAATTTCCCATCATTGACCTTCAGTGTGTGACATTCAGGATGTGGCCTACACTGGCCTCTTTTCTCCAGGCAACTTAGACTGATTGCTCACTAAACCTGTTCTGGCCCCAGGGACTCAGCCCCAGCAGCCTCGCTGGTACAGTCCACAGAATGTGGCAGTGCTATACTCTGATATTATCCCAAATTCTCATTGAATCTGTGCTTAATTAAGAGCAATTGGCTTTGGCTTCCTCAGTAGGCGAAATGTCTATCCTTCCTTTCCCTTTGCTTTTCACTGCTCCACCTTAATCCAGGCTTGCTAGTTTCTCTCCTTTCCTTCATCCTCTCCCAGCCAATCTTGTACATGACTTCCATTGATATATTCCTAAATCATTGCCTTGACTACATCTTTCCCAGTTAAAAGCCTTCAAGGGCTCTTTATTACCTCCCCCATATAGTCCAAATCCACCAGCAATCAAGACTCTCTAAACTTCTCCCATCTTACCTCCCAGCCCTACTTTTCCATAGGGGGACCCATGGGGACCACAAATGCATGTGCTTTCTCACCAGCATGTCTCATGCTTTTCCCTTTGTCAAGAATGTGTTTCTCCCTTTTTCCACTGAGACAGTATCTTCAAGGCCTAAGCCAAGTCTCTCCTCCTTCCAGCTCCCTGTGGCCCCTCTGGAGTCATGGCTCCCTGGCCTTTATCACCAGCCACTACTCATGTCCTCACTTCTTGTAACATCCCTTGCAATGTGCTTTTTATTATTTTATGTTTTTTATTCTTGTACTAAGACTTAAGTCTTCTCTCTTTGGCTATGCCATGAACTCTCAACATGGCGTACTGGCAGAGCACAGACCTTACGGTCAGACAGACATAGGTTAATGCCAGTTCTCCTACTGACTAGATACGTGACTTTGAGTAAGCCACTTCACCTGGAGCCTCAGCTTCCTTATCTGTAAAATGGAGATAATAGTTATCTCATAAGATTGTTGTGAGAATCAGATGAGACAACATACATGAAACAGCTGCAGAGGACCTGGCTCATAGCATTGTGTCCTGCCTGTGTCCCATGTGGAGCCTTATACATAGCACATTTTGAAAATCTATTGATTTAGTTTTGAAACAATATGTCTATTGTTAATTATGAACAACTAGAGAAGAGTCATAGAATATAGAATAATTACCCATTTCAGCAACACACTTCTGCAAAAGGAAAAGAAAAAGGAAAGAAATGCTCAGGGTCCAAAACTGGAGTGGACACTGAAGAAAGGAGTTTCTAGCAGTACCGATTTTTAGTTGTCCTTGGGGACAGAGTTGTCAAGTTTGCATTTCCTTGCCCAGTCAAAGACAGGGACAAAGCCTTACATGGAGACCCTGGCTTGGAGCCAATACCTTTTAGGGGTACATTCTGGAAAAATCCTGCCCACCTCTAAAGGGCTCTGGGTATGAAAAAACACTTCCCTTCTGAAAAATTGTAACCACAAACCAATTGTAACTAAAGGATTATATCCACAGGATTTGAGGCTCAAATGTACACTACCTGCGTGGCAGGGAGACCCTGATGATTTGTCATGAGACGCATCCAGAGCTGGTAACAAGGCTGGGCAGAAACAAATGCAAACACCTACTTGAAGACACACGTAAATACCCCGAAATCCCACAGCTGAACACCCCTGAACATCAGGTGCAACCCAAACATACGGAACACGCAGGAAACAATCGCACAGAAAACAGCAGAAATAAAAAACCAACAAAGCTACAACAAAAGCAGCAGGGTTAGACCCATACATGCCCCCCCACCCCCCAGGCAGCACTACTGGCTGCAGCGGTGAGACCCGAGCCTGCCCTCAAGGAGCACCAGCCTGGGAAACAATCATTTGCCACGTATGGCGATGCAGACAAATCCCAATGGAAGAATGACTTGTGTCCCACAGGGAAGTTGAATATGTTGTTCAGCTATCAGAACGTCACATCAATAGGAAGCAGTGTTTTACCCAGTGTATCACAAAAGCTTTTGGAATCCACAAGTCAGAGCCTCTTATGGACAGAGGCACAGTTTTCAGCACAAATTTGTGTTCAATAACATTGGCTAAATACATTCACAAATGAATGAATGAGGCAGCTACAACTGACTGAAGTTCCAGTACTGTAGAGCCCGGAGCCAAGGGACTTAGAAGAAGGAAAAGGAGAAACAGGTTTTATTTTCTTTCCAAGGCACAAGCCTGCCTGTCTGAAGAGCACGTAAATAGGTAGGTGCCTTTTGTGCCAAGCCCTCTTCCACCTCCCCACTAGGGCTTCTGGAGCTTTCCCTGCTGGTCCTAAATCCAGGACCGCATGGAATCACCAAGGCTTTCCTATTCTCAAATGCCTCTCTGCCCTTAATGCCCATCTCGTCTCGTGTTGGGGATCTTAGCTCCCTGTTCTCAGGAAAGCCCTCAGACAAGGATCTGGTTAAAATATAAACAGCCCCTCAGATGGCTACAGCTCTAAGGGATGCTAGTTTCCCAAATCAGTCTCCCATCGGTGTGACACCGTGAAATGAATGCATTCCAGCTACCTGGTCCCGATGGCCCTGGGGCTGACGATCTTTGTCCAGGCCCACTTGCCTAAGGGTCCACCTTTGGAATAACCTTCCTTCATTCACTCATTCATTCACCAAATATTTACTGACTGCCTACTTCTGTTCAAGGCCTTGGAGATGCAATGACGAAGGCTGAAAATAGGCGTGCTCCCAAGGAGTTTTCCTTTTAGGAGAGGAGATAAATAATAATAAAAACAATTACATGGGCAAGATAAACACAGAGAGTGATAAATGCTATTTAAAAAACAAAAGAGAGAGAAGTAAGAGAGACCAGCCCTGCCTTCCTCCCACCACATCTGCCCCACCAACTCTGTTGAACTCAAAATATTTTTTTTAAGCTTCAGTTTCTTTTAAGCTGCCTGTCTTGGTAGTTGAGTCTGTCTTAAAGGCCCAGGGGTGGGGAATGAGTATAAGAAGGTGTCAAAATATTTGTAGAAATGTCTTTACCTTCAACGATAACTGCTACCACTCTATCTGATTTCTTCATGGTTCATGCACACACACTTAAGGGAAGTTCATTCTTGATACGAGCTGTAAGGTTCTGCTTATCAGTGGACTCTGTCTGCCTCACTGCTAATTTCCACAGAGAAAGGAAAGTTTTCCCAACACGACCCTTCGAAACCAAGGCAGCTCTGGATGGTGATTGAGGCACTGATTAAACAGCCACAAATAAAATGTGAGCTTGTATTCATTTCTGCAGGCAGCAGCCTGGGCTTCTTCCTGGAGACTGTTGACAAAGAAACTTGAGAAGGCAAAAAGGCCTTTGAATAGCAAGGGGACACTCTGAAGTGCGGGAATAGCATTCTGCTGGTGATGGATGAGTGAGTCACTCTCCTCTGAGCCCCTGATTCAAGCTCAATCTGTCCACAGACCTCAGGCACTGAGCCGCTTAAGAGGCCAGAGGGGAGCCTCCTGCTATTCCCTCCTTCAGGGACTGTTCTCCTGGAGAAGCTACCATGTGTTCATGTGTTTGTGTAGCTTTCCAGAAACTCCTTATCCTCTCCAGGCGCCTGGCAGCCCTGAGGGTGCGGAAGCCTCCGTAGAACCCAGAGCTCTTGTTGCGCCGGGAGCCACTTCCCTCTTACCCTGATCTCAACAGCCCGCAGATCTCAACACCACAAAGAAGAAGTCTTTTGTACTTGAAAACTTTGTGCAGAAAAGGAAATTATTTTTTAAATCCCATTTTTGAAAAAAAAAAAGGTGTTCCTTATAGATTCTTTTGATGTGTTAATTACAGGTCCTGTCCAATGTGTTGCGAGTAAAAGAACCAACAAATCAGTGTCCCTTGTGCCAGAACCACTTCTCCTTCTCCCGGTCTCTGTAGCTCTGCGTGTGTGCGTGCGTGCGTGCGTGTGTGCGTGCGTGTGTGTGTGTGTGTGTCCTTCTCTCTGTCTCTCTCACACACACATCTTCTGCTGAATCCAGTTTTTTGTCAGTTATTCCATGTATTGTCCCCTCCCTGACCCCCCCGGCACCAGGCTCTCACCATCTCCCCCCAGGGCTAGTGCCATAAGCCTCCTAATAAGTATGTATCTCTATGCCTCATATCTCTTTTTTTTTTGGAGGGGAAATACAGACTGAACATCAGGTTTCAAATGATGTCTAATTTTTCTTAACTGTAGCATCGTGAGCGGGATCTGGAGTATGTGAAAGAAATTTTAATAATTGAGAATAGCCAAAATTCAAGAACTAAGGAAAATGCATACTCATTTAATAAAAATCCTTTGCATTCATGATTGTTCACATACAGTGATAAATGAATGCTGTCAGAAATCATTCCAGTTCAAACTTAGACGGGTATATACGGCAAAGCACACACTGATTACATAGCCATATACTGGAATGACAGAAAAGAGAAATCATTTGTATTAATTTTATACTTTTTTTTTTACAAATGAAGAACAGCAGCTCTGGAGTTTCTGGCACAATCGCAAACATTTATTATAGTTACAACATGCAGGGCAATCGTGTAAGAATGAATAAATAGTTATCATGTCTCTTATGGAGTTAAATGTGGATTTTCAAAAAAGACAGATCATTTGGCTGCTCTCGATCTATCACCAATATTAATCTGATTTCATTTGGTTCTCACCTGTATTGTTGCAGGATTCAGTAGCTCCTCATTTTTTATGGCTGTGTGATATTCAGCTGCATGGTCGTAGCACAGTTAGTTTACCTAGTTGTCAGTTGGAGGACATTTGGGTCATATCTCATCTTTGGTGCTTATGAATAAAGCCATTATATACATGTATTATACATGCATGTGCAGGGTTTTTATGAGCATAGCCTTTCATTTATCATGGATAAATACCATGCATAGGATCACTGCAGGAGAGTTCCAGTTTCTCCACATCCTTGTCAGCATTTGGTATTGTCATTTAAAAAATTTTTGCTCATTCTAATGGTTATGTATTGGCATCCAATTGAGATTTTAATTTGCATTTCCCTAATGACTAATGTTGCTGAGCATTTTTTCATATGCTTATTTGCTTGCCATTCATACATTTTCTTTTGTAAAGTATCTTCAAATCTTTGGATATTTTTTAAATTGGGTTATTTTTCATATATCATTTAAAAATGCTATCTTTCTCACTGCCTTGATATATTATTGTTATTGGTCATCATTTCCTTATTACCTACAGGACAGGGTTCAGATATCTTACAATGACACAAAGAACACCCCCATAACCTAGCCTCTGACAGTCTGCCCTTCCATTTCTTTCTGCTCCTAAACATAGTCTTTCCAAACCTGAACCTACTCTCTACAGGTTCTCAAGTGCTGCATGGTATTCTCTAATTTTTGCACATGCTGTGTCCTCTGCCTTCTTTCCAGGTAAGTTCTTACTTATCTCTCAAGGCCCAGATTAGAAACTTTGGAATTTTGATAAAGACATGAATTAGGTTTCTGAGCATGTGTTGCTACTATAATATTTATTACTTATCTATTTCCGCATAGCAAATTGCCTAAAAACTTACTGGCTTAAGACAACAAACATTTAGTAGCTCATAGTTTCTGTGGGTCAGAAATTTGGGAGTGGTTTGGCTGGGTGGTCTGGCTTACAGTATCTCACCAGGTCGCAGGCAGAATGTCAGTAAGGACTGCAGTCATCTGAGGGCTTGACTGGGCCTGGAAGATCCATTTCCAAGATGACTTATGTGACTGAGCAGGCAGCCTTAGTTCCTTGCTGGCTGTTGGCTGGAAGCCTCAGTTCCTCACCAAATGGGCCTTTTCTCATGACGCACAGCTATCGTCCCTTGAGCAAGTGATCCAAGAGTGAGAAGCAGAAACCATAATGCCTTTATGACCTAGACTTGAAGGTGCTGTACTATTACTTCTACCATATCTTTTACTCATGCAAGCAGTGGGGAAGGGGTCCAAACAGGTTGTGAATACCAGGAGGTCAGGATGATTCAGGACCATCCTGGAAGCTGTCTACCACAAGAAGTAATTAAGAACATAGACTCAAAATCCATTAAGACCCATGTTCAAATCCTGGCTCTGCTATCTATTAGCTGGGTTACCATATGTTAAGTTACTTAATTTCTCTATGCCCTGATTTTCACATCTGTAAAATGTATATGATAGTATTCACTATATGGGGTTGATATTGGGCCTAAAAATGATTATTTACAAAAAGCACCTGGCTTACAGTAAACATATAATAAATGTTAGCTATTGGTAAGGTGATCTCTGCGCACAGCTCGCAGCATTCTCAAGCCAGTGCCATGAGGGTGCTCCCACCTGCACAGCTCCCCCATGCTCTTCCCAGCTTCTCCACCTGGGTGCTCACTTTCAGAGACGGGGGTGTTTTGACCTTCACATGCAGGGCCTCCCTGTCCATCCCCTACCTCCAGTGTTTTACTTTGAGCAACCCCAGGCTTCCCTGGTGATATTAAGCTGTAATTCCATTCCCCTACATCCTAAAGATGTGAGTGAGATAATATGTGTATCCTCAGATTAAAACTCCAAAGTCTGTCTTATTAACTCCATCCCATGTGTGGCCACCTGCCCAGACCTTGTGCCTTTTAGAACTATTTCCACATCACTTTAATTCATTTATAAGCCTTGTGTGATTGCTCATTTCCAGGCCGAGGCTTGGTGCCTGGGATGCCAAGATCAAGAAGGCAAGGAGAACCTGCCTTTTACAACCTCAGTGTTATTTCATGTCATCCTCATCCTACTTTTTTTGGATGTAATTTTTCTTCTCCTTGTTAAACTGTGTTTTATTACTAACAACAAATTATTGAACACCACCTTCATGCCAACTCTACATTCCTGTCATCCCTCTGACAATCTGCTACCCCCAAAGCGGAAATGAGCATGCTGACCGTGATCCTAAACCCTTCAGTTTCCTATTAGAAATTCAAGGTTACAAGAGATTCCTTCTAGATTTCTTTTGCCTGATACATTCTATATGTTGGTTACTCCCTCTCTGCCCCTGCCCCCTTCTCCCCAAGCCCACAATCTGCCTTTCTTTGCCCTGCTTTGAGCCCTGGGATTCTAATCTCTCTGCAGAGCATCACATCAGCCCTCTGGCCTTCTGGGTCCCTTAGGGTTCAGACAGAGGGAGGCACCAGACAGAGATCAAAGGGCAGCAGGAGATGAAATTGGAGTATTTCTTTCCTGATTCCTTTCTACTTTGGTGCTGTGCCTCTGGCAATAGCCATGTCCCTCCATGGCCACAGCTCCTGCCTGGGCAGGTGGGAGGGAGGAACCTCCTCCAAGTGTCTGGCTCTCCCTTGGCCCAGAGACACTATTTCTTCCCTTGCCCTTTCAGGCCCAGGGGTGGTAATGCCTTCCAGCTGTTGCAAATTATGGCCCATACTAAGCTATTGTCTAAACTCCATGAACTTGCAAAATACATTACTCAGTCTCATTGAAGAACATCATGTTCTTCCCCCCAACATTATTTCTGATCCAGGAACACATTTCACAGCACAAGAAGCCAGGCAATAAGCTCATGCCCCCAGGATCTATCGTTCTCACCTTGCAAGAGGCAGCACACCTGATAGATGGTTGAACAGACACCTGAAGATCTATCTTTGGCACCAAGTGGGAGGCAACACCATAAAACTTTAAGGTTCCATTTTACAGGAGGTAGTATGCACTTTGAATCAGCTCTCAATATATGCGTCTGTTTTCCCCACAGATAAAATAAACAGGTCCAAGTATCAAGGGGAGGAAGGATTTACGTTATTCTGATGTTTCTGAGCTCTAATTACTCAAGGGATGAATACTTCCACTAGGGGACCCAACAGGTTCCACTGAAGTGAACCACCACGGGCTCATCAGGTCACTAAACTAAAAGGCAAAGACTAAGAAGGGAGTTATTCTCCCTACTGGGTGGTGGGTTTTGGTTACCAAGGAGAAATTGCATGGTTGATTACAATGAGAGCACGGAGGACCATGTCTGGAACCTAGGGGATTCTTGGGGGCACCTCGTAGTACTTCCATGTCCAATAGTAAGATAGGCAGAACCACCAGAGATTCAGACCCTTCAGAAATGAGAGTTAGGGGCATTCTACTAGGTAAAGAACCCACACCAGCTGATACCCTGGCTGAGGGCAAAGGAGGAAAACATGAAATGAAAGGAAGGAAGTGATGCATGTCAACTCTGCCCGGTGATCAGCTGCAGAGCCAAGACTGTCACAACCATGCACGGTTTCTTCTGCACATGTTATGTATACGTGTATACTTAAGCACATGCTTTCTTCTTCTCTCTCTTCCTTCCCTTATAATTCATAATTTATGTCAGTGTTTGTGATGCCAGTGAACTTTAAAATTTAGTCTGGTTACCAAACATTCAGGTGGGACTGATATTCCTATCACCCAGAGACAGATACTGCATCTGTCATCCAGAAGTGGACACACTTACTTTGGGGATTTCGTGTCTTTCCTCTCCAGAAAAGCTAAGTGTCTCTTTATTTGTAGAAAGGATAGTTGCATTTCATTAGGCAGAAGCATAAAACCGTATTGTTGTATGGAGGTTGAGGTTGTGTAGAAAGGTGTGCATGAGTGATGAGTAGCCAAAGGGGTAGACTGTGCCGCTTACTGCAGAGTGATTTGCCACTCCCAGCCCTTCCATCTGCGCTCTGCTTGCTGCTCCCGGGGCTCGGACTCTCACCACGTCACTCCTTTGCCAGTTGGCTCCCTGGTAGGTTTTGTCAATAGGGAGCAGTAATGGGAGCTGGAAGGCAGAAACGGGAAGAAGGGACTTGTTTCTTTCACTGTTGGCTTGCTGCTCCTGTCAGCATCCCCTGGGCAATTGTTTGTCACCCTGGCAATGGCACTTGGTTCCAGGTTTCAGGGTTTTGTTCTCACTCCGAGTTCACCTCACTGTACCTCTTACGGAGCTGGGAATCAGCTCTGAGGTGTCCATTCTCTCAGGTCTGGAGCCCTCAGGCCAGTTGAACAGGGCCAGCAGGTGGAGCATCTGCCTCAGAGTTCTGGGTTCCAGTTCCACAGACCTTTTGTTCCTCATGAACTATCTCAGTCTCTTCCCTTTGTTTTCCTAGCTCTAGATTTAGTACCTGCTTCCTGCAGTGACCAAGTCTATGTGCATCGGTTGTCTATTGCTGTGTAACAAATTACCCCCACATTTAGCAGTTTAAAACAACACACATTTATTACCTCACAACTTCTAAATCTGGGTGTAGTTTGTCTTGATGCCTCTGGCTCAGAGTCTCTAACAAGACAGCATACAAGGGGCTGGCCAGTCTGCAGTCATCTCAAGGCTTGACTGGGGGAGCATATACTTCCAAGCCAGTCATGAGGATAACTCCCAAGCAGGATAACTTGCAGGCTGTTGGCTGAAGGCCCCCTCATTTCCTTGCCATGTGAGTCTCTCCATAAAGCAGCTTACAACCTAGACACAGGCTGCCATCCTAGCAAGCAAGGGAGAGAGACAGAGGGTGAGCATGTGGAAGCTAGGGCCTTTTATGATCTAATTTCAGAAGTGACATCCCATTGTTTTGGTCATATTCTATTTCACATGCAAGGGGATGGCATAAGGGCATACATGCCAGAAGGTAGGGGCTGCTGTGGGCTCTTGCGAAGGCTGTCTGCCATCAGACATTAAGTCAATGTTCCTTTTTTCCCTTTTGAATCCAAATCCAACACCTGATTCATCAACTTACTATATTAGATTCCTCCCGTTCATACCCTGGCATGGTTTCTCTCTGTTTTTGTTTTTCTCCTGGACTCCAATACAATCCCTTGGTACCTGACCATCCTTTGCATGTTCCCTTTACCCTGCTTTGTAAATAGTCCCTTCATGTAGGACTCTAACATTTGAACCAGTTGGGATGAACTCTTTCAGCTGCTGGACCCAGACTGATGAATAAGTGGATAACCTGAAGGGGCTAGTGCCGCTCAAGGGGTTGGTGGGTCTCTGCCTTGTGACTCACCACACTGGAACCAGGAGACCAAAGCTGCAGTTCAGATTTGCCCCTCACTGCTTCTATGACCTTGGGCAAGTCATGTAACCATTCTAAACCCTAGGGTCTCTGTCTGCAAAATAGGTAAATAAAGCCTCATTTTCAGGGCTATAATGGAAAGTAAATGCAAAGTTAGGTGTTTAGCAGTGTGTCTAGGGCATAGTAAGCTCCCAAGAAATAGTGGCTATTGTTGTTAGAAAAATGTAACTTGGTATGTGAACAACAAAATTAAAAATGTCTACTTCCCAGGACTGTGGGGATAAATTATATGAAGGAGGCAAAGTGCCTAACACTGTATTTGACAGTTGACAAGTGTCCAATAAACATTAATTCTAAATCCCTTAAATATTTTTTTTCAAATAGAATTTGTTAGTAGGTTAGAAGGTTACATACTTTTAACATATTTCCATTAAAAAGGAATTAACAAAATTAGGCAAGAACACATTCCCCTTATGAACTAAATTTTAAAATTCTAAAAGGAGAATCATAATTCTTTCTCTTCTCCCGCTCTTCTCTTTCCCTCCTTCCCTTCTTCTTTCTCTCTCTCTCTTTCTCTGTTTTTATTACCAACAAAGACTTATGCCATGAATGTTCATTTAAAAAAATTAATTCAAAAAAACAGTGCTTGATGTATTAAACTTCACCCTTTTCACAGGAAAGATCAGTTGCATGGATATACCACAAGGTTACAAGCTTCAGATGGATGACTGAAACTGGTGGTAGATTAATTTATGGGCATGTTATTAAAAAAATAATCATCTGTTTCATCTTCCAAGAAATCCTAAGATTTCTTGTTGTTGTTGTTAATTAGTCCCTGGCTCTAATTAACCACAAATACCCTCGTTAACATGTAAGGACTCTTGGATTAAAACAACCAAACACATTTTGGGTGTCAACAAAAATTTAAGAGGATAAGATACTTGAAAAGATAAAGTAGGTATTTCAAAGGAGGGGCAAAAAGAGGGAGGCAAGATATCAACTTCAGCTGACACTCTGAATGTTTACTTAAACCTGGTAATTCATGTAATGTTTGCTATGCGTGATGTCTCCTTTGGGCTGCTGATTTATCTTCCTGATGGTGACTATAGACCAGACATTATGGAATGCTTTCTGTTATCAGATTCAGCCCCTTTCCTTCTGAATGTCTCAGCTAATCCCACGGAAGGCCATCTTTGTAACATCAGACATGTCACCTCCAGTGCTGTCCAGCACACACCTAAGATACATGCATGATGGACATGTCTTCACCTAGGCAGCTCGGCGGTGGCCTCCCTGCCTGCTAGCTTGCTGCACCTGCTCCTTTGCTGGGGTCCCTCTTCCTTCAGGGACCATGTGCCGCTGCTTGTTTATGTACCATGCTTTGACAGGAAGACCCTGAGTCTGCCAGTGCAGCGGCATGTGAAGTGGCTCCTCCTGAACGAGTCATTCCAGAGCGTGACAGTCCCATATTTAATTGTGTCATCGTTGGTCTGAGGAAGGATGCTGGAATGCCACCCCAGTGCATTCCTGCGGAGGGACACTGGTCATTTCGGGGCCCGCGCTTCTCACCCGCCCTGACTCGTGGTTCATCTCCAGTAGACAGTGATTACCTACCGGATGTCCAGTTTTTTCAGATACAAACTACAAATGCAAACTCATCCTTATGCAAAAGCATCTCCCCCGACGCATTCTAGTTCCCAAATTTTATAGCTCGACTCACTGGCAGGCCTGTCCTTCCTGGGAAACCTCTAGAACTAGCTGTGGCATAGGCATATGGAGATGTGAAATATGTGATGTGTGGGCTGTCACTCTCCCCTTTGGCAGCCTGACAGACATCTCTATTTTCTTTGCCTCTTGACCTGGATAAAGCTTCAGTTTTCTCAACACTAGATCCAGGTGGTCATATTATTTGGAGCTGGCAGAAAAAGGGGCGAAGCCCAGCACAGCCGTGGAAGGAAATGTTTTTAGAGCTGCACATACCTAGGTTTGACTGGCAACCCAATCTTAGTTTCTTTATTTTTAGACTAGGACTCTTCTCCCTACTGCTCATCGGGTGGTTGAGAACATCTGTAGGGGGTTCCTCTCTCTTCTCCCCAGTGTGGGACATTCCCTTGAAGATCAAATGAACATTTCCTTAAGCAATTTTAGGGTTTGGCATAGATAGCAGAATCCCAAGGAAAGTGAGATCAATGTTCGGGTGAGGGAGATGGTATGTATAGATAAAAGTGACAGAATTTTCAGAATAAGAAGTCAGGACAGAGAGGTGTGCTTTTGAAAGGTAAGAAATGATAATAAGGAATAATTATCAAGAAATGAAGGTGCGTGACACATTTACAAGAAGAAGACAAAGCAGCAAAAAGTCAAGCCTAAATTGCTAGTAAACTAGCTATAAATTAAATAAAACTTTTCAGCGAGGTCCCCACCCCTTCCTTCAACCACTTGATTTTTTTTCTTTCGAATGATTCATCGGGGTCCATAATACACTAGAGTGGCCATGACTGCCAGAAGTCAGCCATGAAGAAAATCAGTTTCAGGACATCAGAGCATATCCATTCAGTGCTTAGTAATAAGGAGAATCAACATTTTATTCGCTGTTGCCAAATTTATCACAAGCATGCTCTAAATGAGTAAGATAAGAGAACGAAAAAGGCCTGGTACTGTGAAGACTCTGCCTCCTAACTAACCGGGGAGCATCAGTGTGACCCCGTGTGCTCCTCTGTGAAGTGAAGGGGCGGACTCAGTGATGTGTCAGCACGCGTTCGATTCTAAGCAACAGAAAAGCTGGCTAATATTGGCTTAAATTATAAAGGGATTTCCTAGCTCATGTAGTTGAAAAGCCCCAAAAGATTTGAAAACTTCAGGATTAGGTCAAACAACCTAACCAGCAACCCATTTCCCCCTTCACATTTTTTGGCTCTGCTTCCTTGGTGTTGCTTCATCTCAGACCTCGGCAGACCCTTTGGTTGTAAAATAGCTTCCAGCTGCTCCATGGGGCTTCACGGCCTCGCTCTTAGATAGCACAAAAAGAAAATCTTTATGCCAATGTGATCAGCAGAAGTCCTGAGATTTACTCTAACCACAGCCTCTAAAGTCACATGCGTGTCCCTGAACCACCCACTGTGACAGAGATGGAATGCGATGATTGGCTGGACCTAGGTGGTGGGGAGCTGGGTCCATTCCCACTGCTGACGGCAGGGGGTTCCAGCCTCCCAAACCTGCATTGACTCCCACGTGAACCTGGAACAGTTGCGAAGCAAGAGGGAGAGAGGGAAAGGTGCAGAGTCAAGCAACATATTTTTGTGGCCACTGGATTTCAGCATTTTTTGGGGTGAATGGAACCCCAAGATACAAAATACACACAAATGGAGAATTACTAGCTGATACAGGAATGGAGATTTAGAGCCCCATCTCCTGTCTCTTCTAAGAGACTTGCTTAGGGTGAAACCTAGAGCTCTGGGAAACAGGGATAAAAATGTCTTGGGGTCCCTCCAGTTCTATTCTTTGCTACTGCTTCATGAGCAAATATCTATAGGACATGTATTCATGTCGACCGTCCTCGGGCCCTTCGGCAGGACTTCGGCTGTTTATTCTGTAGCCAGCCCTGTGAACTAGGAGAACAATAATTTTATTAACAATATGCTTTATAGTTACAGGCTTCTCAACATAAATATTTATCAGTACCCAGCTATCATTTTTCAAGCTTACCAAGCTTGCCACCATTTCCCCCAACTTTCTGATACAGACCAGAGCTATAAAGGCACAGATAGCACACATAGCTGAAAAAGCTGACTAATACGTGGAGTTGGGGAGAAGAGGTATGAAAGCAGAAGGAAAATGAAGGCTTTCTTCAAATGAACAGTGATCAGAAATTCAGTTTCCTGAAGGACCCAGGGAATTAATAAATAAAATATTGTGTTTACATAGAAAATCATGTGGAAAGCCTTTTACATTTTGAAAAAGTTGAAGTTTCCCTTAATAAGAGATTTGGCATGAAAATCTGGAATATTTTCACAAATTATTGTTATTTTAAATTGTGGTCAAATGTACGTAACACAAAATTTACCACCTTAACTCCTTTTAAGTGTACAGTTCAGTGGTGTTAAGTGCATTCATGCCGTTGTACAACCATCCCCACATCTCCAGAACTCTTTCCATTTTCCAAAACCCTAACTTCAAACCCACAAAACAATAACTCCCCATTCCTAACTCCCCCCAGCCCCTGGTAAGCACCATTCTACTTTCTATCTCTATGAATTTGACTATTCTAGGTACCTCATATAAATGGAGTCATGCAGTATTTTTTTTTTATGACTGGCTTACTTCACTTAGCATAATGTCCTCAAAATTCATCTATGTTATAGCACGTGTCAAAATTTCCTCCCTTTTAAGGCTGAATTGTATATACCACATTTTATTTATCCATTTATCATTTGATGGTCCCTGGGGTTGCTTCCACATTTCAGCTATTATAAATAATGATATCATGAACATGGGTATACAAATATCTTTTCCACACCTGTTCTCAATTCTTTTGGTTACAAACATAAGGAGAAATGGAATTGTTGAAATAGTTGTAAGGATGCTGTTTTGTTTTATAAAATTCTTTAATGCATACTCTAAGGTAGCAAATAGTCACAACTGGTAATCCAGTGATTTCATTTTATAGCTTAATGATATAAAAGAGAAGGCAACCAGACAATTCTTTGTAAGATCAAGTGGCTTCTTTCCTGTTCACAGGGATGTAAGCTGTTAAAGGTCCAGTTATGTTCTAGGTTTGCCTTTGTGTCTCCCAATCACAAAATCAAGGGTAAGAGATCCATAGTTTAGTCCAGGTTCACCCCAGAGCACCAGTCCAAGGAAACAACACTGGGTTTCAGGAGCAGAATTAAGAGGAGCTTCTTCAGCAAGTAGGGAGAGACTGCTGAGCTATTTCTGCTTATCTAGCCTACAGCCTTCCTTTTCAATCTGACAGGACACTGTGACAATGGAAACATGCCTCCATTTCTTCCTCAGCGGGGAAAAGAACATATCCTTGTGAAGGTGGTTTTGTTGTCTGAAAGTTATTTGTACCAAAGGCTCCAGTCAATCAAATTTAACCGCTATACATTATTTCTTAAGGGGAGTTGATGAGCTCTTTGCAGGTTACACCAACTACTAAAACAATGATGCTTTCAAATCAAGAAACGGGGTATTGAAATTCTCCCAAGTCAACTGACTTCACTGGAAAAAGAAAGCTAGCATTTTGCTCACATATCATACCAGTAACTCAAGCACAGGCCTCAATTGTGTCCTGGGTGGTAAGCAGCTGACATATGATAATTTGGTGTTGGTACAATTGGAGAGAGTTTATATCTCTCTACAATGAAGAAAGGCCATACTTTGGGTCAGTGCTATTCTACCCTGAAAAGGCTGGGGAATGTTTTAGATGTGGCAATGAAAACACTGTCTCGTTCACACACTCATTAATAGTATCACCTTTCATTAATTGGGTAACAACAGATCTTGAAAATTAATCAAACAAAACCCCTTTTGACATAGTCTTCAATGGTGATGTCATAGACCATTGAATAGATGATGCTTTTTTGCTGAGAGACTTCTCTCTGCCTGTAAGTGCTGTATATTCCCAGGATGATTGGTGAGTCAAGATTTAGGTTGGCTTTGTTGGAACAGAGACTTAAGAATGGTAAATATCTTCCAGAATGTCTTCAGATGACTGAAGTCTCTACCTTAGACTCTCTTGCCTGGGAATTTCTATGCTATCACCTTGTAACCTAGGTTTGCAACCAAAGATACAAGATTCCCGAGGATAATGAGTGAGCAGCTCCTCTGCTACTCTGCCCTGTCTCTTCCTTTCTCCATCTTCCCAGGGGCATCTCTTTCTCAGCTGTCAAATGTTGCCACCACCCTATTGTGTATGTTATCATTTATCTATCATTACCGTCTGTGGGACTGAGATGGCTAAAGAGTATTCTTGCTAAGAGCATTCATGTCTCTTGTGTTTTCCTCCTAGTGTAGTTGGGGGTCAATCCTTAGTGCACATAAGAACCCCCAAGGGGGTTTGCTCTAAGTGCTGATTCCTGGGCCTACCTCCAGAGACTCTGATTCACTAGGTGGAGGGTGGGCCTAGGAACCTGCATTTTAATAAGCACCACAGGGAATTCTGGGCAAGTGGTCCATTGACCTCATTCTAAGAAGCTGTGTTCCTGAGGATGACATCCCAGTGTCTCTGCCCCAGCTCAGTCTGGTCAGGAATGGGTTCCCTTGGACACGTCTGGCAGTTCCCAGATACCTCCCAGTGCATTGAGAGCAACCACACATTTCTGTAAACACAATTTGCCAGATTATTTTCTGTGGTTAATCATTAAGAGGAACTGATTCAGGCAGTAAGGTCGAGTCACACTTCTGCACCGCTCAATATGATTAAGGGCGGAAGTTCCTGTTTTGGGTGTTCCACACTGGCCATGATCCGTGACTGACAGATTGGACAGGTAGAAATTCCAGACAAAATACTAGCTCCCACAGAGCTTTGTGAGCTGGGAAACCAGCCAATCCCTTCCCCTTCCCTCAGCTTTCTCATAGGTGAGGGAGCTGTCCTACCTCTCAGAGGTATTAGGAAGACAGATAACTAAAAAAACCACAAGACATGCCACCCTTGAGAGCCAATGTGAGGACATTTAGCAAAGGACTCTGCTGCTCCCCTGACAATGGTGGTGTCTTAGAAGCTCACCTGGGAGAGAAAGAAAAGGTCCAGCATGAAGCATATTCTTTAAACTAGGTGCTTCACTAGACTCTTCCTTAGCCCGTAGCCCACTTAATCTTCACAATCCTTTGAGATGAAGTAGTGGGTTATATAAATTCCTTCAGATTACAGGGAACAGATGCCACTTTTCAGGGCTGTATCCACAGAAAGGAGACACCACTGGTGAAGGAAAGGTCTAAAGGAGAAACAGAACTTAGTGATTCCAACTGGGGCCCTTTTCTCTTAAAAAAAAAAATTGTACGCTGTAATTGTGTAATCAGGTACCATGTGACTAAATTTTTCTTGTAAAATCTGCAGATAAAGCTCAGTTCCTCTTGGGTCCTCTCCCTCTGCAAATGTCTTATTCTTCAGGAGGAATTCACTGCTTCTGGTTTGGTGAGTATCGTTGGACTTGCCGAGTGCATACTCACACGGCTATCTGTACCCCTAGAAAATATACGATGTGGTTTTATGTATATGTATCTGTGTTTTGTGTATATATTTTTAAAATGTAAATGAGATCCCATCGTGTTAGAGATTTATCATCCCCTATACATGTAAATCTTTACTGGCCTTAACTGCTGCCAAGCCTTCTAAACTATGGGTGTCCCCAGTCTTTGCAGTCAATCCCTTATTGGTGGATACTTCAGTTGTATCCATAGTTTTGCTAAAATGAAAATGGCCTAGTGTGCACCTCTGGCCACGCCTCGTGAGCACGTGCGTTTCTCTCAAAGGCATTAGAAGCAAAACTGTTGAGACACAGGGTATGCATATTTTTATTTTTAATAGATATTACCACATTGTCTCCAAAATAAGTAAGTTGATTTACACCAGTGGTATATGAGAGGCTATATCCCCTCATCTTGGCCTACAATGTTATCATCAATTTAAAATTTTTTGGCAATCTCCTGTCAGAAAAATAGTATCTTGTTTCACTTAAATTTACATTTTCCTGATTTCTGGTCAGGTTGGACATTATTTCACGTTTGTTGGCAAATTATTGTCTTTTGTGGGATGCCTTTAGTTCTTCCCTCCAAGCATTTTTACATAGTGTGGCAAGATTTCGATTTTTTTTTTAACTAAATTTTGGGAGTCCTTCTTACACCCTGAATCCTAATATTTTGGTATCTATGCTGTAAATGTTTTCTCCTAGGTTATTACTTGACATTTTAACATTCTTTTTGATATTCTTGTATGTCTCTTCAATCAGAAGTTTCAAATGTTGATGTGGTCATATTTATCGACCTTTTCTTTTATGAACTTGGCTTTTCTTATGTCCTGTTTCTGAATGCCTTCCCTGGGTTATAGATATATTTTTCGATATTTTTCTCCTATTATGAAGCCTGTGTGTTTTTCTGGTTCAGGGCACTGCCTGCAGCTATGTACCCTCCATCAGGGATCAGGGCTGGGAGATGAGCCAGGGTGCTCTCTGGAAACCAACCATGCCTGCTTCCAATGGGATCCAGCCGTGGGCGGCCTCGGGAGAGGCCTCCTCGGCTGCCTCAGGGAGTAGCTTAGGTTGCAGCAAGCCCCTTTTCTGAGGCACATCCTCAAACAAAAAGAAATACTCAAATGACGAACCCAGGAAAGGTATGCAATGGCTGTCCCTGGAGATGGCCACCACACAGACAGACAGGCCCTTGTTCGGGGTGTTTAGGATCACTCCACATTCAGAGAGGCTCCAGCAATCTGCTCCAAGTTTCTGGGCCTTCCAGAAGACAGCACTCTTTAATGGAAATAATGAGAGCTATGTGGATTTTTTTAAACTTATGGTAGACACATTAAAAAAGTTAAGTAAAAAGAAACAGGTAAAATAATTTCAATGATTTAATCTAATATTTCCCAAATAGTGTCATTTCAACATTTAGTTAATAGAGCATGTTATTAATGAGGTATTAAAAAAAATTTTTTTCTGTACTGGGTCTGTGACCTCTAGTGTGTATTTTATACCTAGTACATCTTAATTCAGATAACCAGTATTCAACAACCACAAATGTCTAGTGGCTACTGTATTAGATGGCACAGCTGTGAGGATTCAGACTGCGAATGTCCATGAGGTGCTGAGAGGCACCCTCTCAGTTTGTATTAAAGTGTTTAAGTGACCACAGTCCACCCTTCACCTTGCCCTGAAGCCCATTGTTCTTCCTAACAAAAGTGTATCATAACTTCAATTGATCTCACGTACTGGTGTGGATTAATCTTCCTAAAGCAGTTTTGTTCAGGTTATTTTCTGGAGAGGATGTTGTTTTGAGTGAAGACTTTTAGGAGGATGTGATGGTTAAGCTGAAACTTGAAGCGTGGGGAGGAATGAGCCAGGGGGTCTGAGCGATCAGTGTGAACAGGGGGTGGCTGGAGTGCACAGCTGAGAGCAAAGCAGACATCAGACGATGAGGGGTGTACAGGCTTTGCAGAAAAGGCTGCACTTGATTTCGAAGATAATGGGTGGCCACCACATGTTTGTCAGAAGGGGATATGGGAGAAGGGCAAGACCAGGGACAAGAAAATTAGTGTTAAGGGAAGTGCAGGATCCGGGTAAGAAATAATGAGGCCTAATCTAAAACAGTCCCTCTCTCCCTCCCTCCTTTCCTCCCTCCCTCCCTTCTTTCTTTCTTTCTTTCCTTCCTTTCCTTCCTTTCCTTCCTTCCTTCCTTCCTTCCTTCCTTCCTTCCTTCCTTCCTTCCTTCCTTCCTTCCTTCCTTCCTTCCTCCCTCCCTCCCTCCTCCTTCCTTCCATAAACACTTACTGAGGGCCTACTGTGTAGTAGTTGATGTCTTAGGCAGTGGAGATAAGCAGAAAGCAAAACAGATAAAATCTCCTGTCCTCATACAACTCCAAAATCCTGTGGGGAAAGGAGGTAAATGCTGTGTGTAGGGTGATCCTCAGGTTTCTGATCTCACTTGATGAATGCTGGGCCCATTCTCAGTTATAGAGGTTCAGGAGGCAGAACAGGGTTGGGAAGAAAGATGGTTTCACCTATCTTTTGACAAGTGTTATGGGTGTTTTGGGACATTTAAGTGGATCTATGTAGCAAGCAGCTGAATATGCATATTTGGAGATGGGGAGATCTTGAAGGAATACACAGATTTGGGAGCCATGGCATATCAATAATATTAAGTCCCTGGTAGCACATGAGGTGATCCTGGGAGGATGTGTAGAAGCAGGGGTCACAAACTCAAATGTCCACAGTGGGCAGGCGAGTTGCAAATGTATGTGGAAATTGGGTCATGTAAGAGACAGAGAAAATGCTGGGTTCATGGCTACCAGAACAGAGTGTACTCTAAGCCAGAACTGGCCTCAGGACAACCTGTTTGCAACTGCTAGACTTTCAGAACTTCCCTCTCTGCTTCATCTGCCATTTCTTATAAGGGTTCTTGTGGCATGTAGCTAGCTGTTTATAAAAATCCACTTATTTTGAGACACTCATTGCATTTCCCAGCTTCCCTGGCCATTATGAGTGTCCATGCAACTGGGTTCTGGCCCATGAAACATGAGCGGAAGTGGTGCAATCTATTTCCTGGCCAAGGTCTGAAAAAGAGGGCATGCCCCCTCATCCTTTTTCCTTCCTCTGGCTGGGTGTAGATGATGAGTTCTAGGGGATTTTGGAGCCATGAGATGGAAGGGACCAGAGTCCTTGAGTCACTGTCTAGAATAAAGCTACCTACCAACCAGGACCTGCTTTTGACTATTATGTCAGTGAAAAACAAACTGTTATGTTTGAGTCATCATACATGGTTGGCTGTTTGTTACTACAGCCTAGCCTGATCTGTAAACTTGAGGGTAATACAATGCCTTAGATATTATTCATCTTAGTGTTCCTTACTTCATAGAGGAAGACTGAGGGTCTACCATGTGCCAGGCACTCTCTGGGCACTGGGGACAAAAATATAAATAAGATAGCATACTCTCTTGAAAAGCTCTTAAGTCTTGTGGGGTAAACAGACATAAGAAAAACTCACCACAACATGATATAACCTCTGAATTAAGAGGCAGAAGAAGAGCAAGGAATCAGCTCTTCTTGGAGGAGGAAAATTCCCAGAGCATGTGATCTTTGAGCTGAGCTTCTGGAGGAGGAGTAGCTTTCCACATGTGTAGGAAGGATCCTAACAAGTGGGGAAACTTTGGACAAAAGTGTGGGTGCATGAAGATCCAGGTGCTGTGCTGGATGAGTGAGGTGTTGACTTGCTAGAATGTAGGGTTCATTCATTTGCCCATTTATTTATTCAACAGATACTGAGTAAACCTAGAATGTGCCAGACATTATGCTAAATGCGGATGATTCAAGAGTGAGCAAAACAGATATGATCCATACCCTTGTGGAATTTAAAATCTAGTAAGGATTGCAACTGATAAAGTTCTAAGGATCATGTGTGAGAGGGGATGGAGAAGGGGATATCCAAGCATGTGAAGAAGGAGTTGGGGGGGAAGGTGGGGTCAGATTACGAGACCCCTGATACCATGCTGGGAAATGGAAATCCCCCTTCAATCCATTACCAAGTCCTGCCTCTCCCACCTCCCTGATAACTCTCAGTTTTGTCCAGTCTTCTCACTGCAACTCTGCTCAGCACAGGCCACCATCTCCTTCTTGAGTGGGTGTGACATTTTCTAAAAGGCCTCTTGCCTCTCACCCCCCACCCCTAACCATCATCTCCAATGCAAACAGAGTGATTTTTCAAAATGAGAATTATTTTGATCATGTTATACTCTGTGGTAAGCAGAAATCCAAGATGGCCCTATGATCTCCACCACTCTGGTGTTAACTCTTTACTCTAGTGATTGTTATGTTGCCCAGCAAAAGGATTTTGCAGATACAGTTAAGGCTACTTTCATCTACTATAAGATAGGGAAATTATCCAGGTGGATCTATCTAATGAAGTGAGTCCTTTAAAAGTAGGGATCTTTCTCCAGCATGTAGCAGAAGGGTGAAGTCACAGAGACTCAAAGCCAAGGAAGATTCAAAGGATTTGACTTTTTATTGTTGGCTTGAAGATGAAGGGAGTCATGTGGAAAGGACCTAAGACAGGCCTCCTGGACTTGAGAGTGACCCCCAGCCAACAGCCAGAAAGGAAATGGGCACTTCATTCCTATAACTGCAAGGAACTGGATTTTGCCAACAACCTGAGTGAGCTTGGAAATGATTCTTTCCCAGAGTCTCCAAGAAAGAATTCAATCCAGACAACACCTTGCCTTTGGCCTTTGGAGACCCTAAGCAGAGAACCCAGCCATACCATGCTGGACTTCTGGTCTCCAGAACTGAATAAATGGGTGTTACTTTAAGCTACTACATTTGTGGTAACTTGTTACATAGCAGTAGAAAACGAATCCACCGCCCACTCCTGCCCTTGTTTTCTAATGCTCTGATACGATGTCTACTGTGGACCTACCAGGTCTAAGCATTTAATCCGCATTACAGTTCTATTAGGCAGGTATTTTTATTACGCCTATTTCACAGATGAGGAAACTGAGGCTCAGAGAGATGAAATACTTTTCCTAAGTTCACAAAGCCAATAAGTGACAGGACTGAGTTTTTTTTTTCCTATTGGGTTAGTCTGACCTCAGAATCCACATGCAATGTCTTCTCATTGCCCTTAGCATAGGTCCAAAAACAGATGCATGGAGTTTAAGACCCTTCCTGATCTGGCCTCTGCTCACCCACCCAACTTTAATCTTAGACATACATCTCACTTAAACACCTTATAGCCCCAGTAATTGCTTCGCTCTCTTGATCCCTTGACTTTGCACCTATTGTCCTTCTGCCTGGGGTGTTGCCTACCTCCTCCGCTCTATTTTTCTTGCCTAAGATGCCACTTCCTCTGTGAAGCCTTCCTTGACTCTCCCAGGCTGGGTAGGATGCTACTCCAGTATTCCACGAGCTCCGCATGCGCTCCCTTATCAGAGCACAGAAGACCCTGTATTGGGCACATGTGCTCACCCGTGCTCTCCACTAGACCGTGAGTTCCTTGCCGAGCAGGACTGCGATTGGCTCATCAGCAAATCCCAAATGCTGCAGTATCCGGAGCGCAGTGGGCACTCAATAAGTATTTATGTGTGAATGAATACAGCGCTTTATTCAGGAGACACTGGGGAGCCATCAAGGTCTTGAAGCAAGGGAGTGACCTTATCAGAGCTGAGGTCACAAGGGCAAGCAAGGTACCATTCTCACCAACATCTGGGGATAACAAAAAGTTCGTTTGCATGTGGTCTTGGATTTCTTGAGCTGTGAAACTTGGCTCTTATCCCTTCTTCATCACATCTGGGTACTAGATAATGCCAGAAACTGTCACGGTGATGACTAGGTTTCTCGTTATGGAGGTGGGACACGGAAAAGAGCTTGTGACTTGGGTTTGGACCCTGAACTCCCACTAGAATCAGGTGTCCCCCTGCCAAGAAGGCTGTGTGAAGCCAAGGCGATGTGAGGAGCCAGACACGACCAGGAGGGGAACAGGGCACAGTTTCTGAATGGCCCCTGAAACCTAGAACTTTATCTATCTACACTTGCTTCCCCATCTTGCGCTTCTTAATATGTGCAAATACTGCTTTCTGACGAAGCGGACTCAAAGTCCTTCCGCGTTAAAGGCGGCGCTTCCAGCTTCCAGCTGGAGAGCCTCTGCTACAACGTTGCGTGTCTTGGTCTCTCTGCGCGCGGGGCACTCCCCCAGACGGCGCAGTCCGGACGGGCCGGGAAACGCGTCCTGGAGCGCCGGGAAAGGTAAGAAAGTCAAGGAGAGGACCAGTGGGCCGAGGGAGAGGCAGAGCTGATTCCCACCTAGGCACGGTATCCAGGCACTGCCGCGAAGGGGTCCCTGAGCCCTCCCTTCACGGAAGCGCAGCAAAGCCACAAATCTGCGGGATGGGCCGAGATTCCCGAGGCCCCTAGCGCCGGAGAGCGGAGGCCTGGGCGCAAGGGGCGCGGCTAGCCTGAGAGGGGCGGGTCTGGACGCCGCGCATCCCGCGCTCAGGCCGCAGCTCGGGTGCTGGGGGCGGGAGGGGGAGGAGCCAGGTGGGGAGGAGCAAAATCCGGAGGCCCTGGGAACCTCCGGCAGAGTCAGACCGGCGGGAGCCGGGGCCCGGGCGCAGTGCCCTGGGAGCGTGCGCCGTCTGGGCCGAGCACAGCAGCAGCCGCTCCAGCCTGCGCCGGCGCGTGCCTTCCGTGCGCACCTGGGGAGAAGGACCAGTGCTGACCCGGCGAGGGTCCCGGACTCTTATCCTATCCCAGAGCTTCCGGGCTGCGCGCTGCCCCGCCACCCAACCCGGGCCCGGCCCGACCCGGCACCTGCGTCCCGATTGCGCCATGGATCCTTCGGAGAAAAAGATATCTGTGTGGATATGCCAGGAGGAGAAGCTAGTGTCTGGCCTCTCCCGCCGCACAACTTGCTCGGACGTGGTGCGGGTACTGTTAGAAGACGGCTGCCGGCAGCGACGGAGGCAGCGGTGGGGCCGACGGCGGGGGGCGACCTGTAACCCACCAGGCCCAGGGGAGCTGCCGGAGGCCCTAGACGACGACGACGAGGACGACGACGAGGTGCTGCCCCAGGGCATGCTGTGCGGGCCCCCACAGTGCTATTGCATCGTGGAGAAATGGCGGGGCTTTGAGCGCATCCTGCCCAACAAGACGCGGATATTGCGCCTCTGGGCGGCCTGGGGCGACGAGCAAGAGAATGTACGCTTCGTGCTGGTGCGCAGCGAAGCGTCGCTGCCCAACGCAGGTCCCCGCAGCGCTGAGGCGCGCGTCGTGCTCAGTCGCGAGCGCCCCTGCTCGGCCCGGGGGGTCCCGGCTAGGCTCAGCCTGGCTGTCACCCAGGAGAAGCAGCGGCGGGTGGTGCGTAAGGCTTTCCGCAAACTGGCCAAGCTCAACCGGAGGCGCCAGCAGCAGCCGTCGTCGCCGTGTTCGTCCACTTCATCGTCCACCGCTTCGTCGTGCTCGTCGTCGCCGCGGGCCACCGAGAGCGCGTCGGTGGAGCGCATGGAGACGCTGGTGCATTTGGTGCTCTCCCAGGACCACACCATCCGTCAGCAGGTGCAGCGGCTCCGGGAGCTGGACCGTGAGATTGATCGCTACGAGGCCAAGGTGCACTTGGATCGCATGCGGCGGCACGGAGTCAACTACGTGCAGGATACTTACTTGGTGGGTGCAGGCATCGAGGTCGATGGGGCCATCCCAGGAGAAGAGCCGGAGGCGGCGACGGCAGCGCCTCTGAATGGCGAGGCGCAGGCGGCCGCGCTGGAGGAGCTGGCCCGGCGATGCGACGACCTGCTACGGCTGCAGGAGCAGCGGGCCCAGCAGGAGGAGTTGCTGGAGCGCCTCTCAGCCGAGATTCAGGAGGAGCTGAACCAGAGGTGGATGCGGAGACGCCAGGAGGAGCTCGTGGCGCTGGAGGGACCCCCGGAGGCTGATGGCGGCCTCGACGGCGAGCTGCTGCTGGAGCAGGAGCGGGTCAGGACGCAGCTCAGCACCAGCCTCTACATTGGGCTCCGGCTCAACACGGACCTGGAGACCGTCAAGTCGGACTTGGATTACAGCCAGCAGCAGTGGGACAGCAAGGAGCGCGAGCTACAGGGCCTTCTCCAGACTTTGCACACATTGGAGCTGACCATAGCGCCGGATGGGACTCCGGGATCCAGCGCACCGTCGCGGGAGCCCCGGGCTCAGGCCTGCGCCGAGGTGTGGGTGGACCAGGCCCGCGGGCTGGCCAAGAGGTGCCCTGGCAACGATGAGGACTCGGATACCGGGCTGAGTTCTATGCACAGCCAGGACTCGGACTCGGTGCCCGTGTGCGAATCCCTTGTGTAAGAGGAGCTGGGCGGGAGTGGGAGACCAGCGCTTCTCCAGTCCTTGTAGAAGGCACTGGCTTGGCCCGCTCAGGGACTTGAAACAAGTTTGGGGATGGTTTCTCGGGGCTCCTGCCCGGCAGCAGCTCTTGCTCTCCAGCTGGACTGGGGGAGGGCTGGGGATGCCTGCCCGGCCGCGGGGCTCCTCTGGCTCTGGAATGAGTGTGGAGCAGGGTGCGGGATGAGGAAGCCCGGTCTCCAATCCAAGCTCTTTTAGGGGAAGGAGGAGGGAAGAGGTGAGAACCCCTTATACTGGAAAACAAATGCCCCAGGGAAATTGACGTGGTCCAAGCCCATTTTCAAAACAAGAAAAAAGTATTATGGAGATTTCACCAATCTTCTGCATGGGAAGGACTGATGGCAGCTAGAACTCCAGTTTGTGGCATAAAGTGCTTTTAAAAGAAACACTTGGATGAAAAGGACATTCCTTGAATGTTAATTGTGACTGTGAACGTGTTAAAACTAGCCAAAGAGGACGCCCTGGTGTTGGTCTCAGCCTTACTTCCAACTTTGATAAAGCCCATAGGCACTAAAATCCTGGCAGTTTACATTTCTGCAGATTTGGGAATTACCCATCTGCTTAGCTGTTGGCCTTATATATTTTTTTCAAAGGCTGAACTAAAGTCTAACCCTGTATTTCCTCCTAGCAAATACAGTGTATGTTAAAATGGGATCCTTTGTCCAAAATAGCCTTTCATTATGCCAAACATAACTTGTGAGATACAGAATCCTGGCAGACATGTCCCTGGTTAAAATTTCTAGGCCCTTTGGGATTTGCTTCTGCAAAGGTCTGTGTGTTGTCCTGCCATTCATATTGCCACTTCACTCCATCACTGCTACTTCAGAAAAACAGAGAAGTTGCAGGATTCAAGTTAAGTACAATTAAATTTGCTATTTAACGAGCACTGTGGTTGAAACAAAACTTGAAAGCAAAGATCTTTGTTAGTGTTCAGCTTTTGAACTAAGCTAAATGATTAAAACCAACCATGACTTCGACAGGTTTTATCCAAACCCAAGTCTAACTTCAGTATCTTTGGTCAGAGATTAGTTAGTTACTTGTCCAAACTTAAATTGAGGTAGTGTAATTATCAGGGCTTACTAGATAAGGCCTGAAAAGAAAGCATAAACCAATCTAATGACCTCAGGTGAACAAATTGATTAACAATAGCACGTAGCCATAGATAAAAGCATATAAAAGCAAGCTAAAGACTTGACTTAAATTACTCTTGTCTGGCATATGCCTTTGCACACCCCAGGAGATACAAGTAACAATACCTCTCTTAATAGCTGGTGGCAGAGTCCTGGTGGGGATTCAGTGTAATTGTTCCAGTTATTTCAATGAAAACTTATCAATTGTAGCTAGTCGTTGCCCCTGTGGAAGGAGCCTGTTGGCTATGTTCCCTCTGGAGCTCAGTACTTCTGAGGAATGTGGGATCTAATCTGTCCTGGGGAAGTATTAACAATGGGGTATGTGTAAAGTGCCAGCCTGGTGCAGAGCTTGGTATCAACCTCACCATGGAGGGGCTGGCTCTAGTTAAACACTACAGGCGAAGATAACTTAAGAGGTCCTGCTTTATAGAGAAGTTTCTTCTCCTGGAGGGATTCTGTTTGCTTGTTGCTAATGGAGACCTGCCCACCTGACCTCCTCCAACCATTTGAGCTATTGCCTCTTTAGAGACAGTCTTCCCCCCACTCCCCACTGCCATGCTTTTACAGTCCACACGGACTTTTTCAGATTTTTGAGTAGAATGGGAATTGAAAGGCTGTTTTCTTAATTGATATTTCCAAAAGCTATTAGCTGGCATAATTACAGTTTTTTTTTGTTTCATCTGATGCAGAAAACAAGCATTTGGTCTTGAGCATGATTAAAATGAGGAAGGCACCAAAAGAAACCCACTGTCCCTAGACAATCATTTGATCCCATAAACACAAAACCTACTGATTTCCTTTTGAGGAAGAGGTAAAATCCTCTTTAGAGTGTGACAAATGCTGCTGTCTGAATGGTTTATGCTGGCATTGGGCTGACCTGGTGGTTTTTAAATTGTTGTGCTTTTTCCCCCCAGGGTGGTAGGGGAGGTGGTTCTTGGACGTTTATTAACTCAAAAGAGAACACAGAAGTTGGCAGAACAGGACTGCCTGGCTGAAAGGGGCTGTTTTCTTTTCACTATTATTATTTTAAGCTTTGACAGGCTGCTGATGTCAGCAAATAGGCCTGAAGCCTATAAAGCAAATAAACCACTTCACGGGGAGAAGGTGCATGGGGTTTTCTGGTGCCCTTTTTCCAGAACCTTCCTGCCCTGGCCACCTGAAGATGCTTCTCCAGTCAACTCTTCAGGCAGCGAGGAGGCTTTGTTTGTAACAAAGGGTGGCCTAGTCTGCCCATTTTTTCTTTTATCCAAATCATCTAAATCCCCAAAAAGTACTCTCAGTGTGGGTAAGAGAAAGAACAAGGGGAAAAAGAGAAAAGAGACAATAGTTCTTTTATTAAGAGCTTTTTCCAAGTCTGACAAAGGTGAAATATGGTTCTAAAAAAGCATCAAAATAGTGCCTGTGCCTAGAAAGTGCCTAATAAATGCTAGATATTTAAAAAATTTCATTCACTTTTTTAATACTCATCATGGCAGCAAGAATGCAAATGAACGCGTATCAGTGAATGCACCAGACCAGGATTTCTTGTCCCTGGGAAAAGTAACTCTTCTGTTCTCTAAACCTAACAGAAACCTGGGGAGAGACCAGCAAGTGTGTGGAGGAGAGCATGAAACTGAGGAGGTGCCTCACCAACCACCCCCATGTTTTTTTTAGGAATTGATAGAATTTATTTTATCTTTGATCTTAATTATCCCATTCTCTGCCATCTCCCCAAACAGAAAGGTTTCATTTTACATCTCTGCCTGTTCACTTATAAAACGGTGATGATGATGATTGTTAATTAGGCAGGTCATATACTATAATCCTAATGATGGACCTGAAAATAACATAAGTAAAAAGAAGGGTGTCACTCAAAATCCTGTCACCAAAAGCTTATCACTGCCAAAATTTGGCATATTTCCCTATTCCTTTTGAGTTGTGAAGGTTTTATAGTTTGCTTCTTTTTTTAAAAAATATAATTTTAATGAGCATATGTGTATATATATATATATATATATATATATATATATATATACATACATACACACTTTTATGCTCAAGTTTGACAGATACCTTGTAAGCGGTTCCATCCATCTGTTGGACGCATTGTAGTCATATGACTCTTCTCATGTTTTTAAGTTGTTCCCAATATTTTGTTTACTATTATAAAATAATACTGATCTGCTTCTTTGTACACATGTCTGTTTCCCTAATTAACCTCCCCAAAAGATACGTTCGCAGAAAGAGAATTCCCAGCTCAAAAAGTACATTTAAAGGTTTGATACTTTATTGCCAAATTGCTTTTCAAAATAATTGTTCAGATTGTAATCCGCTATGCATGACAGTGCCTATTTCACCACACTTTGGCTTTCATTAGATATTACATTTGTTAAGAAAATATTTTGATCACAATTAATTAGTGAATTCTTTGTGGTCCCAAGAACCCAGGGCTGGTAACCACAGATGTAAGATATCCTTTCAACAGAAAGGGCTGGCCATCCAGCCTATGTTATTTTTAGGTCCAGAAGTGTTAGGAGGACATGGTGTTTTCTCTCCCTCCATTTTCCTTGTCTTCCCTGAGCACTGCTTAGTAATAGCTATCTTGTCTCCTATCCTAGCTGGCCAACAGTTTGTCTGAGCAGGAAGGGGAAAACTCCATGTGAGTGAGTTTATGGTGATTAACAAATAGGAGAACCAAATTTAGAAAATATTCATTATCTTTTTTCATCTTGAGTCTGGTGGAAAAGGTCGTTCTTGGAAGATGATGTCATGAAACATATTTTATTTTGTGATTCTCACCACTCACCCCTATAAAAAATTAGGATAAAATGAATAATAAGCTCACTTCCTTATGAACAGCCTCTAATGAATGGTTTAGATTTTTCTAGGAATTTCTTTCTACTTAGGATAGTACACCTGAATATGTCCCTAAATTCTTGAAAATTTGATCGAGAGAATTTGTGAAATCTCCAATATGAATATGTCTGTGAAATGTGTTCTCATAAGTAGAAAGGAAAGAGGGAGGAGGAGGAACTCTCTTTTGTTGGGTACTTTCCAAATGCTAGATCCTCATGCTGAGTATTTTCACGTGCATTTTCTCTGCATTCATCTTGTGAGATAGAACTTTTTGACCTCCATTTTTTTACAAATAAGGAAACTAAGGCCACCCAGCTGGTAAGTGGCAGGTGCAGAACTCTTACCCAAGCCTGCCTCTAAAACCTGTGCCCATTTTACTACGTCACACCAGGCACATTATACCCATGATGTGTTCGGCACACCTAGAAAAAGGATTCCTCACAAGTCCCAGAGTGTTGGTGTTGGAAGGGCCTCAGAGATAATCAAGTCTTGCCCAAGTATTTCCACCAGGGAGGTGGAGTGATTTTCTCAAAATAAGAGTGCCTATAACTATTTACCAGGTGAGGAATTAGGAAAAGAGAAAGGAGGTGAAAGTCCTATGTAAATATCTGGGCAACTGTCTGTGAGAAGTGAAGTCTTTGCCATGAAAAGAACTGCTCACAAACAATTAATGTCCTATACATCCGCATGGAGGTTTTGACTGAAAGCCCCAAGCTTGGCCATTGGAGCAGACGGCTGGGCACTAGTTGCAGTCACATCCGGAAAGTGGCACCAGCCATGGCTGTGCCGGAGCTGTCCCCAGCACTTTTAACCAGGCCTTACCCCTGGGGACAGGAGGATCAGGGAAGGGGCCAGGGAGGGAGACCTTCCAAGGACTCGTGTGCCTCTGGAGGTAGGCAAGGTGGGCATGCACACCTGATTTAGGACGTCACTGCCCACACCGACTCCACTGCCCATGTGGAGACTTGGCAGGGAGGGCTTTGAAGGACAGCTGTCCCAGCCTCTGCCCCTCTCTCATCCATTCCCACACTAATATTCCTGATTCAGACACTGCCAGGATTCCCCATAGCTTTCAGGATGAAATCCACATTTGTTAGCAGGATTTATAAGGTTGTTAGTTACCCACCCTAAGACCCCTCTCTGAGGTCCGCCCCTCCCCTGCCTTAAGACTACAGAATTGAGTGGATCTGATTTCTTCACTTAGTTCATGCTGCCATCCTCTGTGCAAGGGCCCTCTGCTATCTCATTTTATTTTACTTCATGTTCTCCTTCCTCACGCATTCCCATTCCTATTTCTATTCTTTCTCCC
Organism: Smutsia gigantea; assembly: GCA_032199065.1. Classification (NCBI taxonomy): domain Eukaryota; kingdom Metazoa; phylum Chordata; class Mammalia; order Pholidota; family Manidae; genus Smutsia; species Smutsia gigantea. Next base: position 797,653 of record JAVSCE010012760.1, on the reverse strand, counting down.
GCCATGGGCAACTATTCCAGTGTGTTTAATCTATGACCTTCCAAGCCATCTTACATATTTAGGGCTGTCATACCGCACACCTCCAGGGGGCACTGTTCATACTGTATTCTGGAATTGTGCTCCAGAGGGCACCATTCACATAGAAAACTGTGTGAATGGTAGCCCTAAAGTGAGCAATGTGCTGGCACAATCCACTTGTTCATGTATGTATTGGTATCCTTGAAAAGTAGATGAATGATCCATGTGCTTATGTTTAATATACATGACCTTTATTGGGCTATTAAACTCATTGTATATCCTTTTTTTACACAACATTATGTTTGTGTGAGCATTGCACATTGCAATAATAAATCTAGTTCATTATTTTCTGACCTATATAGTATTCCATCATTATAATTTATACATTACCTTAGTGAGGGACACATAGGTTGTAATCAGTTCCCTGCTATCTCCAACAGTGTTGCAGCAAATACAGGCAGAAATCAGTGGCTGTTGAGAATTTGAGGTATGAAACCCAGAAGCTGGAGTGCTGAACTGCTTGATGGCTTTCCTGAATGGCTACACGAGGTAGGCTCTTACTAGTGATGAAGATTCCTATTTTCCCCATAGCATCACCAGCACTTGATTTTATCCAACTTTCTACTGTTGCTTTTATTGACAAATGGCTGTTTGGACTTCCTTACTCCGCCATTCCCACCTACATCACTTACCAGATTTTTTTTTCTCCTTTCCTTCTTTCATTGCATAGACAAAATTTTCTTTGGCTGATTTCAAAGTTGTACATCTAATTTTGCTGTTTTCCCAAAATTACTAAGAGTCATACTTATACTTATTTTTCCTGATTAATCTATAAATTTATTAAATCTGTGCTTGCCCCCAAGCAAGACAAGAATCTTAACACACTGCTCTCAATTCTCTGATCTCTCTCTCTGTTCATTTTGGTACCATCTGTAATTTCACTCATAGAAAATCTTGTTTAGGTATTAATAACTTTTCTCAGTATATTTTATTGGGATCATTAAATGTATAAATGATCATGAGCAGAATTGATATCTTTATGATAAGTCATTCTATCCAAGAATAAGATAGTACTGAAGTACTATAAATCACCCCAAAATTCAGTGTGGCTTAAAATAATAACAATTTATTCTCGTTCATGCATCTGTGAGTCAGCTGGGGGTTAGCTGATTCAGGCTAGGCTCAAATGAACTTGGCTCTAATCTGTGGGTTGGGCTGAGGCCTGCTTCATGTGTCTGTAATCCTTCTTGGACCAGAGGCATAGAACTTTCCTCAAGTTCCTTTGGAACTGTTACAGAGGCATTAGCCTAGACTTCTTCTTTTTAAATCTACTTCTGTGGGGCCTGGCTTACTCAACCCAGGTTAACAAACAAATATCGAATGCCTATTATGTACCAGCCTTAGGGTTTGGGCCTCTAAAAGCAGGATTAGTAAAACAGATAGCATTAAATCATTAAACATACTCTTTATAACACTGGTATTGGGATTTTAAATTGATCTAAGTCTTTTGGATTCATACTTTTTAGACAGTGATTCCACTTTTAGTTACCTACAGAATAGTCACACAAAGGGGCAAGGATGGACATTCATGATGTTCACTGCAACAATATTTATCATAGCAAAAAATTAGAAACCATCCTAAGAAGGAAACTGGCTATATAAATCATGTTATAATCATATTATTTTACATTATACAGCTACCAAAATAGTGTGGGTTTGCATTGCTGACATGGAAAAACATCTATAATATATTGTTAAAAAAGCAAGTAAATGGAAATAGTATAAGCTCATTACTTATTTTTATAGGTCTAAAAATTGGACATTTATTAGCTTTGTCCACTGAAAGGTTCTGGAATCACTTACCTCCCAGTAGCAATGAGTATCCCTAGCACCTGTGTTGTGGTATCTACATACCATTTTCTATTAAAAAGATAAAGCATCCTTGAAGTAAAAACTGATTCCAAATCCAGAGCAAGAAATAGGTAAGATGGGTTTGTTACATCTTATGTACTAGAAAGCAAGGAACTGTTAAAGACTTGGTGATTTTTATTCAACCTCAGGGCAACCTGAAGGGGCTACGATGGCTAAAGATGATAAAATATGAATTTCAATGAGAATAACAACCGCAATGGATTGAAACACATCAAGAGTAAAAAATACTGTACAGCAAAGGACACCATCAGTAGAACAAAAAGACATCCTACAGTATGGGAGAATATATTCATAAATAACGTATCTGATAAAGGGTTGACATTCAAAATATATAAAGAACTCACACACCTTAACAAACAAAAAGCAAATAATCCAATTAAGAAATGGGCAGAGGACATGAATAGACACTTCTCCAAAGAAGAAATTCAGATGGCCAACAGGCACATGAAAAGATGCTCCACATCGCTAATCATCAGAGAAATGCAGATTAAAACCACAATGAGATATCACCTCACACCAGTGAGGATGGCCAACATCCAAAACACAAACAACAACAAATGTTGGCGAGGATGTGGAGAAAAGGGAACCCTCCTACACTGCTGGTGGGACTGCAAATTAGTTCAACCATTGTGGAAAGCAGTATGGAGGTTCCTCAAAAAACTCAAAATAGAAATACCATTTGACCCAGGAATTCCACTCCTAGGAATTTACCCTAAGAATGCAGCAGCCCAATTTGAAAAGGACAGATGCACCCCTATGTTTATTGCAGCACTATTTACAATAGCCAAGAAATGGAAGCAACCTAAGTGTCCATCAGTAGATGAATGGATAAAGAAGATGTGGTACATATACACAATGGAATATTATTCAGCCATAAGAAGAAAACAAATCCTACCATTTGCAACAACATGGATGGAGCTAGAGGGTATTATGCTCAGTGAAATAAGCCAAGCGAAAAAGACAAGTATCAAATGATTTCACTCATATGTGGAGTATAAGAACAAAGAAAAAATACTGAAGGAACAAAACAGCAGCAGACTCACAGAACCCAAGAACGGACTAATAGTTACCAAAGGGAAAGGGACTGGGGAAGATGGGTGGGAAGGGAGGGATAAGAGGGAAAAAGGGGCATTACGATTAGCAGATGTAATGTTGGGGGGGCACGGGGAGGGCTGTACAACTCAGAGAAGACAAGTAGTGATTCTATAGCATCTCACTACGCTGATGGACAGTGACTGTAATGGGGCTGGTGGGGGGGACCTGATGAAGGGGTAGTTTAATAACTATAATATTGCACATGTAAATGTAGATTAATGATACCAAAATAAATTATATTAAAAAAAAAGATAACCTCCTCAAAGGGGTAAAGCAATGGGGGAAAAAAAAACTTTTGTACCTATATCTGTGCCAAATCCTTGGGGGGAAAAAAAAGGTTTCCTGATGGTCTAAGGAAAACACTTAAGCATTTTGATAAACTTTCATGATATGTTACATCCTGTTTTTAAAGAAACTGGTCATTACTCTAACAAGTTGTTGAGCTAAATGTGGATTTTGCATATTTTTCAACTGCATCTTTATCATCCTCAATTTTTTAAAACTCTGTATAAAAACTGAATTGTATTTTCATTGCATTTCCAAAATCCAACTTTCCTTTCTTTTCCATTCTATATCAAAAGACTTCTCACTGTCAATGTAAAAATTGAAGTTTGTATAGTACTTCATACTTTACAAAAATGTTTTCCTAGTCATTCCCTTAACCCCTAACAACCCCAAAAAAGGAGATAGGACACATGTTCTTATCCAAATTATCCAATAAATTAGTATATTTACTTATGTTAAAAAAAAGAGTAAAAAATATCTAGGGGTTCATAATGATACTACAAAAATAATAGAAATTAACTCATTCATCACCTCTGGAGGTTCCTAGGATACCAAGTTGTTATTCTGGAAATCAGTGATAAAGAGAACATTTATGCTGTCTTGCCTGTACACACCATATTTCTAAGCCATCAAATGGTTGATGAGGGAATGTTTTTCTTTACAAAAGAATTTCAACTAGCAAAGGCAGAAGGAATGATTATTAATTCACCCCTAGTGAATTAATATGTCTAGACAGTGGTCATTGATGGCCACTAAAATGAGCAGGTGTCAGGTTAATGGGAAACTTTGTGTGGGCTGGATCAGCTGACAGTACTGACATCCATGGAACATCCAGTTACAGTGTGCCTCCCTGGGTGATAAAAGAGGAAACACTCAGCCCCACCTATCAAATATTCCACCCCAAATAACTGAACCTGAATCTAATCAAGAGTCTAATGCTATTGAGGAGTTCACAGGAAACAGGAGGCTAGACTATGGAAGAATATTCTGAGTGTAGGGTCCGCCAAATCCAGATTGTGGAAAGTTCTGTAGGACAGAAGCCCATATGTAAATAACCTAAAACAGGGAGTGGAGATATAAGTATTGCAACTATTATGGATTAAAAGGGATCAAGAGACATATCAACCAATTATGGTCTTTATTTGGATATTAATTCAAACAAACCAAAGCTTAAATTTTTAATGACGTTCAGGGAAAATAGAAAATAGACAATTATTAAGGGATTACTATTATTTTTAGACATGATAATGGCAAAGTGGTTATGTTTTTAAAGATTTTACCTGTTGGGAATACATAATAAAGTACTATGGGGAAATAATATGATGTCTGGGATTTGCTGGGTTATTTCAGAAAAAAATAAAAACCTTTTGATGTGGAGGAGAAATAAATAAAATTGACAAATTGTTGATATTGCCTGAAGCTTGGTGTTGGTTACATGGGAATTTATTATGTAGCTCTTTGTATTTTTGTATTGGTTTGAAGATTTCCATAATAAAAAGTGAAAAAAAAAACTGTAAAGGAGGAAAAGGAAAATCAGACTGTAGAACAAAATTTATGAATTACATTTGGGATCATTTGTGGGAAATGGGATTATTTGTGGGAAACTGCAGTTTTTTTATAGTGTAAACATGCGCATCATTTGAATGTTTAAAAATTACGTATAACTTACATAACTAAAATAAAATAGAATGAATAAGGTGTCAAAATTCAGGTCCGAGCAAGTTACTGTGGCGGATTATTCGCTGTGTCCTGGATGAATGTGGCTGCCGAAAACAGGACCTAAAACTGAAGCGAGGGCGCCCTTGGACACCCGAAATAGGTTCAGCACCGCCCAGACCAACTCACCCGCCATGTCCGCGGGAGACGCAGAGGGGTCCACGCTCTCCGGGAACGCGACAATGAGGGCAAGTCTCTGTGCTTTGAGGAAAGGAGCACGTTTATTGTCTGAGGGCAAAAATGTGTCACTTAGAAACAGCGCTGCTAAGTGAAGGAGAGAATCAGTTCGGCTAGTACAAGCTTTTGGTGGGACCTTAACATAATGCAACCACTGAGGAAAGCTCTATGGTTTGGTGGAGAGTTTAAGGTTTAGACTCATGGATTCATATCCAGGCATTTCCACTTGCTAATTCTATGACTTACTAATTCTTTGGTTTTGGTCAAATTATTTACTCAGAGAAGTTAGGGATAATAAGCCCCTCACAGGGTTGTTGTGAAAGTGAACTGTACATTTTAATATTGTAAACGTATTATCATGTACTGGGTAATGCTGAATTTGCTTGTCCTATTTGCTCCTTCTCTTATTTACATGTTCATCTATTCATTTCATTTCTCCAATGCCTACTACAAGTACATACAATGTGCCAGCCACTGTGGCAGACCCAGAGAATAAGAAATTTAATAAGACGTGGTCCTTCATAGTCAAGTGAGGAGGAGAGATTGAAAAAAAACAAAGGCAGAGAATACAGAGATCAGGTGGTCCAACAGTTTGGAAGAGAAATGAGGAGGGCTTGAACTAGGGGATGGGGAAAAGCAGAGATCTGAGACTTTTAGGAGCTCATCTCATTCACAGGTGTGATTAATCATGGGTAGAGGATGAGGAAGGAGTAACCTAGAATGATTCCCAGGTTCCAGCTTGGCAAATGGAAAGTTATGGGGGGTGCTTTCCTTGAATGGGGTGGGGGAATGAGTCTTGACAAGGGGTGGGAGTGGGAGGTGTGAATTCATTTTGGAATATGTCGAGTTGAGGTGCCTGTGGGTGTCATCTCATGATGGGTGGGGAAGCCACAGACAAGGGTTCAGATGCTCAAAGAAGAGCATGGAATGAGAATACATGAGGACCTAAAATAGGGTCTGGAGGAGACTGATATTTAAATAGTAGAGAGAAAAAAAGGAATTCCCAACATCTAAGAAAGATAGGAGAGGTAGGAAAAGAGGGAGAAAGTAACTTCATGAAAACCATTTCAGAGGAGTTATGTTTGAGACAAGGGTGACCACTTGGACCCATCCGATTTGGCGATCTATAACCATAACCTTGGAGAAAGGGGTAGTAGTGGATTGGTGGGAGCTGAAGGCACATTTGGGGGCTTGAGGAGTGAGTGGGAAGTGGAAAGGTGGAGAAAGCAAGTAACGAGAATTTGTTTGAGGGCTCTGGTGTGATGGTAGGAGAGATATGACGGTAGGTGTAAAAAGATAAAGGGCCGAGGGAGAGAAATGGAAGGTGAGGGGGAGAGTGGTTCAGGATGTGACTGGAGAAGTAGGCAGGGGCCAGAACATGTAGCATCCAGAAGGCCACAGGAAGGAGTTTGAGATGAGAATCACAAAAATTCTACAGAAGATTTCTGACTGCTTGAGAGTCTAAAATGAAAGTTTCTAGATGAGCAAATTTCCCATAGTGTAGAAATGAATTACATCCCCCCCATCTCCCCCAAAAAGATGTGTTGAAGTCTAACCCTTGGTACCTTAGAATGTGACCTTATTTGAAAATAAGGTCTTTATAGAGGTAATCAAGTTAAAAATGAGGAGTTTGGATTTGCAATGCTTGGGGAATGACTGAAAAGCTTTAAGCAGGGGAATGACGTAATTGGATTCCTCTGCTTGCTCAATGGAGGTCAAAGGAAGGGAACAACTGGACTTTGCCCTCCCAAAGTGGAAAAGGTCTATGATGTGGCTCTGGGAATGGATGGCTAAAGAGAGTGGCTGAAGGCCAGAGCCATCAAAACTGGGAAGCCAAAGATATTAGGAGATACATCCATGGGAATACTGAAGGCCCCTGTGATGATGCCGGGAATTGGGATGAAGATAGTAGAAGGTCTGGGGGCGAAGTAAGAGAGAGAGGCAAGTCGATGGAAGCAATATGATGACTGTAAGGGAGACGTGCATTGGAGCAGCGACTGGGCGGGCAGAGGAGTGAAAGAGCCCTTGACTCTGATCACATCCCTCACCAGCCCAGCGGTCATCAGAAGTTCCCTATTACCCACTGGAGAGACTGTCCTGCAGAATACTTCCTAGTAGCCTGTCTCCTGTCTCCACCCTCCCCAGACTCATTGAACCATGTAGGTTTCCTTGTTCGCACCTCTCTCTCTTAGCACACACTGTTCCTTCAGTCTCTAAAGTCTGTCCCATCTTCCTGCCCTTGCAAGAGCCTCTATTCACCCTTTATGGCTTAATTCAAATGTCATACTTCTGTAAACCATTTTTCAAATGCCCCAGCCATTCAGAGAGTTGATTTTTATTGAACATCTACTGTGTGCCAGGCTCTGGGCAAAACACATACTCATTGAGTCCCTCCTCCATGCCACCCCATCCAAGCTTTCCAGGTCCACCAGCAGAATAGAGCCTGGCTCAGCGCCAGAGCTCCCAGACTTGGCTCAATGACTGGGGAGGCTGGGAGCCATTGGAATTTCACCAACAGGAAGGGCTGGCCAGGTGTCTTCTCATTTCCTTACCTTAATCCCAACCTGAGCAACTTCTACAGCTATAAACAACAAAGGATGCTTAATATGTGAGATGCATTGATCTGTGAACCAGTGTTCCTGAATCATTAGGAAGTTAAAGTCAAGTTTTAGTGCAATACGTGTTTCATATCTTGATTTCTAGGTACGTGTGTGCACAGCCCTATCTGAATACCAGATGATTTTTCACCAGGAGTCATTTGCTTTGCGGAAAATGGAATGGAGGTAACTGAGAGAATCCCTTTGAGGGGCTTTCCTCTTGGGGTAGAGAGTACACACTGGGTGGCATAAGCACCCAATCAGAGGCCAATATTTAGTTAGCCAATATTTCTTGAGAGGAGCACTGTGCCAGGTTCTGAGCTAGGCACAGCAGAACAAAAATAAACTTGCTCCCAGCCCTCTGGGGGCATCAAAGCTGCTATTCCTCTCCCTGCAGCCGTGCTCTCCTCTTGGCCTGCCGCTCCCACTCATCTTCTGGCTGTCAGCCTAAGCCTCCCTTTTTCTGGAAAGCCTTCCATGGGCTCTGGCAGATAATAGTGAGTTGTCTATGCAATACCATTTTTTCTCCTTCTTTGTTATGAATAAACTCTGATTATATTCTGGATAACATTGTACACAGCTGATGGATTGCATTTCCCAGTCTCCCTTACACTTAGAAGTGGTTATTTAAATATAAGAGAAAGAAGTTGGGTGAGGTTTCTGGCAAATTGTCTTAGAAGAGACTGACTTAGCTGAGAGTGCTTCCTATTTATCCTCATTCTCCTTTGCCATCTTCACTTCTGCCTTCAGATGTTATGGCTGGAGCTCTGGCAGCCATTTTGAATGATGAGGCAATCTTGAAGATGTAAGACACATTAAGAATGTCGCAGAAGAAAGATAAAGGGAGCCCAGAAACTACTCTAAAGCCCTGGACTGCCTACCTCTGGATTTCTTCATTTCAGAAAAACAAACAAGCCTTATGTTAAGTCATCCTTATTTATTTCATCTGTTCTTGTAATTGAACCTAATCCTAACCAATGCAACACCCAAATTGCTTTATCCTCCTTATCCTGATTGATTTTTCTTCATAGTACTTAGCCACTACCCAACATTTTTATTAATCTGTGTCTTCCTTTAGAACATCTTACTGGGCTTCCTTTAGAATGTAAGCTCCATGAGAATAGTGATTTCTCATGGCCTAGAACAGTGCCTGGCACACAGTATGTCCTATCACAAAGTTGCAGCACTTGTTATAGTTATAATATGCCCTTCTCTCATAATACTCATCATACTTACAACCACATACTTAATACCTATCTTTCCCACCAGACTCTACACTCATATATACAGGGGTTATATTTGTCCTGCTCTCTATTGTATTACCAGCATCTAACCTAACACCAGCACATAAATGATTGATAAAAATGCAACAAATGGAGAAAATTTTTCTCTATTGGAATCCAGGGCAGGAAAGGGGTAGCTGGGGAAACCTGGCTAGTCTGAAATGGCGGTCTCAGGGAAGCATTCTAAGTGGGGATGGGAGGTAAGAACTGGACTGTGTCTCCCAGGGTGCTGGAAGCAATGAAGAAGTTCTCTTGGAAGAATCCTGGGTGAGAATTTGGCCAAGTTTCTGGAAAAAGATGGCAGACACTTGATGAAATCTTTCCCTGTACCCAGCTCCTTATCTTAAGTGAAGTTGCTAAATACATGGAATTCCTGATCTTATTGGATTAGTTGTTGAAAATATTGAAGGCATGCAGTTATGGGGGTTCTTGTGTTGGAACTGAGATAGTTTCTCTGAGGACAAGAAAGGAGATAGAGAGAAATAAATAGAATGAATTAAGCCATGAGAATCACAGAAATGCTACAGAAGCTTTCTGATTGCCTGAGAGTCTCAAGTGAAAGTTTCTAGATAAGCAAATTTCCCATAGTTAGGGATGAATTACATCTCCCCCTGCCTCCTTTCCCCCCCAAAAAGATGTATTGGAATCTCACCCTTAGTACCTCAGTATGCGGCCTAATTTGAAAATAAGGTCTTTACAGAGGTAATCAAGTTAAAATGAGGTCATTAAGGTAGCCCTAAGCCATCCAGGAAGGAGGGAGGCCCAGCCAACAGCTGGTTACAAAAATTAGTTAAATGGAACTGAATTAGTGAAACTTCCATTTTAGCGGTGTGATAGATCAGACACTGTGTCCCAGAGGGTATGGTAGCATGAAGGAAGTGGACCTAATTCTGCCTGACGATGTTGGGGTGGGCTTCCCAGAAGGAGTATCATAGGGTAGAGTCTGAATGGATAAGTGGAAGTTTATGGAATAGGTAAAGAGAGAAGGAATTCCAGGTTGAAGTAACAGGTTGAGCAAAAACATGGGAGGAACTGGGTCATGGATGTGTTCAGAAAATGACTAGTGATTTTATATGGCTGGGTGTGAGTTGCCTACAAGGGAATAATAGAGAAAATACTAAAGGGCACAGCAGGGCCAGGTTATAAAGGCCTATATTTCTAGTTGAAGAGTTTGGATACATAATACAGAGTCATTGAAGGATTTTAGGCAGCAGAATTATATTGTTTCATCTGTGTTCTACAGGCTAATTTGGTGACAAAGAGAAGGCTGGATAGGAAGGATGAATTACTGTCAGGAGATTTGTGCAATAGCTGAGGGTAATAAACATAATATTTGATTAGTATTTTATCATCTACATCTTTCTCTACTTTCTAAGCATTGTTAATGCTCCCTCAAAGCCTGAGAAATAGGCATTAATAACAATTATCCAGGTTTTATAGTTAGGGAGACCAAGAAACTTAGTCTAGACAGATACATAAATCTCCTAGTGAGACACAAAGGGAGGTGGCCAAGGGCATGAGCTCTGGAACAGACTGTCTCAGTTTGCATGGACATTTCTGCTTCCTAGGTGGGTGACCATGGACTCATGACTTAGTTCTGGTCTTAGCCTCTTGATCCATAAGATGAGTATAAAGACAATAATTACTCTTTGGGTTGTTGCAAAAATCAGATGAGTATATGAAGAGATCAGAAAAGTGCCTGTCACAAAATGTGCTATATGACCGCTATTATTAAGAACTGTTTGGAGAGGTATGATGGTTAATTTTTTTGTGTCAGCTTGTCTGGATCACAGGGTGCTCAGATATTTGGCTAATATTATTTCTGGGTATGTCTGTGAAGGTGTTGCCAGATGACATAAGCCTTAAATCGGTGGGCTCGAAAGCAGTTTGCCTTCGCCAGTGTGGGTGGGCGTCATCCAATCCACTGAGGGCCTGAATAGAACGAAAAGTTGGAGGAAGGAAGAATTCACCCCTTCCTGCATGGTTACTTGAGCTGGGACATCTGTCTTGTCCTGTTCTTGACGCTCCTGGTTCTCAGGTTTTCAGATCCAGACTGAATGACACACTGGCTTTCCTGAGTGTCCAGCATGCAGATAGCAGGTTGTGAGGCTTCCCAGTCTCCTTATAATGTGAGCCAATTCCTTATAATAAACCTCTCCCTCTATATATCCACCTGGCTCTGTTTTTCTGGAGCATGCTGACTAGTGTAAGAGGGCATTTACAAAGGGTTACTGAACTGCTGAGGGAGATGTTACTCCATCTGGAGGGATTTGGGAAAACGGAGATGGGACCTAAAAAATGTCTTTGAGTATAATGGGTGGCAAAAAGGAAGAAAGGCATTCTAAACAAGGGGAACAGAGTGTGCAAAGGCATGAGGAAATGAATACTACTGCATGTTCGGGGAGGGTGAGGAGAGTGTTGCGTAGGGCCTGCATGGATGGTGGTGGTGGGGACAGGCTGTTGGCCCATGACGGGCACATGATGTTAGTACTGTAGACGGGCCAGTTCTGAAGATCCCAGAGTAGGACTGGTAACATCACCACGTTTGTCATGTCAGATGACAGCTGTGGTGGCCCTGTGTGCAGGGAAGTATGAGCAGGGAAGAGGTAAGCAATGGCTTGGGGCCAGAACTAGGGCAGTGTTTGTAGACATGGGGAGGAGGAAGCAGATGTGAAGCATTGCTGATTTGGAGCAGCAGCACCCGATGCCTGGATGTGGGAAACGAGAACTGAGAAGGCATGGAAGAGGACAGATACTGTTCATTTGGATGGAGAACTGACAGAGGTGTTTAGACTTAGGGGTGATGTGATGAACTGGGCTTTGACCATGCTGGATGTAGATGCTTTTCAGACATCCAGGTGGAGGTGTGCAGAAGGCAGTTACAAAAATGGGTTTGGAGTTTGGAAAGCAAAGGGGGAAGCTGGTGCGGACTGGGGAGCTGTCAACATGAAAACAGCAGCTGAAGCTATGGAATTGGAATACCTTGTCCAGGAAGTATGTCAGATGAGAAGAGGAGAGAGTACCAACCTCCCATAACAGGACATGGTTTCTTAATTTGGCTTATACACCAAATTCTGCATCCAGAATGGGAATATGGAACACAGCCTATATTTTCTTAACTTTCAGTATACAAAGGCAAGGGCCTGGGGATGAACTAGATTTGGGTTTTGACAACAGAGGCCCAGGAACTGAGTCTCCTAGTACCAGATTTCAAAGGGAATGAATAGCAGTTAATGATCATTATAATAATACTTAATAACACCTGGCATTTAGAGAACACCTTTCTGCAAAGAACTGAATCTCTGTCCAGACACCATGAATCTTCATAGAAAGTTAGGAGGTCTGTAAGAGGCAGGGGCTATTATATTACCTTCTGGCACATAGAATACATGGGGTTCCAAGAAGACCAGAAAGTTCTCTTTGAGCACAGAACCAGAGAGTGTTATGGTCAGAAAACCTGGCTCCAAGCCCCCTTCTTGTGGTCAGCAGTCTGGCCTGTCTCCTTGTCTAGACCTGACAACAGAAACATGTGCACCCGTGGTATTGCCAATCCTAAATCTCGAATCCCATCTCAAGTCAGAGAAGCACGGGAGATGCATGTATTCCGCAAGAGAACTCGATTGTAATAGGCATTCCCTAGCAAAGAAAGAATAGAATTTAGAGTCAGACAAACCTGAGTCCAAGGGCCACAGCTGCTCACACTAGCTGTGTGATGCTGGGCTGTTTATTTTCTAGCTCTGGGCCTCAGTTTCCCCAACCTCAAAATGAAGATAATACTAGATACCTCAAGGTTGTGTGAAGAGGTATTCACTCAACAACTGTTTATTGAGCATCTACTATATGTCAGGCATTGTTTTAATCTATTGGGATGTATCAGGAAACAAAACAGTCAAAGATCCTTGAGCCCTTACTTTCCTAGGAGGTGAAGGGTAGGACGGGAGGAGAGATAGATGATGAATAATGAAATAATGGAGGAGCAAATTATCTGGTATGTTAGACAGTGATAAGCTCTGGGAAAAGGAGAGATAAGGTTATATCTGACACTAACCCACTGTCTGGCTAGCACACAGGAGGCACTCTGGGAATTGGTGAGACTATTATCATAATTAAAGAAAGATGAAGAGCCTGAGGCAGCATAACAGGCTATAAATTTTTATGAAAATATGTTTATCTCTTAAACTTCAATCAGGAGTAAGCAGAAAAATTGCCAGGGAAGGATAAAGAAAGATGATTACAAAGTGAAAAAAATCGACATGCAATGCTTTAAAGTGGTGTGTAATCAGCTGCATCTATTCTAATGACCACTAATTAAGCTGTTTCTTGCAGGCTTTCAGAGAAAATCGCTTGCCCAAACAGGTAGACTATGAAATGCACATTATAAGACCTTCAGCATTTAAGTTGAGTTTTACTTTTACCATAACTCAAGGAGCTATTTAGAAAGGGTGAGCTATTTTCTTCTAACAGGCATCCATCCTTCAAAAGTGACTGTTTAAAACACCCATATGTTTTCAGTTGTATTTTTATGAAAAAGTGAACACTATGTGAGTGGTGTTTCCTCCTACATTTCATTCATGGTGCCTTCTTTGGTTGACACCTGAAGGAGTCGTGATCACATATTTGGGTCACTCATCTATCAGTTTGGCTAACAAACATTTATGAAGTTAAATAATAAAAATGAGAGTTCAAAATTCTTCAGCATGAACCAATTACCATGGCAAACATTTATGCGCAATGCCTGATTTAATTTCCTCAGCAACCCTTAAAGGTAAGTCTCTTCGATGAGGAAACTGGGGTTTCTAGAGATTAAGCAACTTAACATGGTCATGTAGCTAACAAGAAGTGGAGTCACAGTTTGAGCCTTGGCCTGACTGACTACTGAGTGCTCAAATTTGACCACTGTTACAAGTGACAGACCTTTGCTAAACTGAGTAGGGTATGGGTCTGGCCTTGGAAGACCTAGTATTCAATGGGAGAGACATGTAAGCAAACAAATAATTGTAAGACACTATGGCAAGTGCTAAACTAGACGTAATAGACATACTCTGGGAACTGAGAAAAAAAGAACTGCCTACTCAGATTGATTGCACTGAGAAAATTTTTCCAGAAGTGATATTTGAAGTGGGTGTTGATGGATGAGTAGGAGTTTGGAAGCAAAGGGCAGGGCATGAAAGAAATGGCATTATTGAGCAAGCTTTCTCAGGCTCCAAAACCCATGCTTTAAACACTGTGCTAAAGTATCCCCATTTATCACACAATTAGTCAGATGCTCACTGAGAATTTTTGTACACTCAGGTCTTTTAGGGAGACATGAAACAAAACAAAACACCAGTAACTGACTTGAATTAATATCACTAATCACCTAGAGAATTCTGATCTTCCAAACATGTATTTTCCTTGCAGATTTTGCCCTGAGGATTTTGAAATGACTCATTTACCCAAACCGTGCCCAAGGAGATGAGAAAGCCCTGACAGGCAGGATGCAAGTGTACTGGGCATTTCTCTGTGTAGCCCAGAAACTGCCCACCTTGCGCTGCAGCCCTGAAGCTCCTCAGTGGGGTGCCTGGTGAACCCTCTAGACACAAAAAGTTAGCAAGAGGGAACAGTTTACAACAGAGTTGGTGCAGAAATTGCAGAACAAGTGGTCAGTGTTGGCGAAAATCACTTGTTTTCTGGACTTGTACTTGGCTACAGTAAGACAAAAATGATTGCAGTGGGAACAGTTTAGCCTTGCTCCTCTAAAGGGATGGCTTGCTCTAGTAAAGTTTTTCTGCCCTATGAGCATTGAAAGTGTGTTTGCACTTCCCACTGAGTCTCACCCATCATATAGCATATCCCAAGCTAGGCTCAGCTATGGATGTTCCATTGTTATGTAAGGGCTATAATCAAAATGAAAGCTCTTCCATAATCACTAAAGTAACTGGGCTTGAGATGTGAGAGCCATGCAAAGGGGACCTCACATCTAGTGCAAGTTTGGGAACACAGCTGGTATTCAATAAGTGTGTGCTGAGTTAAATAAGTTAAATAAAATATTAAATAAAACAAATAAATTCATCTGATCTTTCCTTACTGTGGACATTTCAATGAAATACATAGGTTATTTCTGATTACAAAATTAAAAGGGATCAAGCATTGGAAAGAAGAGGAACAGTATGTGCAGTGGCCATGGAGGCAACGTGATACTCTTCAGGCAATGGAAGTACTTACTCCAGAGGGGCCGGAGCACAGGGGTAGGGGGGAAATGGCACTGATGAGGCAGGGGACAGGGGAGATCCAGAGAGTTGAGAACTCTGGGAATGTAATTGGATTTTAGGTAGGGGGGATGACTTGCTGGACCACTCTGGTTGCTACATGGAGAATGAATTGTAGGGAGCAGCAGGAGAGCTGGCTGGGAGCTGCTGCAGGCTTCCAGGGAGGGACAATGGACGGGGGGTGGCAGGGAAGGTAGGGAGATGGGACGGGTTAGAGAGTGGGCAGGCAGGATTGGCAGAGCTTGAGAAAAACGATGAAGTCATCACTGGCTCTTGGGATTGTCACCCGAGCAGCTGATGGATGATGGTGTCATGGCCTGAGATGGGGAACAGTGGATGAGAAAGTTTGGAGGGAAAGACCAAGAGGCTGGTTTTGGACCCAGTCAGGTTTTTTGATTGCTTAAGTGACATCCAGATGAGGTTGCAG
This sequence comes from Smutsia gigantea, assembly GCA_032199065.1. Lineage (NCBI taxonomy): Eukaryota > Metazoa > Chordata > Mammalia > Pholidota > Manidae > Smutsia > Smutsia gigantea. The sequence continues at coordinate 781,875 of JAVSCE010012760.1, read as the reverse complement.
GCATTAAATATGAGGGTGGAGCCCAGGGGAAAGGTTTAGACTAGAATGTGTGTGTATGTGTGTGTGCATGTGATTTATGTATGCATGTGTGTATGTATATATATGTGTATTATATTAAGAAAAAATAGATTATAGTATCATACTATACAGCAACCTGTTTTTTGATCTAAAGTATTTCTTGTATACATTTCTCCAATAATCTATAACAATTTTCTCATTCTATTTAATGGCTGCATGATATTCCATCATATGAATATACTGTTGTTTTCTGATTAAAAATTTTAAATTATGAAATATCTGAAAAGCAGAAAAGTACAGACTGTATAATAGATACCCATCACCTAGGTTTTATAGATGTTAATATTTTGATACATTAGTCTCAGTCTTTTCATTTTGAATTTAAAGGGAAAAAAAAGCAGTTCAGATTCAGGTAAGCCCCCAGCTCACCCCTCTCTCTCCCTTCCTTCACCCCTTCATCCTTCGCCAGAACTAAGTAACTATCCTGAAGTTGGTATGTGGGATTCCTGGCCATGTTTTTGTACTTTCTAACATGCATTTGCTTCTGTAAATAATATATAATATAGTTTTCTTTTAAAATTCACATAAATTGATGCATACAGTTACAGACCCTTATGCAACTGCTCTTTTCATTTGACATATATATGGTATTTATTCATCTTTTTAAAAATGTCCTTTATTAAGGGACACTTAAAATTTTTATTTTTAATATGCATTATTCCAACATGAATATGGATGGAGTGGTTTTCAGGGATTCACCCTTGGGGACAAAAGCCTGAAATGCTTTTGAATTGGGTGCCATCCACAAACACCGGCGTGAAAAACACCGCCTGTGTATTTCCTGAGTCCAACTCGTGGCACCTCAGCGGGCCATGCAAGGCAGGTGTTATGTAATGTGCCCAACGCACATATTGTACATCATGCCCTCAAAGAGGCTCTGTCACCTCATCAGCCCAGCACAGTAACAAAGCTGTTGAATGAGAAGCGTGCACACAGCCTGGGCTGTCTCTTCCGGGCTGGGTGTTGATGAAGCTGCCTGCTCGCCTTGCCCCACTCTTCATCTTGGCCCTCTTAAACCTTTCTTAATTGCTCGACTCTGGAGTCGACCAGCCAGTTCTTACATCAAACACTCATCTTGCACCCATAAGACTTCTCTCCTCCCCCCTCCTCCTCCTTTTTTTTCTTTTTCTTTTTAATGTACACCCAGCACCTCCCAGCTTTAAAAAAAAAAAAAACCTTCTGAATGCTTTCAGTCTCAAACAAAGCTTTATAGATTTGTTGGCAGGAAATCCAGAGTGGAATTTGCCATTAAATTACAGTAAAGCAACTCTTCAAACAACACACACTGAACAATCAAACACTTTTAAATGTCAATCCCCAACAAAAGCATGCATTGTCCCTGGAGAACCCCCAGTGCCACTAACCTCCTTGGAGTGGGAAAAGTTTACAGAAACATAACCTATTTCCTTTCACAGGTTGTGTACTATATGGAACTTTCCACAATCCATCAAAAGTAAGGCTTCCTCATAGCACATTTCAACTCAAGTAGCTCTTTAATGGGTGAGGTGAGTTCTGATGCTCTGAGAAGTGACAGCAATTTTTTCTCAGTTGAGAAAGGTTTTCAAAATGATGAAGTCAAGTAGAATGTGCCATTTTGCCCCAGCTCTCATACTTCTCAGCTTCTGGAATGTAGTGGCTAATATTTATTGAACACTTATTATGTTATCTCAGTTAAGTCTCATGACAACCCTATCAGATAGGTATTGCTACTGTCCCCACTCTCCAGATAAGGGAACTGGGGCATAGCAAAGTTAATGATCCTGTTTAAGAGAGGGAAGCAACATTTAAGCTTAGGGAGCTGGACTTCAAAGCTCATGTTCCAAAGTCACTGTATTGATTCAGTGAATTCTTTTTGAAATGCTTCCAAATTTTCAGTGTGATAGAAAGAGGACTAACCGGTAATGAGCACTACTATGGGCTATTCTACACATGCTCTCTCTTTTTTAAGTCTCTCCACACCTTTATGAATACTGTTATCTTCCCTAATGTATGTACGAGGAGGTGGAGTCTCCAAAGGGTGGGCAGGTGTTTGGTTTGGAGCTGAAGGCAGGTGCACTAGAAGGAGCTAAGCCACCCTGCCTCCCTAGGAAAGGGTTGAGCACGTGGAAGGTCCTCACCACTGCTCTAGATTGTACAGGCCTATGCCCTCATTTACTCCCTTTCTCTAATGCAAGGGATGCACATATGATTCCGTGGGAGAATGTCTGACTCTTAAAGTTTATAAATGAAGAAAATATTCATTTATTAACCAGATGTAAGAATCTGCCAATGAATAAAAATGTCTCATTATAAAGTATAAAAAAGAGACCAGCTGCTGGAGAAGACCTGTGACTGAGCATTTCCCCACTGCGAACCGTTACTTGCATGCCATAGGGGTACACATGGCAAATATATACAGGATATAGATCAGACATAGGAGCATATGCAAAACCATCCTGCTCTCGCCTTATCCCTACCCCTTAGCACCTGGGATTTTCATTTCCCTTACTTTGGATATTCTTCAGAATTTTCTCATAAATCCCCAAACTTCCAAGTTCAGAGGCCTCCCAGTGAGTTATTTAGTACATGAGCCAAAGTTATGTAAAGTTAACAACAAAACAGAAGAAAGAGACTGTGGGAAAGCAAGTGACTGGGGATGACGCAACTGGTGTGGGAGCTGCTGGCCTCTGGTGTCTGGTTAGGCTCCAGTGCAGGTGAGGAGGAAAGCAAATGCCCACCTTTGCTTTCTGCAGGCCCCAGGGCAGCCATCAAGGGCACTTGGTCAAGGGAACTGTGATCCACCCCACCTGTGGGGAAGGCCCTGCACTCTCCACAGAGGAGGTCCCTGAGGCGGCAGGTGGGGCCGCCAGCCGAGGCGCAGCCTCCTCTGTCAACAGGCGGGCCGACGTGTCATTTGTTGTCTCAGTCTCAGGCCTGGCAAGGCCTTCTGGAGGAGGAAGGGAGACTGAGGGCGGGTAAAGGAAAGAATTTGTTCCAGCCCCAGAGCTGGCTAGGAAACGTTGCTAGAAAAGCAAACAGGGAGTTTTTGCAATAGAGTGCTTTCATCACTTTTAAAGGTGTGTATATCCATGAAAAAATACTCAAGAGGAAGAAATGGCCCCGAGTGGAGTGTTCACTGCTGCGGAGACAAAGCCCTCAGCTGCTGCCTCTGCTTCACCTCTGGGAAGTGGACCTGCCACCGGGTGACTCAGCAGATCTGTAAACCTCAGGTGCACTTGACTTGCTCTGAGGTCTTGGCACCCACTGTGAGCTGTACTCCCCGTTTTTACGTATCCCCCACTTAAAAGCTGACTACAGAACACTTCTTGAATTCAAGCAGAGAAGTCTTGTTGAGGCTTTGAGTAGAGTGAGAGCCATGGAAAGGCGAGGCGTTTGGACGGCATATAAAAGCTGAGTTGACCCAGTTTTAAAATTCTAATTTTGCCAAGTACAGACTCAAGTCTCCCCATTCACAAGTAGCTGCGTGGCACTCAAGACACACGTGTTAAAGCCACTGCATGCCAGACCCTTTCACTCCATGTAAGGAGAGAGTTTCTCCTTTTCAAAATCTGACACCCAAAGCAAGAAACCCAATTGTCCGTTGAATTATGAAGTCAAAACTTTCAGGAATCAAGGAGGACTTGGCCTGCTTGCCTTGTGGTTATTAGAGAAAACCCCAGTTCCCACACGGAGCACAGGAAATCTCATGGTAACTGGGAGTCCGGGAAGCTCTCAGGCTCCAAGCAAGGTGATGTCTTAGGAGACAGTGTTGGCACTTCCTGGCCCTCGGGCTGTATTTTATGAGTGTTTATAGGGCTGTGAACCTACAGGTGGAAGCCATTCATGGGGTAAGGCCAGGACAGCTCGGTTTGTTTCCTTTATCCTAGTGAGCTCTCTCAAGGGCAGGAAGAATATTTTTAAATTTATTTCTGTATCTCCTCAGCTAGTGCATGGTATGAACTCAGGTAATGGTTCCTAAATGAATTAAAGATACTCTTCATTAGACTTTTGGTAACTTGCTTCGTGATTGCAATCCTCAGAAAAGGACGGGACCACCACCTGAGCCCACTGACCAAGCTCAACACCGCCAGGAGCACGACAATCGAGGTTGTTCCCTCCTGACGTGGTCCCCTGGGAAGCACACGGCACCACCTCAAATGAACGCCCCAGCTTAAAAAGGTTTAAAAGACATAACCAAATGCAGTGTGTGGGTCTGGAATCATACTTCAAACATACCAATTGTTTTAAAAAAATGTAAAAAACAGAAAAAAAGACAAAAAGAAAAAAGTAAGGCAATCAGAGAAACGTGAATATAGACTTGGTATTAGGTGATAGCAGGAGACGGTTGTCAAGCTTGTTTGGTGTAAAAATGGTCCTGTGGCTAGACAAAAATGCCTACTTTAAAAAATGCATACTAAAATGGGGAATAAAATGACACAGTCAGGAATTGCATTTTAAAAAGATAGATGGAGCTAATGCAGCAAAACCTTGCTAATTGTTGGGTACACGGGTTCATAATACTAGTTTCTCTACTAGGTCATTATGCGATTATACCGCTATAATTGCATGTTTAAACTTTTCCATTAAAATGTTAAGAAATAAAACAAGGACAGAACTTACAAAGCAGAAGATTCTATTTTTCCCTTGATCTTCCTCCTTGGCCTTCTCTAGCTGCAGGAAATTTGGACATCTCAGCTTTCCAGGCTTTTCTATCATGTCAAAACTGGACAGCGAATTTCACTTGATAGTTTACTAGTTTTTGAGATCACCTTTCATTCTCTTCTTTATATATTGGGTCTGAAAATAACTAAGAGGAAATTTTTGAACCTTTTAATCATGGTGTTGGACACGTTCATCTGGTCAGGGAGGGGCAGGAGGAAGAAGGAGGGTGATTCTGGTGGAGGAATTAAGAGGAGTGAGCAGAATGCCAAGCTTCTTGCCCGGTAAGGCTTACCCAAGTTCCTCTAGCCAATGTCTTGGAGCTCTCTCATAAACCAACCTAAGAGAGGAGAAAAAAAAATACAAAAGACAGAAGTAAAATCAGGTAGCTGTGAGATAGTGGGAAGACATCAATATCAATGTTGGAATGACAAGTTGACTTGAAGTTTCGCCTTCATCAGTTAGTAACTGGATGACTTAATCTTTCTCAGCTTCAGGCCCTTCTCCTGTAAAGCTTAGATGACATGACCTGCTCCCAGGGTAGCTTTGAGGAGCAATGAGGTGACACTGGTCAAATTCCCTAGTGTGAGGTGGGATACTGAACAGCTACTCAGTGAAAAGAAATTGGAACCTGAATTTAGAAAACAAATATTTATTGAGCATTTACTATGTGTCAGGCATTGTTATAGAAAATGGGATATAATCTAATAAAATAAGGTTACTGCCTTTAAGAAACCCTTATTTTTGCTTGTATTTGGGGTGGCAGCAGAGCAAACAAAGGTGTAGAAATGAACTAAAAAATAAACTGACATTTGTTGAGAGCCTGTTATGTAATAGTCACATTGCTCTATGTTTTATCCATGTTATTTCATTTGTCCTCACAAAAACACACTGACGTATTATTATTCACTTTGCAAAGGAGGAAACTGGCTCAGAGAAGCTCACTGCTCTTGGCACAATCACACAGCTGGTACGTGGCTGACTTAGGTCTGGTCTGATCACCTTATGGCGGCTCATATAAAATCTCCTCAAACCTCCAAATCTCTCTCCTTCCTCATAGTCAGAAGCCAGTGGTCGGGACTTACTAATCTTACCACAGTCAAAACACAAAACAGTCTATACCAGCATCTGTGCTGTTCTTTTCCTTCCTATTCAGTGGAGAAAATGTGCTTCTTGGTATCATGTGGATTCCGGATCCCATAACCCCTCTTGGACCTTACTTTCTCTCAATTCCTGCATCTCCAGTGGGGCCTTCTCCACTGGATCCCTCCCATCAGCATTCAACCCCAGCTCTCCCAACATAAGAAAACCATCTCCAGCCCCGCATGCCTCTCTAGCTTTCACTCCGCCTCTCTAGCTCTCACTCCATCTCTCTACTTCCTTCACACGGAAGCTCCTTGAAAGAATTGTCTGCACTACAAATATACTCTATTTCCTCACTTCCCGCTTCTCTGACTGGTCCAGACTACTTTCTGCCTTTGTTTCTCCACTAAAGCTGCTCCTGCTAAGTTCACGAGTGGCATCCATAATTCCCAATCTGTTCCTGTGTGTGAGTGTTTATTTCTTTATTTTTAAAAATTGTTCTTCATAGAGATAAATCACACTGCTAAATGTTGTTGCTACCCAAGTATCTTAGATTAAAAAAAACTTTATAAAAACCATCTTTATTGAGATATAATTCACATACTATAAAATTCATCCATGTGAAGCATACATGTCAATGGTTTTTAGTATATTCACACAGTTGGGCAGCCATTACCACAACTTAAGTTTAGACATTTTTATCACCCCCAAATAAACCCTTTGCCTGTTAACAATCATTCCCTTTTCTCCCCTAGTCCTAGACAACCACTACTCTACTTCTGTCTCTATAGATTTACCTATTCTGGAATTTTCATATAAAGGGAATCATACAATATGTGGTCTTGTATGGCAGGCTTCCTTCACTTAGCATAATGTTTTCAAGGGTCATCCATGTTGTACCATGTATCAGTACTTCATTCTTTTCTGTGGTTGAATAATAATTCATTGTATGGATATACCGCATTTTGTTTATTCATCAGTTCGTGGACATTTGCCTATTATCCACTATTTGACTATTCTGAGTAATGCTTCTATGAATATTTACATACAAGTCTTTATACGGACATATGTCTCCATTTCTTTTGGGTACATATGTAGGAATGGAATTTGAGTCACATGGTAAGTCAATGTTTAAAATTTGAAGAACTGCCAGATTGTTTCCCAAAGCAGCTGCATCATTTTACAGTCTACCAGCCACACGTGAGGGTTCCAGTTTCTGCACATCCTCCCTAACACTTGTCATTGTCTGTGGTTTTTGGTCTTTATCCAGAGCTTTACTTCATCTTTTATGACACTGGCATTTCTGAAGAATTAAACCTCCCTCCCCTTTGTGTTAATAGGACAGTCTTCATTTTAGGATTTTCTGATGTTTCCTCGTGATTAGATTCAGGTGATACACTGGTGGCCAGAATACTGCATAGGTGATATTGTGTCCTTTTCAGGATGTCATATCTGGAGGCTCATGATCTCCATCTGTCCCTCTTGGTGACGTGAAATTTTTGATCACCCAATCAAGGTGTTGTTCAGTTTCTCTGCTTTATAATTACTATTTTTTTCTTCCTCGCAACTAATAAACAATCTCTGGGGGAAACACTTTAAGATGGTTTAAATACTCTACTCTTACTCAAAATTTCCCCTAAATTTTGCTTCCATTGATGGTTCTTGTGTAATCCTGTCTTTATTATGATGGCTGTGCAATGAGCATTTTCCAACTGCACCTTTCCCTTTGTATTTACCAGCTGGTCCTCAGCATTTTGCTATAAGCAAGAGCTCACCTATCCCTATTTATTTATTTATCTATTCATTATTAGTTTTTTCCAATCCTTTAAATTCATTACTATAGTTAATTGATTTGGCCAGTAGGAGTTCCTCTAATCTGACTCCTGTGTCCCTGTGATATGCCACAATCTCTTTTTCTCTCTCAATCTCTCTCTCTCCCTTTTTGTCTTTAGCACTTCCTTACTGGCATAATAAGATGGTCTAGGCTCACTTTGTCTCTATCTCACCTCAACCCTGGAATAAGCCATTTATCTGAGGAGCCTGGTTCTTCTTTGTGGGGAATGATTTTAGAGACCAAGATCTGGGTGATAGGCGCTCTCATTGCTACTGGGGTATTTTACTTTTTGACCCTTTCAGTAGACAGATCTGGGGAATATATGCATGAATATAAATACAGATACAAATGCATACATATATACATGCACACACAAAATATGCATATTCACACATATGCATGTATGTTTTAGAAATCATGAGTTTAAACTTTCTTCATTTCCATCCCCATGGGATTCTTTCTTGCTTCTCCCAATCCATATTTGTTTCTTTTCTCCTTTTCAACTTTATTGAGTTATAATTGACAAAATTGTAAAATATTTGAACATCGTAGTGATTCAATATATGATTACATTATGATCTCAGCATCAGCCTATTCACTGGATAGACCAAATCTATTCACTGGATCTCAACTCACTTCTCAATCGTGTAATACATATACAATAGTTTTGGAATTGTTTCACTTGTATCATTACGATAAACAAGCCTACTAAAACAAGTTTAGATTTGTTTATAATTCTTAAAATTCATAAAAGTTTTAGTGGGTAGAAATAAGAAATCTGAAAAATATCCCAGGAATTCAGAAACCCTTTATAAAAAAAACTGTTATAAGCCTCAAATACAAGTTCAGTTCTTGGTTTGTTTGGATCTTGGATATTTTCTTTCTAGGGTAGAAAGACAGCTATAATTTCCTGAGAGTGGCCTTTAATTGAAAACATTTGTATATCCACTGTGTGATCCCAGAACTCATTCAAATAAGCATTTATGCTCAATATGTCTCATGTTTAGCCTTGTGGGAGTATGCCAACAGACAGCAGAACCATCAGCTACATTTTGTTAAGATGGACTGTGACTGCGGGAGCAGATCTATTTACCCAAGGAAACAATGCCCTGCTATTTCATGTGAGATTAACATCTGCCTACCTTCTTCTTTCTTCAGAAAAAACCACAGAAGCATGAAAAATTATCTTTAACTAGGCCCAGGCCAATCTGGGGATAAGTTCAACCCCTGTCTAGCCTTCACACCTACATTAGTCCATGAGTACTAGTTTACATTTTTAGGACTCAATTAATTTATCAGAAATGCCTCTACGTTTGCTGACTTCTAGCCTTGATGGCAAGAATGCTTGCAATGAAGAAAGAACCCAAAGCTGTGGATTAGAAGAGGAAAACCTCCCAGTCCAGATAACACAGATTTTAATGGGATTGAGAGTTCAGGGACCTCACAAATTCCTTTCTTCTTTTCCCACCCAAATATACCAGTTGAGAAACAGGAGTCAGCAGATGGAAACAGACATCTCTTTATTACTGATAAAAGCTAGGCTGGAGTACATGGTGGATGCTATGCTGCACAACCCAAATCCCCTTTCAGAAATTAAGGACTCACTCTCCCAGCTCCAGGGAGTCTTCCAGAAGCTCAGCCTCAGGTGACAGCCTTCTGGGGATTGTCTTGGCTCAAGAAAATTGTCTTATCCAAGGTCACACCTTCCAGAGGCAGCCTGCATCTAATGACTGACCCAGGTTGGGAGTCCAAAGGCCTGGCCCACTTATTGCAGCTTAGGACAGGTTTGTGGGGTTGCTAAAGCCTTTGTTGGGACTGCATTGCTATTCAACCTCTCCCCCTACCCAGTCTGCTTCCTTCTCCTCCCTTCCATAGGTATCAATCCCTAGACTACTGCCTTGTACGTTTCCTACATGTTACTAATTGCAGAATTTGTCTCCAAAGAATCCGTCCTGGGATATGTCCAGTCAGGGAAAGCATCCTGGAGAAGGTTACATTTGGCTGAGTTTGGGAGACAGACAAATGGAGAGTATGTGTGATTCAAGCCAGGAATCAACGTAAGTGAAGGCCCAGAGAACTTAAAGTCTCCGCTCAGGGGTTCTTCTGAGTCCCATCTTCCTCCCCTGTCCCAGGTAGGACCTGCAGAGGGCCTGATCCAGTCTTTGTTGCATGAATTAATTATGGCCAGTGAGATTTTTTTCCATTTATTTCAGACTGTGGGTTTATTTGTTTGCTTACAACAAAAGCACAGGAATGAACCATACCAAACAGGGATAATAAAGACTATGATTTATTGAGCTCTTACTATGTGCCAAGCACTGTGCTCAGCACTTTTTATATATTTTATTTGGTTCTCATAATGATCCTATGAGGCAGATATTATTATTCTAATTTATAGATAAGGAAGCTGAGGCTTACCCAAGTTATGAAACTTGTCTTTGGTCCAATCAGTAAGACTCTTGGCCACACTTAGTGTAGACTTCCCCCAGACCAAGAACCATGATGGGGCACAGCCGAGAGTTGCTGGCGTCCAGAGAAGAAGTCTGTGACCTCTCTCCCGGGTGTCCGCCCGGGGCCTGGGCACATGGCTGGGCCTGCCTCAGGCAGCTTGAGGCTGGGGAGCCTGAGACCAGACCGTGGCATGCATTCTACCTCTCCAGTGCAGGGGAGTGGTACTAAGCTAAAAGGCTCAGTTGCCAGGGAGAGAGCCATGGTTCTGAAGCTGGAAACGGTTGCCACTGCTCAGATTAAGACAAACTTGATAGACAAGTTTTTCTTGCCGTTGGAAAAGAAGGTGCCAGCATAAGGGCAATGGTTAGAGATCATTCAGAGATATTTTTTCAGGAAACAGTCCATGTTGAAAAAAGGAGTAGGACTCGCAAGGTGTAAAGGGTGGCCTTTTAAAAAAGAGAGCCTGTGTGTCAGTTTCCCTTGTAGATGGGGCTTTGTGCACACAGGAGACACCATGCCTCTTGGTTATTTTGCTCATCCATCCAATCATCCATTCAACAATACTGTGGGGTGCGTATGATATGCCAGGCACAGCTGAAGGCATGGGGCACAGCAGTGAACAAGACATTCAAGGTCCCAGCTCTCACGTCGTAGTGGGAGACAATAGACCTGCCTGAGCCCTAGATGTCTGTGGACCTGTCAACTTCTGCTAAGCTTGGTTGGATAATATTGATGGCCCTATTGCTTGCTTGAGGGATGGTGCCTGGGACTTTGCATGATCACGTCAAGGACAGGCAGGGTGTGAGAGTGTCACTTGATGTCCCCGCCACAAACTTCTTGTGCTGAGAAGACTGGATTCCATATCACCCTCTTAATTTGAGGGGCTAATGAAGAAGCCATTGACCTGGGCCTTGTGGAAGCGAGGACCCCACCAAGCCGGCCCTTATCCCCGCTCTCTAGCAGGACGAGTGAGATGGGCCCACACTGCCCTTCCACATGCATCAGAAACTACTTTGTGGCTTGTTCTCTAACACAGCCAGAGACCTGGGAACCTGCAGGACTGGTGCCTGTCATGGCCTGGGTTCCATGAGGCTGGGTTCTTATCTTTACATCAGGGACTGTCTCTTGATTTGGCAAGTCTGCTGACCTTAGGACCCCTCTTCTGTAAGGAAAGAACTACCACTGGATAAACAGCTATGTAGGAAATAGCGCTGCACTCTTCAGGAAGAATTTGTTTGAATTCCAAGATGGCCACCTTCTAGATGTGTGATTGGGCAAGTGACTTAATGTCTCTGAACCACTGTTTTCTATACAGCTGATGAACCAGTGTTTTCTATACATCTGAGAATATACTTTGGTCCATAATTCATAAGGTTGTCATGAAGACTAAATAAGATAATATATAAGAAAGGCTCAGGCCTATTGGGACATGAAGTAAACACTGGTTAGATATGAAATACTAATTGAATGTGAAGTGATCTGAAACCGAAGTAGTGACTTTTTTGTTTGGCACTGAGGGAGCTGAAGGAAGTATAAAGCAACATCCTTGTCCCCAGGGAAGCTTCCATAGAGTTGGGTTGTACTGTTATAGAATTTTCTAATGACGGTATTCAGAATTGCTAAAAATGAGCATATGGTTCAGTTGAGCCAGTATAAGAACACATTCATCTACATATACAGGGAGAACTATAGAACCAAGCAGAAAAAAATGCAGAAAGCAAGTAGTCAAGTTGAAGTCCCCGTGGGGCATCCAGCAGGACGTTCATTAGTGGGGCATAGGCAGCATTCAGAGTAAAATCTTCTGAATAATGGGCTCAGGGCACCTAGCCTGGGAGTTGTCCTCGTCCTGCCAGTAGTGAAAAGAAAGGCTGTGTTCAGCACCGATGACAAGTGGACATTCACTGACCTTTGGCAACAGACACTTAACCAAGTGGATTTTCACTGGAGGAGAACAACAATTCACGCATAAGTTTGTTTTACAAATAGAAACAAAAACAGGGATGGCCTGAGTTATAGGAGATGAAGTCTGTGCAGTGGAAGGACCCAGAGCTCTCTGATTGTGGTTGTTTAAGCCCTGACGTGATGAAAGGATGGGCCCTTGGGGCTCACTGGGGTCACGGTGGTATGTGGCCCAACACAGCATGCAAGACTCACAGGGCTAACCAAAGAGAGGAATCCAGAGCAGAAACAGGGAAAAGACTGTCGAAGTCACTGTGGCTTCTCCCAGTGGGAAGGGACAGGCGGTGAACACTAGGCCCGTGTGGTTGTTTTAATCATACACTATTTTTTACTCCTAAAACTATGTTATGCTTGTTTTGTAACCTGTGCATGGTTTGCCATATATTGTGGGCTCAGTGGCTTTAAACAAATCGTTTGCTGACAGAGCCCTACATATATTGCTGAGGAAGGGTAGTGAATGGTAGGTCCATGTCCGTGCAAGTGACCTGGTAACTACCCCAAGCAGAGCTACTCCTTAGAGGGTGGGTCTGACTGTGGGTTGAGTATGGACACCTCTCTCTAAAGGGGAGAAGAGAATAATTGCTAGAGGAATCCACCATCCTTCCTTGAGTTTCCTCTCATATTTTCTACAATTGTGAAAGCTGTCGTCAGCCCGGTTTGTGGGAGACTTTAGCAACTGACTGCTTGGTTTTTTAAACATTGTTGAGATTTTTGACAAATGGTTTCATGGTGCTGTTATTCCTGTGTGTCAGAGGTGGAATAGTAACTTCACACTACAACTTGAATGCAAAGAGAAAATATACTCTGTTTTTCCTGTATCTAATACAGCCTCCCAAGCCCACAGCCAACTGTTTGGCAAAGAGAAAATGTTAAGTGTTCAAATTAGAGCTTAACTCGATATTAAACCTAATATTGGAGTTTATGTAGATTAACCTCTGTTGAATAAAATTGCTCAGTCTCTCAGGTAAAATTCTCCCTTGATCTCTTTTGTATTCAAAGTTGTGTCCAGATGTATGAGTGAGGGGTGGTGGTGTTCCATGCAACCCCACAGCCATGGGGAAGATACAGGGTCTCTGTACCTCCCCTGCCCTCCAAGCATAACCCCTGATGGGGCCTGGCACAGGGTCAGGACTTCGTGTGCCCTCCGGCTGGCTCACACTGACCTTGGCTCTCACGGGCATCAGTAACCCCTTGGATGAGATTCCCACTTGGTTTTGGCTTGAGTGTTTCCCTTGGTTGCCCAGGGTACTGCGAGCCTTCATCCTTACCATAGTGATCCTCTGGCAAATTCCTTCGCGGGACTCTCAGGTGTTTCTGAAACCTAATACCACACCTGAGTCAAAGATGACTCAGGAAAGTTGAACTGCAGGCCTGCCTCTGCCTGGCTGTTCTGAGCCGCCAGGGTGAGGAGGCAGTCCCCCGGCTCAGTGTGGACCGTCTGGGGATTAGCCTCTTCCTCGCAGTTTTCAAGGGGTTGCAGAACAAGTCTCCAGCCTTCTTGGCTTTCCGAGACCTACCCAACACATCCCCTCCTGAGACTGCCGGGAGGCAGTCAACAAGAACGACAGCTTTGTTTTCCTGCCCCCACAGGCTGCTTCTGTCGCCCACCAGTCCCTGGGCTGGACACTGGAGGGCTTGTGTTTTGCCTCTGTGGCATTTCTTCTTGTTTCGAGTGTCAGTGGCTCCCACAGGACAAGGGGATCTTCTCCACACCACGGAAGTACTCCCTGAAACAGGTCTTCCTTACTTGGACCTTGGTACCTAAAGAGAGAGACAGAAGAATTTGGAAAACCGTGTCTCAAGACAGGAGCCTTGCCTGCCAAGCTAGTATTCTGCTGCCTAAACTGTGATGGCCAGGGCTGATTACTGTCCTGTAATTCTTTTTACATTCTTTCTGTCACAAAATCCAGTCTTCCGGAGGTGGTTTATGATGAAGGTCATGTACTTGGGAAGGTGAAAAAGAACAATTTTTAAGAATTCAAAAGACAAATTCCTCCTCTCAGCCCTGCATCTCTGGCAAGGTCCTTGTCCTCACGCACACGCAGCACTGTGTGATGGGAACACCTCCAACTAGGAAGCATATTTTCCCGGTCAGCCTGATAAATCTTGGTCCCAGCCAAGAATGGGATGACAATGGCAGTGGATAGTGGGTGATGACAGAGGGAGGTAAGAACCCCTGAGTAGAAAAACAGGAGGGAAAGGTACCTCACCTAAAGGGCATCTTAAAGGGCAAAAAGGAAGCCACAGGGTGCATTGCACATAAAGAGCTGAAATGGAGTTTCCTCAGATAAGAGCTACTCACTCCTTTCTTCTCAAGAACTTACCAGCTGACCAGCAGTTACCCTTCATTTAACAGGTATATTTTCAAAACATCTTAACTGCAACTTTCTTCTTCACTTCCCCCAACCTCACATCTTCTCTAAATAGTTCTTTTTATGTATTTGGACTGTTTCTACTGCTCTACCTTCCAGAATATCACCTGAATGAATGAGGCAACCTGTCTATGTGGAGTATTTAAGGAGTTGCGTACTGCTCCTTGTTGTTCATTCAGCCTCTGGCATGACCCCGCTAAGGAGCCTGACGTCAGGAAACCTCACACTTCTGAAGCATAATATAGTCCTTGCCCACTCTCCCTATTGGGTAACAGATTTGCATCTGTCCGCCTGAAGAAGCTTCTGTCTGCTAGGAATATGCCTTCTTCCACGGGAGGTCAAGCTCAAGCACCATTAGCTGGGACTTACTCCCCTCATCTTTCCCACTTCTGAAGCAAGTTGTTGTTGTGATGGGGTCAGTGCCATACCGTATCTCCTGGAAACAGGGACACCTAAGATGTCAAAACCAGAGGGAAGATAAAACCTAATAGCTCATGAGAGTTTTCTGAAATCACTGATTTAACATGTATGTACTGTGCTTCCTATGTGCTGGACACCATGCTCAGTGATGGAGATAGAGAGTGTGTGAGACAGAGTCTCTGCTTTCATGGGGTTTATGGGCTAGGGGAGGAGACAGTCATTGTTGAAATATTTACTCCAACAAGTAGGTAATTACAAGTGGTGATAAATGCTGTGAAAGAAAATACAAGGTGCTGTGAATGACAGTCATGGACAGGAGATACAGGAGACCTGAAGCGTGATGGGTATGGCTTGTCTTAGGGACAAAATGAATGCCATTGTTATGGTTAAATTGTGTCCCCTCAAAAAAGATATGTTTAGAAATACCGAGGGATGTTGAAGTTCTAGCCCCTGGTGCCTCAGAATGTTGCCTTATTTAGAAAGAGGGTTGCTGCAGATGCAGTTAGTTAAGATGAGGTCATACTGGGATATAGTAGATCCCTAATCCCATATGATGGATGTCCTTATAAGAAGATGGTCACGTGAAGACAGAGACACAGGGAGATGCCATAGGGTTGGAGGATTGGAGTGATGCATCAAGGAGCCAAGGAATGCCCAAGATGGCCTGCGAACCACCAAATCTAAGAAGAAGCATGTAAGGGCTCCCTTACAGTTTTGGGGGGAAGCACGGTTCTCTGCTATCTACACTCCCCCAGTGGCTTTTCCTTCAAAGGGCATCTGGACTTTTCATTTCCTTTTCTACCACAAGACGTTATAGGGTGCTCAGTTAACAAGGAGTCTAGGGAAGAGGTGATGGTGGCTTGAACCAGTGTGGTAGCAGTGGGTCAGAGAAAAGTGGCCTGTTTCAAGGATGGTTTAGTAGTTGACATGCTATAAGACCTGATGGATTAATGTAGACAGGATGCAGGTGTTCAGGGAAAAGGAGAAATCAAGAATGGCTCCCAGGTTTCTGCCTTTGCCCAGCTGCATAGATGGTTGGTATCATTTGCCAAGTTAAAGAAGTCTGGAAAAGGAAAAAACCAAATATGAGGAAGCATAAGACCATGAGTTTCCTTTTGGATATGAAACATTGTTGAATGAACCGAATACACTGGGGAGTCAAAACCCTGAGAAAAAAACACATGTGTACACACATACACACACACACACACACACACACACACACACACACACATAATTAGGTTCCAAAGAGTCCCGTGCACTTACACCTCACTCTTAGAAATGTCATGTATTACTGTAGCACTAAGGATTTTACCTTCTTTGGCTCTGGTTTGCATTAATACACATAACATACATGATAAGCACACATGAAAGGCTTTATGCAGAAACTCAGGCATCTGAGGCATGAAGTCAGGCCCACACGCCACCCAGGAAATAAGCAACCCACACCCAGCCAGCTGCACCACCTTCAGATGGTATCATTCACTAATAAGCGACTGAAGTCACGCCAGAGGTGATGGTTGTAGGTTTGGGAGGTAAGAGAGAGCAGTAGGACAGAAGACTAAAGATTAATTTAAAACTGGGAAAGAGTTTTCACTGCAAAACCACTTTGCTGAACAGAATCTGCTGACAAGCCCAAGCAGATCTTCTGATCCAATCTAAGAAAGTTCATCAGTTGAATTTCGGCTCTTATAATTATGCTGCATCCTGCCTCTAGCTGGGACTGCCTCCGGAGTCACCCCTTTGAGATGCTGCTTTTTCCATGGATTTGTTCATGTCATTGACTCAGTGAGTCCAAACTTTGGAGCTTATCCTAAAGGAAGTAGCAAACAAAAGGAAGAAGCTATAGACATAATGATATTGATAAGCATATTTTCTGTGATAATGATATATTAGAAAGCTCCCTTAATGCCAAAAAGGTCCATACACTTTGTGAAGAGTATTGGCTGTGAGCATTGTGCAAGCTATGTAGCAACATGGAAAAACATTAGACTTTTCTTTTTATGGAGCGGCCACCACGTGAAGCACGTGTCCCGTCTGAACACAATACTACGCTGCGAGGTAGAAAGTAAACCACAGAGATGATGAGCGACTTTATGAGACCACACAGTAAGAGGGAAAGCTGAGATTCGAACCCAGGTCTGTCTCTCTATAAAGCCCAACCATCCTTCCATTCACACAACTGATCAACAATAGGGAGTTTCTACTGTGTGCCAGGAACTGTGCCAGGCCATCCTATTTTGATGTAACGTAGTCCCTGGGGAAAAAAAGTAAAAATGCAACTTTCCATATTCAGATACAACTTATTATCAGAGGATTGCAACAAGAAGGACATAGATGTTTAGGCATATATTAGAGTTTTTAGAAATTCTTAAATAGTCTTCTCTATCCTCTATCTGTTCGTATTGTACCCGTCTTGAAGAAAGCTCTCAAACTCCCTTCCCCATTTCCTCTAGCTATGGCTGCTCTCTCCCTTTACTAGGCCCCTTTGCCACACAATTCATACCTTACTAGATCTTGCTGAATACTGATTGTCAACACAAGATTTCCATTCTTTGGTATATACTGTCTGGCTCTTTACTTGATATATATGTGTATGTGTGTGCACATGTGATGTGTGTGTGTGTGTGTGTGTGTGTGTTTTCTTTTCAACAATGCTCGAAGCACCTCAATTAATTGAGAACTGTTGAGGCTGGGAGATTTCACTGTTGCCTCACCAAAAAGATTCCCATGTTCAAGCTAAACAATTTGTAACTTTTTTACATTTTTCAACAGAGCAAGTTCGAGTCCATAAAGACTTAAAAATTGACATGGACATTTAAAAAATATCTCCCTTATTATGACAACGTATGACTATTTGCTAGAGTAAGAATGAGTTTGGTTATGTCGTAGTAACAACCCCCAAATCTTAGTTACCCAAAATGGCAAGAACAAGAGATTATTTCTTTCAGTCAGTGGGTGCTCTGTTGAACTTCATACCCAACTCAGAGACTCAGGTGCTGAAGAACACTTCACCTCCAGAATGTTCCTGACCTTTAGGGCAGGAGAAGAAACAGGGCAAATTTTGCATTAGCTTAAGGTCTTCCATGTTCATTGGCCAAAGTCTATCACGTGGCTATGCCTGACGACAAGGGAGAAGAGAAGGGCAGTCTTAGCAAGTACCTGAGGAGGAAGAACCAGAAATACTCAGTGAGGAGCATTCATGATCACCACAAAATGATTATTGTTATTAATAATATAATCATTTCTCCCTTTTTACTTTTTAAATACTTTTTAAAGCACTTCAACAAAGATATGTCCAGTAAGTCTTTGGAAACAGATTGTCTCCCAAAGTGAAATTGGGAAGCTAGAAACGGCACACCCGAGGGTCACCGTCACTAGGAAGAACCAAAGCCAAGCCTGCAAATGAGAGATTTCAAAGATCTGGGAAAACACACACATGCAGCCAAGACGCCTGAGCCAGCCAAGCCTGGAATTCTTTGCAAATAAGAAAGCTGAAAGCTAAACAATTGTATTATATATTACTGTGGGGGACAGAACCACTAACAGAAGGTAGATGGATTTGAATGGGGTTTCAAAATGGGAGGTATTGCTGGTGTTGCTTTATTATGTGAGATGCAGTGATTTCACCATACAAAAATATAGCCTGGGGAAACTGAGGCTCAGATGGGACCTGCTGAGCCCCAGTTCATGGAAGAAAGTAAGTGGCAGTGCTGGGATTCTACCCCAAGGCTGTCTTCCCTAAAAACCTAATGCCCACACACGTCCCATATTGTCACCTGCAGCTCAGTGAACCCCCTGAACCACTAGCCCTGCAGCTGCCGGCAGACAAGAACATTGATGGCACTCTCAGGGGCCCTAGGAAGACTTTAATCTTGGATTCACTAAACTCAGCTGCCACCTTGGACTGTTTGAACCTGAGATCACATCTGTATTAGCCTCTTTTAAGCTGCTGCTCTAAATCTCTGAAGATAAACATCACAGATAAATTTATGACTCCATTTATCAGACAGTCTTTTGAAATCTCCAATTCACAGAGAAATACACTGGGTTGTGTGCCCCTTTCAGG
This sequence comes from Smutsia gigantea, assembly GCA_032199065.1. Classification (NCBI taxonomy): domain Eukaryota; kingdom Metazoa; phylum Chordata; class Mammalia; order Pholidota; family Manidae; genus Smutsia; species Smutsia gigantea. Next base: position 762,971 of record JAVSCE010012760.1, on the reverse strand, counting down.
CCCCACCCTACCCTTCTTTCAGCCCGCAGGCTGCAGAGAGAGGTACTACATCAATTTTTCAACAGTTAGGATGACAGAGTAGTTCGTCTTGCTTGAGCTATTTATTAATATAGCTGTGGCTCCATTAGAGTGTGAGCTGCTGAAGGTCAGTGGCCCAGTGTCGTTCCTCAAGCTTCCGGAAGGGTCGAGAGGTGTTTCTTGTTTGTTTGGTTTGTTTTTCAAATCAAATGTTGTTAAATTATTAAGGTGACCTAGGTCAATGGAGAGTGACATGATGATCCTTCTGGCAGTTTGTGGGTAATTTCTAAGGAATCTCCCTACACAAATATCATTGTAGAGAAAGGAAGAAAAAAATGGAGGAAGACTCCACTTTTGACCAAAATGGGATAATGAGGACTGGATATACGCTCCTGCGTGAAACAACTAAGAAAAGACAAACTGCCTAAAAGCCTTCAGGACAGTGATAGCAGGCAGTGAAAGAGAGTGACCCGTGAGATGTGAGAAACGAACTTGGTGAGGCCTATGATTGCCTGAGTTTATGGCCTTGAGAGAATTTCCAGGCCGTGGTCTGGGTGGGGAAGTCCAAGCAAAGCCTACACCAGCTTTACCCAGGTCTCCCCAGCTTGCAGATGGCAGATCGTGGGACTTCTCAGCCTCCACAATCACACGAGCCAATTCCTTATAATAAATAAATAAATAAATAAATAAATAAATATATATATATATATATATATATATATATATATATATATATATATATATATATATATATATACACACACACACACAAGGATAGGCTATACCCTTTTTGTTCTCTTTCTCTTGAAAACCCCAATTAGTACACTGTCTACCCTCAACCTTCCAGCTTTACTAGGACTGTCTGCCTTGAGACTCAGAACTTACATTAAGTCCTCTTTGTATTGGTCACCACCAGAGGCCCAAGTCTCTGTGGTTAGTCCTCATCCCCCAGACTCTCATCACCATGTGACTCAGACGTCACCTCATTGGTAAGGCCTTCCTAGCCACGCTAATTAAAATTGCAACCCTGCCCTCCACAGCCCAGCCCCTTTCTCTATTTTTTTTTCTCCATAGCACTTACCACTATTGAACATACTATCTATTACTCCTTCTCTTGCCCACCAGAATATAAGCTCCATAATGGTAGAGAATGTTCACTGCTGAATGTCCAGTGTTTAGAACAGTGTCGGGCGCATAGTAAGCATTTATGTGATGAGGAATGCACACTGTGTCAGCATTTCACTGTTGAAAGATGGGTCTTTGACTTCCTTCTTCAGGAAAGGTGGGGGCCATAGGTTTGGTATATAACCTGGTAGGGGAAATGGCTTGGTGAAAACATAGACAGTCAATATAAATCAAGCTGCAAACAGTGAATCTGTGTCATCTTACTACACTGACGGACAGTGACTGCAATAGGGTATGAGTGGGGACTTGATAATATGGGTAAATGTAGTAACCACATTGTTTTTTCATGTGAAACCTTCGTAAGAGTGTATATCAATAATACCTTAATAAAAAAAAATATATATATATATATAAATCAAGCTGCTAGAGCAACAGACACATTTGAACTTGAAACTTATTAACAACATGGATTTCATTGTCACCTGTGAAAGCAGCATGAAGTTAAACTTTACTTGGTTAGCTTCCTTGCACTGCAAACACAAAGCCCACACTCTTGGAGTTGACAAGTCTCGAAAGAGGGGCAAGGGCTAGGCGCTGGCATCGCCACCTAAATCCTGACAGTGTGAGGAGAGAGGGGAGCTGGGGTGGGGAGGGGACATGAGAGGGGCAGTTGTAGTTTCCTTTGGTGGTCCTGAGAGACTAATCTTTTAAAAACAAAGCTCACTTCCCGTTATACTTGGAATAACATCCACACGCTGAGCACCCGAGGTCGATGCCCCAAAGTCCAGCCGTGCCCACTTCACCTACCTGCTTCCTTCCCTTTCTCGCTCCCACTCACCAGGCTCCAGTCCTACCAGCTTCTGCTGCTGGGCCTCCCCGGGTCGTTCCCACAGGCTCTTCGCCCTCCCCGTCCTGCTGCCCAAATGGCTGCCCCTGCAGACCTTTATATGGGGCTCCCGCTCATCTTTCTGATTTCTGCTTAAATACACATCTGAGGAGCCACCTTCTCCGAGGACCTCATCTAAGGTACCCCCGCACCCCACACAATCACTCCCCATCCCTTTCCCCCAATCTTTTTAACTTATTTTATTGAGGCACGTCCAATAAAATGCACAAACCTTAGTGTGCGTAGCTCAATGACCTAGCCTAATCTTTATACAAGCAGAACTTTATTATTGTATCATACCGAATTTGAAGAATATGCAGAGTATATGCAATGAATGCGTACATGATGAAGCATAATGTAATTACCATGTATGAACCCACCACTCAGTTTAAGATCTAGAATATTAATGATACCTGATATTTTTACATAGCACTTAGTAACTGTCTAAAATTATATTATGTACTCTTTTATATATTTATTTTCTTCCATGCCTACTGGAAGGTAGTAAGGTCCATACCTGTCTCTTTATTGCTATGTTCTGGAGCTTAGAACAGTGCTTAGAGAATAAATATTCATGAAAGAATGAATGACTGAGGGTGAGGCAGAAAGGTCAGGGCAGTGGGGTGTTGTTATGGCCGGTGGTGGTGGGTGGCCTACGCTGTCTCCAAGCAGATATCCACAACCGCTCTTCTAGACGTGACTGCTCCCCCACCTTATTTCCCCCAGTTAAAGTGTAGTTATGTAATGTGAAGTGCGACATCCTGCCATGTAGACAAAAGCACACTGGACAAGTGAGTTTGCCATTCTGAGACTCACATTCTGTAGCTGCTAAAACAGAGAGTAATAGCTACTTGCACAATGCCCGGGATAAAAGTCTACTCACCAACCTGCACCCTGACAGCACTTGAGGGGACAGGGCAGCAGGCAGCTTCAGTCTTGGAGAGAGATGGACAGACAGACTCTAGGTGGGCAGAAGTGTGGCAGACAGACACCCAGGGGCTTCTTCACTGATGGAATACAAATGGGACAGAGAGCTTTGCCCTTCTGCCTAAAATGTTGAGTTGTCTCGTGGTTGCATTTAGTTGGTTATGTTTGAGAAGGTAGTAGGAGAAGCGAAGATGCTCTGTTTACTGAGGTTTTTCTTCTTCCGTGGACCAGATGTTCTTTTGGAAACAGCCTTTGAGTAAGAATCACATACAGTCCAGGGTACAAAACTCTTTTCTGCTGTTTCCCAGGATGCCCTCTCTGAGGCCGCATTCCTGCTCTACTCAGTTAGATCTCTCAGGGCTGTAGTGAGGGAAGTAACTTCCCTAAGGCCCAAGTAAATGGCAGCATTTGGATTTGAGCCCAGGACTCTTTACTCCACCTTCACATGAGGTCAAATGAGATCATGGATGGAAAGAGATGTCTAAGCTGCACGCAGAAGCACTGACTATGATAACTGCGGACACCTCCTCTCAGAGCTGGAAGGGAGCATGTAAAGTTTGTGTCCTCCATTAGTCAGGGTGGAGCATGTGCTCTGTGCCCTTAGGAGAGTTTATAACTTGGAACTGCTCCTGCTTTGTAGTCTGGCCATGGCAAAGGCTGGGCAGGGCTCTGGGTGTAGTGGAGACACTACCCAGGTAAGTCTCTGCCCACACACATCCTCGGCCTGACTCCTTTCACACCCCATCCATTTCACAATCATCACCATGTCTGGGCCACACCAGGAGGGAATGGGATGCAAACAGTGACCCTGCTTCCCACACACAGCCAGTTGGGGTTATGTAGGTCTAAAACACACTTTGTTCCTTTGGCAGTTCTATTGGAAGGCCCCAGGAAACTGAATGACTTACTTGCCCTCTTTGGGTAGTTGATCAAAGGGATGGCAACTCCTGCCCAGGGAGGGGAGGTTTTATGAGATTGTGAGGATCAGAAGTAGGGGCCCAACTTTGGAATCAGACACCAGTCCCCTCATTTAATCCTGGCCTCCCTGGCTATTTCTGGTGACCTTCAGTCATCCATTTGACCTCTCTGTATTTTAGTTTACATTTCCTGTAAAGTGAGGCAATGATATCTCCTTCTAGGGCTGCGAGGGTCCCACCAGGCAGCATAGTCGTGGAGCAGGTGCTGGGGGGAGGCCTCAGGAACCAGGAGGTCCTCTCTCCTTCCTGATTCTGACTGCGCTCTTGACAGTATCGTAGACCTGCTCAAAGAAGGAAGCAGACTCCACCTTGAACCTGGGACGGTTTGTCCAGACCCACTAGGTTCTCTGGTGTAGACGAGGAGGATTCACTGTGTCTTAGATGAGACTTTGAGGGATTGAGGAGGTGTTGGAGGTACTACAGGCAAGGAGAGAAAAGAGGCTGGTAAGGATGAGATCCTATGCATGACAGTGCCTCCCTTTTCTGAACACCCAAATATGTGCAGTCATTGTGCATGGAGCCTTACGTATAGGTCTTAACTTATTCCTCCTCTTATCATCCTTCCCATCATAGAGGAAGCACCCAGCTGACAGTTGTCTTGATAAGCCAGTAACTGTGATTCGAACCTGCCTGTCACTCCAGCGCTCCGGGGAAGGGAGGGAGGAGTAGAGAAGTTGGCATCTCAGGTTTCTTGGAAGTCCCTCCCTAGGGGGAAGCTCAGGTCCTCCCTGGTTCTTGTCCCCACTGAGCTGAACAGGAAGTACAGGGCCTCCTTGGCCACAGGGCTCGCCTCTGCAGCTAAAATGTGACTTATCATGGTGACATTCCATAATGTTTATAAAGGTCAAATCGCTATGTTGTACACCTGTAACTATGATTACATGTCAGCCGTACTTCAGTTTTTTAATAAAGTAAGTGTGTAAAAAAAAAAGTGAACACCTCAAAAGCAGGGCCACGTGTGCGAGCTCTCTGGCTCTGCTGGCTCCTAGCACAGGGCCCAATCTGTGTGTTTAAAGGAAGCGACACACTCTCATTTTGCCCTTTCCCTCGTGGAGTCCCCCTGTCGTGAAGCAACACCCTTGGCAGGTGTACAGCGCGTTGCAGTCAACGGAGCACCTTCCTATCTGTTAGTCTGGAGACCTCGTGTCACCCGAGACTCCCCACTGTCGACACCTAGTGGTCACTGTCTGGCCAATTCTTCCTTTAAAATCAGATTCATCTGGTCCTCCCACTCCTTCCCTGTGGCCACCACCTAGATTCAGGTTCCTGTACCTTCCTTCCAGGACAGCTCTGTCCCTGCTCTCCTCACTTCCCGGCTTGCGTGCACTAAACCCCATTTTCCATCCGGGAGCAAGGGAGGGCTTTCTTAAATGAAACTCTGCTCATCTCTCTCCTCATTGCCCTAAGGACCACATCAGCCCATCACAGGGGCCCAGAGGCGCTTTTCGTGCCTCCCTTCGCCGCATCCCCTTCCTGCACAAGCATGTCTGTCTAGCGTGGTGATGTCACTGACCTGGAAGCATGTGTCAGCTACACCAGGGCTGCAAGGCAGGGGACAGGGCGGAGAGCCAAGGATGCCTGCCTGGTGTCACCTCCTAGAGAGAGGAATACACAGGGCAGAAGATGAAGTAAGACTCAGTCCAAGGCACAGTCCTCAAACTCCTTGGTTTCTAGCTGCTACAAGGCCCTAATGTCTCCTGAGTAAGAAATGAACATGCAACCTTGATAAATAATGTAGCATTTGTTAAGTATAATACTTGTATGGCACTTTCTTCATGCCAGCCACTGTTGTAAGCAGCTCACACAAACGTATGTGATTTATCTGATGATTAGTCCTCATGACAAACTGTTTTACAGCCAAGAAAACTGAGGCACAGAGATACTGAGTAACTTTCCCAAAGCAACACAGTTAGTAGTAGTAGTAAAGCCAAGACTTGGCTCCTCAGTCTGTGCTCTTTACCTCTGTGCTATTTCGCCAGCTTGCTAGATGCAGGCCTAGAAGAAAGGTTCAGGCTGAGGGCACTGTAGATGCCGAGGCTTCTCCCCATGGCCATGTGGGGCACTTTGGAACTGAAGGCCCACTGAGGCCCACAGGCAGCAAAGCCTGGTTTGTAGCTCCAGAGAGAGCATAGGAATCGCCTATTGTGGGTGTGGTTGAGTCTACAGAAGAGGAAGTAAAGGGAAGGTTAGGAATTGAAAAGAACAAAAGACAAACCTTGACAAAGGCCTGTTCTTCGGGGATGAGATAAGAGTCAAACAGGGAGGAGAGAGAAAACTGACAGTAAGAGCAAAAGAACCAGAGTAATACTCCCATTCGTATGTCATTTCATAGTTCAGAGGGAGGCTTTGTGCGCCACGTCTCTTATCGTACGTAAATGCACAGGCACACCTACACACCCATCCCACAGACGTCCAGAATCCAGTGTTGGAAGCAGGCTAAGTATTATTTTTACTGCCAGTTTATGGATGTGAAAACAAAGGTAAGGATGTGCCCTGGGTGAAACAGCTAACAATTAGCAGAACTAATATGGGAATCTGTGTCTCCCCTAGACACAGCCCCCACGGTGGGTGCCGCAGAAGGAGAGCAAGTGGGGAGGGAGCTATCGTGATTTAAGGAGGAAGCACAGTGGCCCACAGGAGCCGGGTAGGTGCAGGGTCAGTGGGGGTGGGGATAAAAGCTGAGGTGTGGGTGGGTGAGCGGTGAGGAGCAGGCCGTAGGGGGAGGTGAGGAAGCCAGACGGACCCTTTGTCTGAGACACTGGTGAGTGGGGAGAGGAGAACCAGGAGGCCTTGGGAGGGGTCTGTGCCTTCTGCCCCCTTCTCCTTCCTGCCCTCACTCTCCCCAGCGTCTGTCTGACCCCAGGGCCTTGCTGTCTGTATGCCTGTTGCCTCCTTCCCTGCCTGCTGCGTCCCTTCTCCTCCCCCGTCAGCCTGGCTCTCTGGCTCTGTCTCTTTGCCTGATTTTCCATGGGTTTTTCTTTGTCGCGGGGGCCTGTCCTGTGTCCTTCTGTCTCCATTAGTTTCCTCTTTCTTCCCTCTTTCCCCACCCAACTTTCTATATCTGGAAATCTAACACATTTTTGGTATTAGGTTTACTTATTGAGTAAAGTTTCATGCTACTTGTTTTTAATTTAAAAAATCAGGAGAGCTCAAGTGTTTTTTTCCTTTCTCTCTGAAAAAGAAAAATTCTCCCTCTCCAAAAGGGAGGTGCTTTTTAAATATCACCCTTGATGAGTTTTATAGACAAACCAGTGTCTCTCAAGAGAAAAAAGGCAGCCTCCTCATCTCTGGGTGACGGTGCCAGAGAAAGAAAAGGATTTCTGGATGAGACAGGCGAAGGGAGGCTGCTTTCTCACTTTGGCTGTAGGAGAGACAGGCACTCGTGGGCTCTTCCCGTGATGAGGTCACCCAGCATGCCCAGCAAGGTGCTAAAAAATAATTGCCCTCGATGAAGACATACAAATAAATCATTCTGCTGGCAGAGAAAATTTGAGTGTGTCGGCAAAACGTGCAGGCAAAGCATCCCTCCAGCTCCTTAGCAATGAGGACATTTCTGCGTCAACCTACCCCAGTCAGATGGGGCCGGAGCCCTGCTGCGGCAGAGCCACGCTCGTGACAGCGCCCTAGCCGCAGCTTGTCTGGGGGCAGAAATGGAAGTCGCTGCACAGTTCCCCTCGCGGCAAGCACACACACAGGGCAGGGTGTCAGGCACCCCCGTCCCATGGGGAGTCATCCAGGTGGGAGCTGTGGTAGGGGTCCCTCCACCTTCCTTCATCCTGTGCCCTGAGGGCTGCGATGCCATGCAGGCAGTAGGAGTGGCTTTGGCTGCAGCAAGAAGCCCCCTCAGGCCCCTTGCACCCCGGCCAGAGCCCTGGGGTTTCTGCATGAACTCCCACAGAGATTGAAAGAGTAGCCGGTGTGACCCCGTGTGACCCTGTGTGACCCCGACGTGCTCCGAGGGCAGGATGGCAGCTTCTCCTTCCCCCATTCCTGCTGTCCCATGCGTTTTCACCAGCTTCCCTCTGAAGTCCTTAAATCACTTTTGCCAATATTAAACGAGTCTCTTTCTTGACACAGTTAACAGACAGATAAGAGATTTCCCATCATTTAATAGGAAAAAAAATGCCTAGGTTTGACTTTGGATTTATTTCCTAAGACCAGATTCTTCCATCAGTGAATCATTTTTCTGACTTCCTTCCAAAAGACCTGAAACAATGGTTGGCACTTTGGGGCGTGCTCAGAGATGATGGCATGCCGGCTGCTCCTCAGGGCTGCTCTCAGGGCGGAGAAGGGAGAGAGACACCGTCATCCAGGTCGGCAGGTGGCTGGCAGCAATGCAGAGGGGAAGGATGGGCTGAGTTGGGGAGCCTGGGGTCAAACTTTAAGGGGTGGGAGGCAGTGGAGAAAGGGGAGGGAGGGCAGAGGAAGAAGAGCAGAGCAAGGAGTAAATCCTTCCAGATGTTTGTTTCCAGGGGTGTGCTCTGAAAGTTACACATAGCCTTCATTGAGAAATGCAATATAGACTTGGCATGCCCCTGGAAAGGCCTTCTCAGTCCTGAGGAAGAGTCTGTGGGTCCTGCTGATCTGCCCACAAAATGTTCATTTATGACTTGGAAACTTTCTTAGTCTGGATTCCTCTAGCAGCACACCCTGGGACAGCATACTGAGGGCTCGGGGAGTAGAAGGTTTAACACGAAAGGGAAGGCAGCCGGCAGAGTTGCAGCAGCTGGAGCTTCACCCTTCCAAGCAGCCAGTGTAGAACACACAGTTGGAGTTCTGTACTGAAGGAGCAAGGCAGATGGAATCTTTAGCCCGGCTCCCATCAGTCACTGGTCGAGAGCTGCTCCTGGGGGCGGGGGGGGCGGGGGGAGGGTGTTCATTCCTAGCGCCTGACCTGCTGCAGGTGTGTTCAGCTGCTGGAGAAAGCCCCCAGGCCCAGGGGCCAAGCGCTGCCCTTGGAAGCAGCTGGCATGCCCTGAGATGGAAAGGGTAGAGGCCATATGGGTGTGACATCAACAGCCTTTGCCAAAGTGACTGCAGAGATAAGTAGCCTGAAGCTGGGCAAAGGGTCCCCAACCAGCCAGAGGAAGCAAGACCACAGAGCCTTTTGGACCCAGTGAAGCAACAATTTTGAGCTTTTAGTTAGGTTTCAGAAACGTCTTTGGTCTTGAGGGTCTCCAGCATAACTTGAGGCACAATGGGGAAAAAGAAGGAAAAACACAAGGAGACAGCCAAACTGGGAGGGATGCGGAGACAAGGAGGAAGAAAATCAGAAGGTGTGTGCCCCACGGAAAAGTAAGCATGACGTGCGTGATCAGCAAGAATGCAGAGAGATGCGAGCGCTTTAGCTGGTGGACATGTGGGAAGGGGACACAGACACAACTGGAGACACAGGCTGCTGAGTAGCTGGCAGCGTTCCATCCGGAGCCTTTCTTTCACTTCAGGGGCTAAATCCAAGAAGATCTATCAAGGCCCATCCTAAGGAGAGAGCTACAACTCCAACGTGTCTATGATGGGACACTTAGCAGTAAGAATAGAGATTATTAGAGCAAGAGAATCACAACAGTCTTTGTGGTGGAGAAATCTGGGCAGCAGCATTTCAGCTCAGAGCAGTGCCTGCTGTGACACAGACCAGCCATGGCTGCCAGGGACTCAGTCAGTGTGGGACCCAGAAGTGCATCTACAGACATGGCACGACCAGCGTATAACCACGGAGGAGGGTCTGGGTGGGCAGGGCTATTCCTACCACCAGCTTTTCCTTGTTGGAGGGGGCGCAGGGAGTTAGATTTGGTGCCATAAAATAATATTAAATGCAACTCTTCCTGCTGATCCAAACTTGTAGCACAGAAGCCCCAAAGTTGAAGACGTAGCTGAGAAATGCCAGTATTCTCTAGAGAGAGGTGCTAAACACATCTATGCAGGACTTCTCAAAGGTTAACAAAATAGGCCCGGCAAGGATCGACCATGCAGGCTCACTCAGAGAGCAGGAAAGATGAAGGGCGGCACTCTTTAAGAGGGTCACTGTGGCGAGGACTCTGCTTAACGGGAGTGCTGTGATGTGTCTCCTCCCTTTCCCATCACCCCAAACCAAGTGAAGGGGTGCTGACAAAACTGAAATTGCATAAAAAGAGGGCTGGTGTCTCAAACTCCTGGTGTGGTGAGCTGCAGAAATGGTGTGTCTATCTTGAGAGTTGTTCCCTCAGAGTGAAGGGGTATATTTGCACAGAGAGATTGGTGTGGGCTCCCAGCCTTGTCCCCTGCTAAATTTGGAAGGCAAGGGACTGGCTGAAGTCTCCACCAGGCAGGGTGCAGAAAGTGATCAGAAGAAAGCCAGCATTCATGTGAACAGGGACTGTGATGTTCCTTTGGGAGAAATGTACACTGGGGAAGATTATTAGGCTGGGGCAGGGAGCTGGGACTCTGCCAGAGAGGGTCACCTACCAGTTTGGAGTGTGGGTTGGGGGGAGTTGCAAGCTGCTGACTGGGGAGGGTATCCCCTCTTCAGAGAGCCTGCTGGGCCCTTACAGCATCCAGAGCCTATCAACCCTCAGAAGAGAAGCACCTGTGGGACAGGTGAGAATGAAGGCACTCCCTTCCCTGCTCAGCCCTGGGCGAATCCACAGCAGGAAGTGGGAAGCAAGTCCCTAGAGCATGAAAGAAGAGCAGCTCTCCTCCAGGGGCTGATCCCCAAGCCACAGGTCAGGACTGAGCTTTAGAGGAAGAAATATAGGTGGGAGATATTCTTGGTTGGGTGTGTGACTGACTGCTTCACCTTTCAAATCAGACTGGACCCTTGAAGTACACAAAAAGCCATGAAGGGAAGGTAGTGTGGCTGAAGACAGGGATAGGAGAAAAACTAAACAGTTTTCCTGTTTGTACAACCCCTGAATTCAGCCCATTCAATAAACTGGTTTACAGACTCAAACGCTAGATCCACACCATTGTTACACCTTTTCACTGGAGTGTGTGTGTGTGTGTGTGTGTGTGTGTGTGTGTGTGTCTGGGGGTCTACATGTATTTATATATAGCTCATCCCACAGCATGGGTTTATCCCTTAGCAAAAAAATAAAAATAAACTTTTCTTTCTTTCTGCCCCTTGGTCAAGTATCCCTCTGGGCATCTATGAGGAGGGGGACCTCTGCCGGGAGAGCCCAATCAATACCATGGTCCCTGCTGCAGGGCCTCAGCGGGCAGAGGCCGTTAGGAGCTGTACTGAGTGAACTGCTAGGTAGGTGTGCTGGAAAGTGATGTCTTTTCGGTGTCTATGGGGGGAAAGGAAAAAGGGTCTCCTATAGCAGCTTTGGTTGATTTGGGTTCCTACTTGGGGAGAAAAAGTCCATATCTTTGCTTTGACTCCTTGATTAGTACGACTCGGAGAGCTTTGACTCTGCAGGAATCCAGGCAAGCCCACCCCTTGCCTTGCCCTGTAGGGTCTCCCTAGCCCATCCCTGTTTTGTCCCTGGGGAGCTGTCCTTCCCCCCCCCTCTGTCTGGAGCAGTGGTTTTCAGCCTCAGCTGCATCTTAGAATCACTAATTTTTCACTGGTATCTCAAAAATATACCACTGCCAAGGTCTGACCCCCAACAAAGTTTCTGGAGTCCGGGCACTAGTATTTTTTTTAGGAGCTCCACTCGTGACTGTAATATTACAGTCTAGACAATTGAGGAGGATATGAAGTGAGGTTTAGTGTGTCCAGTTACAGTAAACAAGGGAGACAAAATTCTGTGCAGAGCAGGCCCCAGGCGGACACTCGTGGGCCCGGCCATGTCACATAGAGAAATTCACTCATTCATTCATCAGATATTCAGTGACTGTCCACTCTGTGCCCTGTACTGTGCATATAGCAGCAAACAAAACAGACAAAACTGTACCCTCATGGAGCTTACATTCTACTAGCTAAGTATTTACTGATTGGGAAACAGGTGAGGCCCAAGAAAACCCTTCTCTGGCTCTCAGGTGAGTAAGGTTGGGAATGCGCCTCAGAGTCCTAACAGACCGCCTGGTTTCATAACACACGTGGGCAGCTGATTGTGCCTCTCACAGCTGAGTCACGGCTGGTCGGACTGCATCCAGGCTGAGAGGGTCGCAGAGGCTCTGAGTGTTAGGAGTCTGTGGTGTGGTGTTCAGCCATGGTGTGCTCTCCTCCAGGGCACTCCACGAAGCTTGGTTGACCCAGTGCAACATAGAGAAGACACGTGTGGAGCAGATACTAATAGCAGGTACCAACTGTGCATTGGGGGGATCTTGTGACTGTGGGGTGATGCGGCTGATGGTGATAATGAGCATCTCCATTTTTAATGCTCATATAAGGCAGAGCCAGTCCTTGAACTTGAATCTTCCAATTCCTAGTCCAGGCAGTGTTCTCTCGTGCCTCTCATGACAATAGCTAAACTGACCTTCTCAAGACCACAGGAAGGAGATTCTAGGGGCCTGCTTTGTGTCCTTCTTGCCCTGGGCTTAATGACTTGGTAAATCCCTTCTACTTGCCTTCCTTGGGCTAGGGGGGCATCACTGTGGTTTGAGACACTGGGTCAGAGGCAACTGTGACTTGCTCTTATCCCACCCTGACCTATGAAATATGTTTCTGATGTGAAGGGTCATTAGAGCTTCCTGAAGCCTCGGAGGGCTGCTGAAACCTGGGCTAAGCGCTGAGCAGATAGGGTCAATGCGGAGCAGCCCCATCAGCCCAGCCCAGCCCACGAGGCTTGAAAATGTGGAACAGAGAGTCTGGCATTGGTGAGCAGCCATGTCCACTTTGTCCTGGCACAGAAGAGCCTTTGGGTTTGTCTCTGCCTATTTGCAGGGAGGCCCTTGGCTGGGCGTTTGCATTCTCTTTTCCTGTGTCCTCTCCCCTTCCATCCTCTCTCTTCCTGTCTCCTCTCCCCTGGTTTGTGCTCCTGGCTAGAGCCTTCAGCACCAGACGTGGCTGGACCCCCAGACCACTCTGCCGCGTACCTGGGAGCACAGACTGCCCCACCCACCTCAGAGCCCTTCAGGCTCCCCCTTGGTCCTGAACACTAGTTGGGGACGGTGCGAACTGCACGGAGAAGGAGCATCATTGCCATTTCCTAGGGAGCACTAAGAAATGTGTGAGCACAAAACTAAGTGTCAGAAAAATGAACAAATATCCTTTCATCCCATTGCTTTAAACACTTTTGTGGTGGGGTTTTTTTTTTTTTTTGGTGGCTGACTGTGTGCCAGGCATTGTGCTCAGTGCTGGCTGTACATATATTACCTCACTTAATCCTTACAGTAGGCCTATGACGGTAGGTCTTGTTTTCCCACTTTACACTTGAGAAAACAGGGGCACAGAAATTTTAACTTTCCCAAAGTCACACCGCTAGCAGGTGCCAGATTCTCCAAAGTCCATGTGTCTGGACTGGGTGGCCTGGGGGTTGGAGAAACTGTCCTGATACAGAGATTCAGGAATTCAAACCCAAGTGGTTTAATCAGCCCCAAGGATCATAGAAGGAATAGGGTGGCAAACAGACAATTTCCAAATTCAGCCTGGGAGTGGGCGGGGGCAGATCTAATCAGATGAGCCGAGGGTATGCGAGTGGAGCTGAGGCGGATGATGGGTGGGACATTTCAGCCTTGAGAAGGAGGATTCAGAATCTAGGTCAGGAACTGGGGCCATGACCACAGGCTGAGATGCAGAGCAGGGCCCCTGGCCCAGGGAGTAGGTGTGGCCCTAAGAGGGTCATGAAGAGGAGGAAACATAGGCAGAGGCCCAGTCTTCAGAGTGGGACAACACTGCAAGAGGAGTGGGTGGCCGTCATGTGATAGGGAATGGAGGATACGCACATGACCGTAATGATCTCCAGTCCAGTGGTTGCTGGGTCTGTTGGCATAGAAAGACCTGGACCAGGGGTACAGGAGATGCCACTACATGGGGCTAGACCCCAGATCTGAAGCTGAGTTAGCAGCTACATCCTACGCCTTGAAAGTTGGGTGGACAGAGACTGCTGGTAAATGTCCTGTTTCACTTTGGACAAACTCCTGAACTGTGACAGCATGAGGATGCCTGCCTTGAGTGAGAAGCTGTGGAGGGCAGGTAGGGGGCAATGAGCAGACTTTTGCCCACTAAGATCCCAAAGAAAGTTCCTCTGAAATCCTCCCTCACCTCTACCTAAATGATGTAGCCCCTCTGTTCCTGGCAGAATAGAAAGCAAGATGGGAAGCAACCTCAACACAGCGTAGGTTATGCCAGGTGACAGAGAAGCCAAAGATTTTTTATTCTTATTGCTTTATTGCCTGAGAATTATAATTATAGACTTTCTTATTTTATGGTGGAGAGTGGCTGATAACCCAGATGAGGTCAGCATACAACCAAAATAATAGCCACTAGATACTGAGCACTTACTATATGCCAAGCATAAAGCCCCCCACGAATAAGGTACCATTATCGTTTGTGTTTTTAACTCATGAAGAAACTGAGGCTGAGAAAGTTAGTAATTAAGTCAAAATCATACAGCTCATAAGTAAGACTTCTAGGATTTGACCCTAGGCATAAGTCTACACTCATATCTAGGGTGTAATGCAACCATTCTGTGGAAGCTTGCAAGCCTCAGGCCAGGGTCTCCCACATAAGGTGACTACTGGAATTACACATGGAATGAATGAATCAATGAATAGACAAATGAATGTACTCTCAAAATATTTTTTCCAGACCCTGAGGCACACGCCGGGAAGGAGGAGGATGGAGTTAAAATGAAAACTGAGTGTAGGGCTCCCTGGTGACTTCAGAATTCACTGGGAAGATGCCCCAAGGGAGGCCCAGGGCCACATGTCTATCAGCTGCCAGTGAAATGAAGAACCCAGGTCACTAAGTGTCCTTTATGTTTCTTGGGTATGGGTCTCCTTGGAAAACCTAGGCCTGATCATTCTCAGACACATCAATGTTATCTTCATGACATTTTAAGTCTTGTTTTCGACTTTCTATATTATTAAATGGGTGTTGAAACTGGAAGCCCCTAACTGAGTCTTAGAAGCAAATTTGGTCCCGAATAGGAAGATCAGGGGAACAACCCCCTGGATAAATTTGGGCCTGAGGAAGTCTTTCTCTCTCTGGAGATGGATTCTGTACACAGACATAGCTTTTCAGCTATGGTCAGCTCCCAAGAGAAAACAAACAGTAGGGAGCCAGATAGTAGCTAGGCCCTAGAGAGGCAGAAAATCAGAATCCAGCTCTGAGAAGGGCGTGGGTGAGCGTGTCTGGGACTTAGGTGGGGGGTGGACTAGCAGACAGTGTAATCCAGGATTTTCAGAGGGAGGCAAATGAGGCTCAGCCTTAGGGACCGCTACAGCATGGCAGCCCAAAGGGGAGAGAAGTGCTCCGAGCAGCTGTGCATGATGTCAGGAAGAGAAGAGCGGTACTCAGGATGGGGTCCAATTGTCACCAAGTCGCAGGCTCATGGACAAGGAGGCTGAGGCCAATGGCCCGCTTCCCGTTTGGTTAGCATCACTACATGGCCTAGAACTGCAGGAAGGAGATGAAGGGCCTCCTTGCCCATCACTGGGGTGTCCTGAGGCTACTTGGGAGGAGGAGGGTGTTGCCCTCTTTGTGGGCCCCTCAGTGTTCCTGACTGACTTAGTGTGGAGTGTGTACGTGGGCCAGTGCATGCTTCAGGAACAACCCGACTCGAAGAGTATTCTTGGTTGTTGTTTGTTATGCTCAGGGCAGCTGCGTGATGCGGCCTCTTGCTGGCTGGCTGCTGGCTCTGGGTCTCCGTCTTCTCTGTGGATCATGTTGTGGAACACACAATGGCAATGGGAAGGAGGTTTATCCTCTTTCATTGGAAGTGTCATTTCCTTTCCAGAGCTGGAGCTGGAGCTGAAGACGGCTTCCCGCATTATACAGAGCATGGTCCCTAACACTTCCTCTTAGGGCTCCAGACAGCTCAATGCCCGGAGCTCAGTTCCACTCCTCCTCCTTAATAACTTTGCATCCAGGATTGGGCGGGGCAGAACTGCACTGCCCAGTTGCTTTTCTCTGGGCTGCTTCAAAGACCAGGTCAATTTCTTGGTTGTTCTCTCTACAGTCTTCACCTAGTCTGTGCGTACTTCTTTCCCTCCTCTCCCTGTTACCGGGACCCAGAATGCTTCAGGTTCATCATTAGAGACATCACAAGACCCTCCCAGTGTCCCAGTGCCAGATCTTTGGGGATCCTCTTTCCTTCCCTTCTTTCACTCTTTTATGCTGATTGGAGATTCTTGGTTTCCCATCCCACGATTCCTCACAACTTACGCAACATCCAGATTGCTTCTTTGGAAACATGACATCTAGTCAAGCCTTTTCGTCCCCTCCTCCCTTTCCACCTCCCTTTTCCTTCCTCCTTCTGGTCTGATCACCCACACATGAGTATCCTCTCTATGGTGGATGGTGGACAAGTCAAAATGCCCAGGCCAGGCAACTGTGGGAGTGAAAGCTACAGTAGGGAGCTAAATTTGCAAGCCCAGGAATTTTTATTGTTTTGTTGTACAACTGATCACCCTATGACTTGATTAGCTGATTTGCTAATGCCAATACAATCAGCATGGTTAATTACAGACTGTGCTATGATTCAGGTCAGAGCACACACAGGTAAGCAAGGTGTTGGGGTAATTGCTTGACCTGAGACTATTCCTGATTCAAATAATTCTAGGGCTCACTCCTTAGGATTCCTACTGGGTTACTAACTTCAAGTGTAGTCTTGGGGAGGGGGGTCCTTTCCTTTTTCTGAGGGTCAATTTCCAACTTCAGGGGCATCTCCTGGCATTGATGGATCCAAAGTGCTCATAAAAAGGCTAACTCATACCAAGACTTTGGGGAACTTGAACCCCAATGGCTCCATAACTCAACAGTAATCTTAGCAAAAATGCCTGTCATGGGAAAGTGCAGACCTTGTAAATCCTTCCTATTTTTGGCTTGGACTTTCATCAGGCAGGATGTGGTTAAAGAATATATATACCTTGGGCAGCAACACCTGGACCCAGGCCTTACCCTGACACCACCTGTGACCTGGGCAGGACAGATGCCTTGACTTATCTCAACACAGAGACTCCTGACTGCCTGCTAGTCAGCCTGCTTCTAGCTTGACACATTTTTGAATCTTTGGCTGCCCCGTCTCTCTTACACACACACACACACACTCAAGCTACGTCTTGTATTACCAGCCCCATACTGCTCATAGATTTTTCTCTTTCTTTACAGTCTATAAAGAAGATTGAGGAAAAAACTTAAAAATTTTCCTCTTGTTGTGTCTCCTCCTCCCACCATTTTATGCCCCCTTTCTCTCTCCCCCTAGTTCTAAAGCAATAGAATAGAGATGCAATCCTACCAGGTGTCCAGAAGGGCAGCTAGGATGTTTGTGGACAGCTCATGTTCCCTCTAGAAGCGTGTTGCACCCCAGCTATCCAAGCCCACCCAACCTTCAAGAGCCCCTGGGAGTCCCTTCCAGATGACACCTCCCTCCCCAGGTCTCTCCTGCCACAGGCTGAGGGGTCTTTCTTGTTGCTACAAGAACACTTTTACAAATAACCTATGGAAAAATGGGTCACTTCAGGTTACTGTTTTTTGTAAGTGTTGTGAGAGATTCCCCAAAGGAGGGTAGTAGAATTTGCAGGTCAGAGTGGAAATCCCATGGATGGCAGAGTGGGAGTGGATGGGGAGGGAGGATTGTTGGTGCATAATGATGGGACATTTGGGGCGCTTCTGGCCTTGGGGGCATCAGCCCCTCTCCTTCCTGGGAAGGACAGGTATGGTGTCCACTGCCTAAGGGATTCCCAGGGCCTGCCGGACTGGCCCGGTGAATCCTGAGCCCCGGGAACAGTCACCCTTCACCCAAACTTTCTTACATACCCCGCCACCCGCAGGCTTCTCTGCCCTGGGGGTCGTTTCTTCTGCCATCAGTTCTTTGCCAGGACGTCCTCTTCTCCCCAGGGCTGACTGCTCAGGACCAGAGGGTTTTCTCTTTGCCTAGCAGGACACAGAGCCAAGGTGAGGTCTTATTCCTTCCAGGAACATACCTACCTTGTGATAGAAGTCCTGTGGAGACATAATGCCTTAACTCACAGGCTGAGCTCAGCAGGGAGAATTCCAGGCTGGAAATCCTCAGGCATTTACAGAGCACCTACTCTAATCGGAGCCCTGGACCGAGCTTTCCCAACCATTATGTCATTTGATACAGCAAGTGCAATTGTATTAGGTAGACTTACCTATCTGGTAAGTCTAGTTGTCCCATTTGAAAATGGAGAAGGCAAAACTCCAAAGCAAGTTAAATGAAACTCCAAAACTCCAAAGCAAATTACCCAAGGATACAGAGCTGGCAAGTGGGAGAGATGGCATTAAAGCTCGTGTCTGGCTGACTTCAAGCCAGAAGTTCAGACCGTTTCCCTGCCCCACCCAGCGGCATGATGCTCTCCCCCAGCTGGTGCCATGCCCAGCTTCCCAAGGCGAGGGCACTCTCAAGTGATGGCGGCTTGGGCTTCTGATTCAACCTCAGCAAAAGGAGCTGGAGCGCCCACCGCATGCTGGTCTCCCTTCCCTCCCACGCTTCGCCTCATGTGATGGTATGGCATTCGTGTGATGGACGCACTCTCTGGGCTTTTCAAACTGGGTAGGCAGTGGCGGGCAGGGCGTACGTAACGTCACAGGAGAGCCACGCTGTATTTTCCTTCCCAGTCAATTTTATTTAAATACTCTTTTATACAAATGATATACAAATATATTTGGTGTACACATTAACACTTGTATCTATAAATATATATTCTTAACATATAACAATATGTATTTTATATTATTATTTTGATATACATTAATCATATAATTGTATAGTAAATATATTATATAACAATATATAAGTATAAATATTTGATTTATACAAATATAAATAAATATATCTGTCAAAAAAATAAATATTCAATGAAGTAGACAGAAAAATGAACTTGACTATGGTAGGCATAGTCCTGAGCTGTCCCTCAAGATTTCCAGGTCCTGGTGTATGTGCCCTGAATAATCCCCAGAACTGGGAATCCCTAGAAGCCCTTTTCTCCAGGGCTTGGGTTATGTCATATGGACAGTTGATCTTAAAACAGGGGGATTATCTAGGTGGGCCTGACCTGATCACTTGAACCCTTTAAAAGCAAAGCATTTCTCTAGCTGGTTGCAGAGGGGGGAGTCAGAGAGGTTCAAAGCTTGAGAGGGATTGTGGAGGGAGCCACATAGCAAGGAGCTGAGAGTGGCCTCTAGGAGCTAAGAGCAGTTGCTGTTGTACAGCTAACAAAATAACAAGGACCTCCGTCCTACAATTGCATGGAACTGAATTCTGTCAATAGCCAGGGGAAGCTTGGAAAGTTATCTCTTCCAGGTCATTCTCTGCATGAGGACCCAGCCAGCTGACACTTTCATTTCATTAAAAAAAAAATTTTTTTTTATTAAGGTATCATTGGTATTGCTCAGATTTCACATGAGCAACATTGTGGTTACTACATTCCCCCCTATTATCAAGTCCCCACCATATACCCCACAACAGTCACTGTCCATCAGCATAGTAAGATGCTATAGAATCACTACTTGTCTTCTCTGTGCCATACTGCCTTCCCTGTGCCCCCCTATATTATGTGTGCTAATTATAATGTCCCTTAATCCCCTTATCCCTCTCTTCCCACCCACCCTCCCCAACCCCTTCCCCTTTGGTAACCGCTAGTCCATTCTTGGGTTCTGTGAGTTTGCTGCTATTTTGTTCCTTCAGTTTTGCTTCATTGTTATACTCCACAGATGAGTGAAATCATTTGGTACTTGTCTTTCTCCACCTGGCTTGTTTCACTGAGCATAATACCCTCTAGCTCAGTCCATGTATTGCAAATGGTAGGATCTGTTTTCTTCTTATGGCTGAATAATATTCCATTGTGTATATGTACCACATCTTCATCCATTCATCTACTAATGGACACTTAGGTTGCTTCCACGTCTTGGCTATTGTAAATAGTACTGAAATAAACATAGGGGTGCATATATCTTTTTGACTCTGTGATATTGTTTTCTTCGGGTAAATTCCTAAGAATGGAATTCCTGAGTCAAATGGTATTTCTATTTTTAGTTTTTTGGGGAGCCTTCATATTGCTTTCCACAATGGTTGAACTAATTTACATTCCCACCAGCAGTGTAGGAGGGTTCCCCTTTCTCCGAATCCTCCCCACCATTTGTGGTTGCTTGTCTTTTGGATGTCTTCATTTCATTTTAAGACTCTCAGAGAGGGCTCAGCTAAAATATGGTGGACTCTAACCCATGGAAACTGTGAGACAATAAATTTATTTTGTTTTTAGCTACTAAGTTTCTGGTGATTTGTTAAATTGCAATAGAAAACTAATTTATTGATTTTTTTAGACTAAAAACTATTTAATACTGAATTGTGGCTTGCTGTCAGCTGTCTGGGCCCAGGTTTCATGATCCTGTGGAGTTCGCTGTTTATGCCCCCTACAGAGAGAAACTTTAAGAGGAAAGCTTGAGAAAGGCTACATTCTAGACATACATTTTTAAACAAATGTTTACTGAATGTCTGCTCTCTGTCATTATCAGACTGAGGCTATAGTGATAAATAAGACAGGTACAATTCTCTGTTCTCATAAAAGTTTGAGTCTAGAAGAAGGGAGTCTGATAATAAACAAGGTAACAAATAAGTGAATGTGATACATTCAGGAATGTTAAGTGCTGTGAAGATAGTAAAAGATGGTAAAGTTTCGGTATGACTGGGGTGGGTCTGGGGCTGCAGGTTGTGGCATTAGCTGGGCGGTCAGGGATGGCCTTGGAGAGGATGGCAGCTAAGCTGAGGCCTGAGGAATAAGAAGCAGCCAGCCACGTGAAGAGTTAGAAATGTCAGGCCCAGGAGTTGTGATCCTTCCTGAAGGTGGCACTGCCACTGTGTGTCAGCGCCGGGGATGGGCCTGTCAGGACCCACAGGCTAGGGCTTTTCAGCATCCCAGGCCCTCCCCTTTGAGACCCTTCTTGAGGTGGGGGTGGGGTCAGGACTCAACACTATATCTCCAAGTAGGCTTCCTGGTTTGGCTCCAGACCCCTGGCCCACCCCTGTGATCCGGGCTACTAGTCCTGCCTCCAACCCCCTTTGGGATATTAGGTAAGGCTTGAAGGACCGGAGGTCCACCTCATGCATTTTCTAGATAATCTATACTGCTTGGAGCCCAGAGATTAGATCCGTCTCACTGTGGCCCATGGTCACCTGTGAGAGGTTTTCCCGGAGAGTGTTTGCTTACCCTCAGGGCCTGCTGCTCAAGGACCTGCAGGCCCTTCTGAGTTATCTTGGTCTCCCCATGTGTTCAGTCCAGGTTTCTGCCAATCTTCTCACATCATTATAGGATCTGGCTTTTCTGTTGTTTAGGGAGGTTGCCCCCCACTTCTTGAATGACACCAAGAGGTGGAGGCAGTGCCAAGTCTGTGCAGGCAAGCACCTCTGGGCTTCCTATCTCTGATTACATGCCTCACGGTGCAGGGCCTGGAGAAACAGCACAAATGAGAGTCTACATACCATATATCAAAATACTTGAAAGTTAGACATCAGGCTGGCAAACTGTATATAAAATGTGTTTTATTATCTGACCTAGACAAATAGATCTTCATGATGATCTACAAGGCCAGGCCTGAATTTAGACTTCTCAGACTCACTGGAGTTCTACTCCTGTACAGATGGTACGGGGAAAGTGGGCCTGTGGCTCCCAGCCTATAGCCTGCCCCTTCTCCTCCCATCCTTTAGCTTCATCCTGTGCTGCTAGGGGTGTCCTCTGAATGCATGTAGATACCTTGGCCTTCATGTCAAAGCTTCATGTAATGCTCTTTCCAAACATGTCCCTTAGTCCTAGTGGTGTACACCCATTACTGTGGTCCACTCTCAGGAAGATGGACCCAGGCAGCAGGCACACAAACCTCTAGAAGTGGGCTTAGGGTCATATGGTAGGGAATTCCAAGGTTCTGGGTATGTGGAGAGTGCTCCAGAATGGGGTCAGTAGCCTCTGGGTGGGCATATCCATCCTTACAATCCAGCCTTTTTGCACTGTGGGGAGAGGTCCCTTTTGCCTGGACCTAAGGGTGCTACTATAAGAATGAGGACTTCCTGGCATTTTCTACATGCTGTCTCTCATATGCTTTAAAAAAAATTTTTTATTAAGGTATTATTGATATACACTCTTATGAAGGTTTCACATGAAAAAACAATGTGGTGACTTACTTTTACCCATATTATGAAGTCCACACCCATACCCCAATGCAGTCACTGTCCTTCAGTGTAGTAAGATGCCACAGATTCACTGTTTGCCTTCTCTGTGCTACACTGTTTTCCCCATGATCCCCCACACCATGTGTACTAAACATGATACCCCTCAATCCCCATCTCGCACCCTCCCCACCCACCCTCCCACACCCCTCCCCTTTTGTAACCACTAGTTCCTTCTTGGAGTCTCTGAATCTGCTGCTGTTTTGTTCCTTCAATTTTGCTGCATTGTTATACTCCACAAATGAGGGAAATCATTTGGCACTTGTCTTTCTCCGCCTGGCTTATTTCACTGAGCATAATATCCTCCAGCTCCATCCATATTGTTGCAAATGGTAGGATTTGTTTCTTTCTTATGACTGAATAGTATTCCATTGTGTATATGTACCACCTCTTCTTTATCCATTCATCTACTGATGGACACTTAGGTTGCTTCCATATCTTGGCTATTGTAAATAGTGCTGCAATAAACATAGGGGTGCATATGTCTTTTTGAATCTGAGAAGTTGTATTCTTTGGGTAAATTCCAAGGAGTGGGATTCCCGGGTCAAATGGTATTTCTGTTTTGAGTTTTTTGAGGAACCTCCCTACTGCTTTCCACAATGGTTGAACTAATTTATGTTCCCACCGGCAGTGTAGGAGGGTTCCCGTGTCTCCACATCCTCGCCAGCATTTGTTGTTCTTAGTCTATTTGATGCTGGCCATCCTTACTGGTGTGAGGTGATATCTCATTTCTCATATGCTTTTTAAAAAATGTGTACTTAAAAAAATTTTTTGTAACATCAAAAATTTTCAAATTAATGGAAATGATGCAGAAAGAGTTCAGTGAATTCCCCCTTGCTTTCTATACATATACATAGGCATATGCCTACAATAACTTTTGCTGAAGCCTTACCTCTAAATACCTTAGTATATATTTTCTATGAATAAAGACACTCCTTTAACCACAGCAGAATGATGAAAATCAGAAAATTCAACTTTATGACAACATGATTATATATAGTCCATATTCAGATTTTGCCAATTGTCCCAATAATACCTTTTAGAGTATTTTTTTAAATGTGGCATTTGGTTGTTAAATTCCTTTAATGTAGGATCATTTCTCAGCTTTCCTTTGTCTTTAGTGACATTGACATATATGGAGCGTATGGGTGAGCCTGTCCCTCAGTTTGGGTTTGTCTGATGTTTCCTCTTGATTAGACTCAGGCCCTATATTCTGGGCAGGAATACTTCCTGAGTGATGCTGGGTGTTTTTGGTGTATCTCATCAGGAGGCCCATGGTGTCAGCCTGGCCCATTACAAGCCTGCATACTGATTTTCCCATTAAATCATAAAAACATCCTGCCACATGATATTGTTTGAAAACATATTTTTCTCCATCTTGTAATTTTTATCAAGAACAGTGCTGTCCAGTAGATATATACTATAAGCCACATATTCATTTTTAATTTTATAATAGCTACATTTAAAAAATAAGAAAAATCAGGTCAAATTAATTTTAATAATATATTTTATATAACACAACATATCCAAAGTATTATCATTTCAACTTGTAATCAATATAAAAAGTGGCCAAGGGGATGTTTTAAGTTCTTTTCCTTTTAATTTGGAGTCTCCAAAACTTCAGTGTATCTTTTATGTTTATAGCACATTTCAATTCAGAGTACCCACATGTTGAGTATTTAATAGCCGCCTCTGGCTGACAACCATATTGGACTGCACAAATCTGGAATATACTTTTCAATGTACTATAGATGTGCCATAATTTATTTAACCCTTTCTAGAAGATATAATTATTTTTTTTAATTTGACATTATAAGTAATGATGCAATGAAAATTCTTGTACATTAATTTCTCTGTACACCTGATCATTTTCTTAGGGTACTTTCCTCAGGATGGAATTGATGTATCAAGGCTATCAAAGTTATGAAAGTTTCGAAGCTCTTAATGTTGCCAAATTGCTTTCCAAAAAGGCTGTACAGATTTCCATTTGCCCCAGTAGTATATAAGATTCCCATACTTTTATCAACACTGGACTTCGTTAAAAGCACAACTGTCAATTTCATAAGTGAAAAATAGTGTCTTGTTTTTATTTGTAACTTTCAACTATTAATGTTTATATGTTCATTGGCCTTGGTGGTCTTGTCGTATAGGGTTAGTATAATTTTCCTTTAACTTTACCCATCATTGTTGATGAAAGGGAGCCCAATGTCCTTGAGAAGTACTGTGGTGCGCTTTTGGTTGTTAAATTCCTTTATTGTAGTAAGAGATACAGCAGTTAAAATTGGTCCCTAATTTCAATATGGGACAAGGAGCCCAGGGTGACAGAAGCCCTGTAGCAGCACTGAATTACCAGAGGCAAAGTTGGTGTGGCTGCCATAATAGGTATCAGAGCTGGAATTCTAATCAGAAGTCTTAAACAAGGCATAAAAGGTAATCAGCAAGGAGGGAGACAAAAGGAAATGCCTTACGGATGTCCTTCAACCTCTTCCCCAGCCCATCCCCTTGCCTCCTCAATGGCCTCATGAACAAAGTCACCAGAGGCTATGATGGACTCAGCAAAATGCATTTGCTCTTACCAAGGCTGACTGGCAGCTGCTAAGCATTTGAACTAACCAGCAGCAGTGATCAACCCTGAACTCCTAATATGGTACTCGACCTTGGAGGCAATTGGTTGCACTGAATTACTTCTGTTATGGAGCAAGCAATGAATTGTCCTTAGTGCAATAGATACTTTTTCTAGATTTGGATTTGCTTTCCTCTTCTCAACATGAAAGCAACAGAGGAGGGAACTCTGTGAACTTAAAGAAAAGAAACTACCTTGAACCATGAATTATTCTAAAAGTTCAGGAAATTGTGCATTAAAATGAGCAACTGAAAATTACTGAAGTCAAATATAATACAAAGTTATTACAAGAAAAATGAAAATAACAACCAAGGTATACCAACAGACAATGAAAGAACCCTAGAATGATATAACCACAGAAAAGATCAAAATCATAATTTTCTATTTTGAAATTAGCTAGAAGATGCAGAAAACCACATAAGACATGAAAAAAACAATGTAAATTAGAACTCAAAAATCCCAGAAATGAGGTGAAATACTCAAAGAAAAGATCATAAATAAAAGAAAAAATACTCTTAAAATTGGAGAATAAATTAGAAGGTACGCAAGAATGAATAATGAAAACGGTAATTTGAGAAATTGAAATTAAGAGAAAAAAAGAATTAGAGACAGTGACAAGAAGATAGACAAAGAAGATTTAACATGCAGATAATAGGAGTCCCTGAATAAAAAAACAAAGCAGGAGTACATAACAAATATTTAAAATGATAATTCCATAAAACTTCCCTAAATTAAAAAAAAATGTGTATATAAAGCATATTGAAAAGCATACCACATACCAAAGCACATTGACCTCGAATGAACATAACCAAGATATATTCTGGTAATCAGTGGACTTTAAAGAAAAAGCAATTCTTTTGGCATATGAGAAAAACTAAAGTTATCATCACACAGCGATGCTTTGTACTAGAAGAAAGTGAAGTAATCTATTTAAGATATTCAAGGAAAGGAAATGTCAGCCGTATATCCAGGAAGAACTAGGGCAGTTAAGAGGGAAACTGGCCTCCAATGGTAACATCCTCCCCATTCTGCAACTTTTGAAGATACATAAAGAAGTTTTGACATGTAGATATTAAAAGTTCCTGAATAAGAAAACAGAGCAGCTTGATAATTTAAACTGACAATTTAAACATGATATTAAAGAAACTGACTTCAAAAACAAAAGGCCAAGATGTACCAATAAACTTACCTTAAGGGAAATATATACTTTAGAAAACTTATTTTGAAAACTTCAATTAGTATCTTTGGAAAAAAATTGAGGCAATATTACATCCATAAAATAGCTATTTTAAGAAAGACGCTATGAAGATAATAATCAGAAAGAAAGATATTTTCAAAATGAAAAAAAAAATTGCCAAAACAAAAAAATCCATAAAAGAGTTTAGATGATAAAGTCTAGAAATCTGTTAAGATGTAAGCAATATAAAATTATAGCAAGAATGAAGGAAAACAGAAAAGACAGAGATTCAGTCCACATGGTCCAATGTCCAGAGTAGGAGTCTTAGAAAGGGAGACCAGAAAAAAATGAAGGGAGAGAGAATATTAATTAATAGAAGTAGTACAAGAACATTTTCTGCAATAGGGAAATCATGAGACTTAGCTTTGAAAGGCTGTGAGCTCTGAACAAGATGAAAACCAAAAGCCGCACCTACGTCACTGTAAAAGCTTATGAAGAAATGAAACAGTCACAGACAAAGGAATAAAAATCAGGTCCCCATAAGACTTCTCATCAGCAATAATGGATGCTAGAAGATAATGGATTTAGCCTTTGGTAAAAAGCTGCTCAGGGGATAATACAATTCCCAGTCCATTCCAACAGCTTGTGGAAGTTGATGGCAAAAACATACCAAAAATTAATTTGCCACCTTTTTCCACACACCTGCTTCTCTTCTGGAGACCTCATCTGATGAAAGTCACCGCTTTCTACCTAGTTACCCAAGCCAGAGTTGTTCAGAGCACCCCCTCAACTCTACTATCCAATGAGACACTGATTCCTATAGTTTCTGCCTCCTGAATCTCTCACCAATCAGTGTCCACTGTTCCCACCACTCCCTGCTCAGCTTCCTCCCCTGGATTATTGCAATAAAACTGATTCTTGCCTCCAGCCTCCCCTTCAGAAAGCCATTGTCTACTCTTTAACCCGAGTGACCTTTCTTAAATTCAAATATCACCATGTAGGTCCCCTGCTCACAAACTTTCAATGGTTCTTTTTAGCTTTAATGTGAGGTTTGGCATTTTTGGTTTCACTCACAACACACTTCATGTTCTGGCCCAAACAGCTTCTCCAGCTCTTTTCTGCTCCTCCTTGACAAAGCTCCTAGTGGTTTCCTTGACATAGCCTGCTGTTCCATGCCTTGGTGTACTTGCATATGGGGCTCTGTCTTCCCAGGAAGCTCCTTCTATTTCATCCAGCGAAGCGCTCCTTGCCCTTCAGAACTCCATTTTTAAGCAGTACCTTTTCTTGTGAGGTTTTGCCTTGCTTTGATTCCTTTCCTGAGGCAAAGCCCACAGTCTCCATCTGCTGGGAAGGGAATTGGGGCAAAAAAGGAAAACCGCATTGTCTACTACGGGCCAAGAATTGTGCTGGGGGCACAGAGCTTACAAAGCTTCTCTTAAAAACTTACAGTTTAGTAAGGGAACCAGAAAGGAAATATTTCATCAATGTGGGGTTGTTGAGATGAATTTTTGGTGCTGTTGGAATACAGAGGTGGGAGCCTGGATAAGCCAGAAAAAGTGCAATAAGGAAGATTAGGGTTGAGCTGATCTTGAAAGAGGCTTTGGTAAATTTGGAGCAGGAGGAATCTGGAGAGGTTGTCTGGAGCTATATGACAGGGAAGTTAAGACTATGCTATAA
Source organism: Smutsia gigantea (assembly GCA_032199065.1). Lineage (NCBI taxonomy): Eukaryota > Metazoa > Chordata > Mammalia > Pholidota > Manidae > Smutsia > Smutsia gigantea. Next base: position 735,298 of record JAVSCE010012760.1, on the reverse strand, counting down.
GCAAGCATAGTAAATACCTGGTATTTACGACATCACTTCTCCCTTCCATGCCCACACAGATCTCTTACATCAGTAACACCCAGCCCAACACAGACTCGGGACTCATCTGCATATAAGTGCCGCAGACAGCAACCTTTGATTGATCACAGTTCATTCACTGGGTGAAACTCACAGACATTCTTTATCAGATCTACACTGGAGAACGAATCACTCTGGCAGCCATGAGAAAGGTAGATTCCTTCTAAGCCAGAGGGCCTATGGTTAGTCTCAGTCCTAAAACACTACCTTAGATCCCTGGAATGTAAATCGTGAAGATAGTCACTGCAGATGGATGGCCACCACAGAACTCTCTGGTGGCCTAGAAAGAAATGGATCGCCCTGTTCCCATAATATGCCTCATGGCTGAATCAAGCTCAACCAGAGATTGTCATGAGGACTGTGTATCATCTTTGTCTTGAGATGGATTTATTTTTCTTATTTAGGATCAAGGAAGATTAGCGCCATTTACTTGCCAGGTTACGTGGGCTGATCTTCCATTGTCAGGCGAGTCTAGGGTGCAGAGCATTCTGTATAGTGAGGCTGTTACAAGGAATCTAAGACACCAGTGGCCACTGGGACTTGTACAAAAGCACAGAGGATGCGTGTGCTGGGATCTTGTGATCTCTTCCAGCTATCACCACACATTCTTTCAGAAACAAGGAGAACTATTTCCCTTTGGTGTAACTTGCACGGAAGTGTTACATTTCCCTTTCATTGCAAGTGAGGACAGAGAGTGGAGATTATTTCACACAGTCTCACCTCACTGCTTTCCTCCTAAGGAACCAGGAATGGACTTATGGAACCTGAGGAGACTTCTCCTCTGTCCTAATGAGCAGAAAATGGTAAGAAAACAAAAGGGTTGGTGGATTAATATTGCCCTTCAGACATGAGGGCTGGTGCCCAGTAGGTCTGGGAACTGTGTAGAAATGTAATTGCTGTAGTACGTTTCTTTCAAATTTAGGTTTTTGTTTTTGAACTATCCTTTTCTTCATGGATTGTGTACATTAGGACAACTTACCCTCCTTGGGGTGAGAGTCATTCCTCAAGGGTTACTGCCTGCCAACATACTGGATTTCTTTTTTTCTCCCTAATAGTGGCTTCTCAACATCTAGCCTTTTACCCTTCTCCCTTAGATGAGGGATCCACAAACTTTCTCGGTAAAGGGCCAAATAGTTAATATTTTTGGCTTTGTGGCCATATGGAATGTTGCACCTACTCGGTTCTGCTGTTGTGGTGAAAGCAGCTCTAGACGTTATGTAAATGAATGGATGTAGCTGTGTTCTAATAAAATTTTATTTATAAAAACAGGCACCAGGCCAAATTGCAACCATGTGCCCTTACAGACACCTTCCCAGACACCCTTGCACCTAGGGGTGGGCATGGCCAGTGAGGCGTCAGTGGACTACTATGATGGATTTCTAGAAAAGCTTCTTCTCCTAATAAATATGTCACCACTTCTTGTATCCTTTTCCCTTTTCTTCCTTCCTTTAACATGACTATGAAGCCTGGAGGACCAATAGCCGTCTTGTGACAATGAGGTTATAATCAGGAAGACAAATGCCCATATCTAAGACAGAAAGTGTGAGTCTGTGACAGTACTGTGGTCCTGGCCCAGCCCTGGGCTCTCTATCCGATGATTTCTCTGTTTGCTTAAGCCACTCTTTGTCAGATTTTTCTATTCTTGTAGCTGAGCACACTCCTACCAGATATGTAAATTTAAAAAGCAACACATAACACACTACAGAAAATTTAGAAAATACAGAAAAGCTTAAAGGAGAGGGAAAATCATACAGTCTCACCACCCATAACCATATAATGTCACAGACTGAGGAGGACATTCTTGGATACTCAGATTCACCTTGCTTAGACCAAAAGAGCAACTTTGGTTATATTTCTGAGTACAAAGCACCAAGAGAATGAGTTTGACTTGCTTTCATTATCTCCTTGCAAGAATTCTGCATATTATAAACCAAGGTTTTTATAGCATTGGAGTGGCAGCTCTTGGCACATGGGGACCGTATCGTAAATCTTTAAAAAGGGCATCCTTTTGATAGCCAAGGAAACCTTTCAGACCTGAAACTCTCCCTCAGGCTCCAGCCCCACCCTTCTCTGTCAAACATACACACGCACACACACGTATGCCTGGAAACTAAAACACAGGCAAAAGGAATCTAATATAATACAACAGAGCAGATAAGTGCAGAAAAGACAGAGTAGTCAATAAATGGGGAAATTGAATTTCTAAATATAAAAAAAAATGAAATTAGGTTCCTACTTCACCCTCTATCCAAAGTAATTTCTAGAAGAATTGAAGAACCAAATATAAAACCTTTAAACCTATTAAAGTATGTGATAATATCTTCATGTCCTTGGGGTGGGGAAGAATTTCTTGACTAGACCTACCATAAGGACAAGAGCTATAAACATGGCTTCATTAAAATGAAAACACTTCAGAACATCAAAGACATCATTTTTAAAATATGAAAAGATAAGTCACAAGCTGGAAGAAATATTTGTATACAACTCACAGAGTATCTGTATCCAGAACATATAAAGGTCTACAAATGACTAAGGAAAAGACAGCAACCAAATAGAGAAACGGGGAAAGATACAAACAGGTAATACACAGAAAGAGAGCCAAGTTGCGCTGTCACACGTGAGAGATGCTCATCTTTCCTAGTCAATCAGGACAACGAAAATAGAAACAAGTTACAGGTATTCATTTGTGTGGCAAAGATTTTAGAAATGAAAGAGATGGCAAAGATTTAGGAAAACAGGAACTCTGCTGGTTGAAATGTACATAGGTAGAGCCTTTTTGGAGAGTATATCCAAATGAAACCTTTATTGCATAAGCTGGACTCAGTAGGGTACAGACAGATACCAACTTTTATTCTTCCCCATGCCTCCTCTAGAATCTGTTCTGCCAAACAGTTCTTTGCTCACGGTAGCTTCAAACACGATGAAATAGCAGTCATAAGCCTAATGCTATAGACTGAACTGTGGCCCCCCAAATTCACATGTGGAAGCCCTAACCCCCAATGTGACTATTCTGGAAATAGAGTCTTTAAGAGGTAATTAAGGTTAAATGAGTCATAAGGGTGGGGCTGTAATCCAGTGACTGCAGCCTTATAAAAAGAGGTACATTCTCTCCTTCTGTCCCCCTCCCTCTGCATGTGAGGACACAGCAGAAAGGCAGCTGTCTGCAAGCCAGGAGGACAGCCCTCACCAGGAACCGAATTGGCCAGCATGCTGATTAGAGACTTTCCAGCCTCCAGAATTGTGGGGAATATATTTTTGTTGAGGCCACCTAGCTTCTGGTAGTTATGGCAGTCCAAGAAGACAAAGATACCTACTAACAGCTACATATGGCCTAATATGAAAGAAACAACAAATCTTCCTGAGAGACTTAAGAAATAATCTGAAAAGCCTTGTATTGGGAGGTTCAGTATTGCGACGATGGTAATTCCCATAGTAATAGATATTTAATGAGGTGGCTATTCAAAATTAGAGAAGATTATTCTTTGACAAGCTGATTTCCCTGACAAGCTGATTCAGTAGTGTCTCAAGAAATAATGTGAAAATAACAAAAATTATTTGAAAAACAAAACAGAACAATGAATGTGGGTGACGCTGTCTTCCCACATAGTAAAACATAGGAATTGATGACTTTGGTGCAAAAATAGACATATAGTGACCTAGAAGAGAAGGCCAAAGATCCCCACATCTGTGTGTATATGTGTGTGCATGTGTATTAAAGATGGCATTTCAAATCAATAGCCAAACAATGGCCTAATGAATACATGGTATTAATATAATCAGATGTTTATTAAGCAAAGAAGGTTAGATCCTTACTTAATACCATATGCAAATTAATTTCAGGTAAAGAGGTGTTAAAATTTTAACAAAGTATTTGTGGTGATCATTGTATTTGATCCCCCCACCAACATTTATTGACTCCCAAAAGATTAGTGTAAAGTAACCATGGTAATCATATTCTGTGGGCAGTAACAGGGCCACACATGAAGGGAAGTGTGTTGGAGATTTGGGAGAAGAATTTCGTGTTTCTAAGGAAGAGAAACAGGAAAATACAGTCCATTTTGTTCACCTGGATTTTCTATGAATTCAGCATATGAAATCCGTACTGTAGTAGCCATCTTGCCAACAGCCTGAAATAAGCCAGAATCAAAGATGAGATGCAGAGAAGTCAAGTTCAGGATAACTTTACTGGCCCACTGATCAAGTCATGCCTAACTCCACTTACACCTGGATACCTTCAGTGAAATAATACAGATCCTTATTGTAAGACCATATAGGAATTAAATAATTTGGAATTAAGTATCTTTAAATCAGAACACAAACCTTAAAAATCTGTAAATGAAAGATTGGCATAATGGATTATATTCAGTTCTCCATATGACTAACTTCATCATAATTAAGTGAAAATAGAAGCAGCACAAGGGGATAAAAATATTTATAAGGTACATAACAGGCGGGCTATAATCCATATCCCTAAGAAACTCCACAAATCAATAAGAGAAGAAAAGAAAACCCAATAGAAAAATGAGCAAAGTCTCTTGAAAGGCAATCCACAGAAGAAGAAATGTGATGGACAACAAATGCAATAAGGTGGTTAGCCTCTCTGGTAATCAAGAAAGTGAACATGAAAACAACTTACCAAACTGGCAACAACTAAAATGATAACAATAAGCATTTTGATGAGGAGATGAGGAAACAGTTATTGATGAAAATGTAAATTGGTATGTTCTGGTTGGAGAACCCTCTGCTAGTATCTACCGAAGTTTTAAAGGTGTGTGTATTTGAAAGAGCATGTCTACATCAAATTATGTATTTTAGAAAAATGTGCACACAAATGGTCCACAGAAATGTACAAAGTTGGGCTTTGCAGCATTGTTTATCTCTGAAAAAGAACAAAAAATGGAAGCAACCTAAGAACTAATTTTAACATTGAGACAAAAGAATTAATAAATTATGATGCATTCAATTTATGAAATACTATGTGGCTTTTTTAGTGGGGTGGATAATTATGACCTGAAATAATAATAAAAAAAACCTCTCAAGTCATATTATTAGGAGAAGAAAGAAAATCAGAGGAGATTATATAAAATAGGTTAATTCTTAGTGAAAAATAAATATATTAGATATAAGTGTATTGTAAGATTGACGTAATTTTTACTATCTGAAATTGGGATGCATCTCACAATTTCTGGCATGTCATAATCTAACTGGTAGTGTCCTTTCTTAGATGTACAGAAAATAAAGGTACTTTTTAAACAGATGCTTCTTAGAGTCAGTAGTACAGATAGATAGATAACTTGAGTGATTGATAGATGATGTAAGACTGAAAGGACAAGCAAAATGTCGGCAGTGCTCGTCTTTACCTCTGTTTCATTCTATATTGTTTGAATTCTTTGCAATAATAATGTATTCATGAACTAGGTGTGTAAACATTTTAATAATTCTGATTATCCTATTTAATCTTTATTATCTTAAATCCTTTCTTGTTTTCTTTTTGTTTGCATTCGCCTGACATATCCCTACCCCATCCTTTTATTTCCAACCTTTCAACATCATTTTGAGTCATCTCTGGTAAGCAGCCATTGGGTTGTTTTGTGGTTTTTAACCTGAGTCTTCAGCTATTTTTAAAGAGGTTTAAAAGTGTTGACATTTGTTGACTGTTACGGCTGGTGTTCTGTCATCTTGCATTATGCCTTACTTCTTTGTTTATTTGCTGTTTTGTCTTTTGCTAAATGGACTGTATTTTGCTTACTTTTATCTTCTGCAATGATTTGGAAACTAGACTTCCTGCTTTAAATTGTGGGAGTGGTGATGGAATCATAATGTAATTCTTAAATTCAAAAGTATCAACCAGGATTCAGTCAGCAAAACGACCATGTAGGCAGTCCAGGAATGGAAGTTCAATACAGGAACTAAAGACTGGTACGTCTTTGGAAGAGCAGGGCTGCCAAGGTCACCAAGTCCCCCACCAAGATCTGAGCCAGAAGGTCTGAAGCAGGTGACTCTTGGGACTCCCTGGGAAGCCACTGTGAAGTTGCAGGACTGCCCACTCTTGTTGTCACAGCTGTCTCAGAAAACAGTGATTTCTCCTTCCAGTCTTCTCAAGAGTGTCTCTCTCAGGCAATATCTAACCCAGAGCCATATGGGGAGGGGGATTCTAGGAAAGCTAGTTCCTGGCTTCTTTGCAGCTGTGCAGAATGATAGCAGTTGATCATAGACAACCAGAAGAGCATATTTATTGTTTTATCAAAAAATATACATTAAGTTTTTATTCTTCTTTATATGAGGAATCAAGTGTTCTTCTTCATCTGCTTTTCCCCATTTCCAGTAATTTTAACTGAACAATTTAAAATATAATTATCCATTTCAGTTTTTTTAAACATTCAAGTCCCTATAAGCACATGTATAATTGTGTGTATGCATGTGTACGTGTGTGTACATGTGTAAGATTCTAGGTTCTAAATAGTTCTAAAATTCATATGGAACCACAAAAGACCCTGACTAGCCAAAGCAATCCTGAGAAGGAAGAATAAAGCTGAGGGGATTATGCACCCCAACTTCAAGCTCTACTACAAAGCCACAGTAATCAAGACAATTTGGTACTGGAACAAGAACAGACCCACAGATCAATGGAACAGAATAGAGAGACCACATATAAATCCAAGCATATATGGCCAATTAATATATGATAAAGGAGCCTGGATATACAGTGGGGAAATGACAGCCTGTTCAACAACTGGTTTCGGCAAAACTGAACAGCTACATGCAAGAGAATGAAACTGGACTACTGCCTAACTCCATACACAAAAGTAAACTCAAAATGGATCAAAGACTTGAATGTAAGTCATGAAACCATAAAACTCTTAGAAGAAAACACAGGCAAAAATCTCTTGAATATAAACATGAGCAACTTTTTCCTGAACATATCTCCTCAAGCAAGGGAAACAAAGCAAAAATGAACAAGTGGGACTACATCAAACTAAAAGGCTTCTGTACAGCAAAGGACACCATCAGTAGAACAAAAAGGCATCCTATAGTATGGGAGAAAATATTCATAAATGATATATCTGATAAGGGGTTAACATCCAAAATATATAAAGAACTCACATGCCTCAACACCCAAAAAGCAAATAACCCAATTAAAAAATGGGTGGAGGATCTGAACAGATACTTCTCCAAAGAAGAAATTCAGACAGCCAACAGGCATATGAAAAATGCTCCACATCACTAATTATCAGGGAAATGCAAATTAAAACCACAATGAAATATCACCTCACACCAGTTATGATGGCCAACATCCAAAAGACAAGGAACGAATGATGGCAAGAATGTGGAGAAAGGGGAACCCTCCTACTCTGTTGGTGGGAATATAAATTAGTTCAACTATTGTGGAAAGCAATATGGAGGTTCCTCAAAAAACTAAAAATAGAAATACCATTTGACCCAGGAATTCCACCCCTAGGAATTTATACAAAGAAAATAAGATCACAGATTCAGAAAGACATATGCAACCCTATGTTTATCGCAGCACTATTTACAATAGCCAAGATATGAAAGCAACCTAAGGGTCCATCAGTAGATGAATGGATAAAGATGTAGTACATATACACAATGGAATATTATTCAGCCATAAGAAGAAAACAAATCCTACTATTTGCAACAGCATGGATGGAGCTAGAGGGTATTATGTTCAGTGAAATAAGCCAGGCAGAGAAAGACAAGTACCAAATGACTTCACTCATTTGTGGAGTATAACAACAAAGCAAAACTGAAGGAACAAAACAGCAGCAGACTCACAGAACCCAAGAAGGGACTAGCAGTTACCAAAGAGAAGGGGTTGGGGAGGGTGGGTGGGGAGGGAGGGGGAAGGGGATTAAAGGGCATTATGATTAACACACATAATGTAGGGGGCCACAGGGAAGGTAGTATAGCACAGAGAAGACAAGTAGTAACTCTGTGGCATCTTACTATGCTGATTGACAGTGACTGCAATGGGGTTTGGGGATGACTTGATAATATGGGTAAATGTAGTAACCACAATGTTGCTCATGTGAAACCTTCTAAGATTGTATATCAATGATACCTTAATAAAAAAAAATAGTGAAAAGAAAAGATTCTAGGTTCTTCTTTCAGCACTTATTACCAGTTCTTTCCTCCTACTTGTCCTAAGATCTTACTTTGGACTCATTTTATGATGCTCTGATGGACATTCTCAGGGAACCTTCAGAAGAAGTGAATGAGAGGTATATTTTCTTGGTACTTACGTTTCTGAGACCATCTTTCTGTTGTCATGTCACATAGAAAATAATTTCCCTGCATTCATGGGTAATGACCTCATCTCTATCTCCACAGACATTTCCTCATCACCTCTTCACTCATTGAGAAGGAAGGCCTAAGGAAGCTAATCTGTTTTCTTTTCATCTTTCTTTTTCTAAAATTGGATAATTATGTTGAAAATTTTTTAATTGTCTATATTTGTAACTTTTGGTTATTTTTTACAAAGCACAAAGAATACACATTCAATCACTTTGGTTTTATTTGTAAAATCAAGCACATTTTCATTTATTATTACTTCTGCCTCCTTCCTCAATAGTATTGATAAGATAGATCCTGGAGTCTGTTTTCCATTCTACCTACTTTTTATCTCTCATTTACATGTCTTTTTCTCATTTTCTGTCTCCTAGTACAATTTCTTCAGTATAATCTTCTCAATACACTTTTTCTACGGTGTCATATTTATTATTTTTCTGTGCCCAAAATGCATGCCAATGTATACTGCATGTCAAAGTCCATGAAGTCACTTCTGTTATGACCTATTATATTTTCAATACCTTGTTCCTATTTAGTAGGAGAATTTCAGTAATAATTATGGAAAACACAAAGCAAGTAGTTTTTTTAAAAAAGACAACAGACCCAAAATGGAGTCACTTGTGCTAAGCCCCACATCAGCAAACCAAGACTTAATACCTAATCTAATTGCAGTTTCAGATTCTCCCAGGAATGTAACCTTTTCCTAGTCAATCTGGCAGTATCTGGTCAGCACCAGTGAGGAAATCCTCCTGATAGAACCCTTTTATCCCCCTTAGGAGAGGGACCTTGCCTGAAACAATGCATTCATTGCTAAAGAACTTCCTTTTCCTGCACCCTTTTTGCCTCTAAAGGCCTTTCCTTTTCTATATTCTTGGGATCTCCTTTCTACTTGCAGAATGCGATGCTGCCTGATTCGTGAATCACTGAATGAGGCCGATTTGATTACTAAATTTACTCAGTCAAATTTTGTTGTTTAGCAGTTTATAAAAATATTTTGATTTCATACAAAAAATCTACATCACAGAGAGAAAAATGTATATTTTACTGCAGAATACTGGGCCATTTTTCTCCTTTTCTTACATTAAAGTTGATTTTCATAGGCCTCTATTAATTTTTCTCTCTTTGGTTAGCCTTTTAGACTGAGATATATTCAGTATGAGGCTGGAGACTTAACGATAAGTCACCCAGTTCCAGTTCTGAAAGAGAGAGGTCAGTAGATTTTCTGTTCAATGAATAAGCCAATACCATACAGGAACCATATTTGTACATACAAACTACTTTGAAAGTTCTTGGACATTGTTAAACACAGATGTTGAGATGAAAGCTCTCTATGAAGCACATACTTTGCTAAGGGCCACAAATCAAATGGTGGTTTCTGTGCTAGAGTAGAAATGACAGTTTCTGGAGTGCCTAGAGCCGAGACTCTGTGACAGCCTGCAGTGACGCATTGTGGAAGAGCTCAGTGTTGATTGCTGAGAGGCCAAAAGCGAATTCGGACCCACTGTTAAGGAGATTACTTCATTTGCTCCAGAATCTGGAGACTAAACATCTCTTGTTCAAATATAGCCAGGACAGGCTGGGGTAGACAGTATTTAAGTTCTTAGGTCAAATAGGAAAAAGATGTGACTGCCCAGGAAGAAGTGTATGGGCATTTATTGGTGCTCCTAAAGATTAAAAAAAAAAAAGACAAATAGGATTAAAGACAAAAATGGAATCATTTCCAGGCAGAGACTGAGCCAAGAAAGGGGCCCATGTTCTCCCCTTTACCCAGAGCACCCTTCAGCCTTGGCATCCTGTCCCTTGAATTGGAGTCATTGTCTGGCTCTAATGCAAACACTGGCTCCATTGTGATTCTACAGAGAGGCAGCCCCACATGCACTCTTTCTACCCGCCTGGGGCTTCTTTGGGCTGATCCCACTGAGCTGTGACCCCGGCAGCCAGCCAGGAGAGCCTCTATCCAGGGTGGTGTCTTGAGATCTCTGCTGATTTATTGCACAAGTGCTGCCAGGTAAATCCTTTTCCTGTCCCATGGGAAATTTCAAGACAGGGGCAAAGTTTGGGTGCTTCCCGATTGAATCCAGGGGTTGGGGGATGGTGGCCAGGACCTTCATGCTTATTTATATTTGCTTCTGAGGATATTTGGATGGACCTTACACTACCTGGAAAGTTCTAGAAAAATTCTAGGTTCCACAAACCAAGTGTCCTAAGGAGTTTTTGTGAAATCTAGGGAACAGAGCAGTACAGACTGAAATAGATAAGGTTCACGGGATGGCTAGTGCAATGCTCAAACGCACTGTGCTTATACTTATCTATAGAACTTGTTACGTGTAGAGTTCTAAGGCACATTCCCTGGGCTTGTCATCCATACATCTAGAGCTGGGACTAGGAATCTGCATTTTTGATGAGCGTTCCCAACTGATTCTAACCCGAGGGGGCCACACAGCAAATTCCACTTAGAAAAACACTGGTTTTTGGAGACGTTGGCAAAGGAAGCACTTGGTAAATCTGTTGCGATAAGTGTCTGGGCTGAGAATGTGTTCCCAGGAACTGCAGAAGGAAGACAGTGCATCCTCTTGCCCCGGGTAGGCTGAGCACTGCCTCGCCCCTAACCAGGCTTCCTCAGCAAGCAGGGTTCCTGCAGACTCCAATTATACACAGTGCTGTTAGGTGAAACTATTTTAAAAGTCAAGGGCAGGAACAAGTAAAGGGAAGAAACCGTCCTTCTGTTAGGGTCAGACTGGTGAACTCAACTGGGAAATCCCAGTGACACAGATATAAACAGTGAATTGTGATATTAATCAATACCTGTCTGCCTGTACTCCCACTGAGGAAAACTACCCCACCCACATCCTCTGATTTCCAGGTAGCCATACTGAGCGCCATAAGAAGGTACACCCCTAGCCATGGCTAAGTAGACCAAGAATGGGCATCTGAACCCAAGGCAGCCAATTCTCATGTGAGGCAGGACATGAACTGGCATGAAAAGATGAACCAAGCCAATGAGATTGTGTCTCCTTGGAATTTGAATTGGGAAACATGGAGTACCCAACCCAGTTATAAGTAGGTTATAGTTTATCAAAAGGTCATGTCATAGAAAGAAAGGCTAGGGAAGCTATGATGAACCATGAGTAGGCAAAGGATGCTGGCCAGTGGGGAGAAGAAAGCAGAGCTGATGTGCAAGGAGAAACGGATTTCAAGAAAATTTGAGAAATGAGAAAAATGAGAAACTTGATTAAAAGCACAGGGTAAAAGCATATAAATTCTTTCCAGCTCAAGGAACATGTAGCCTTACTTAAGCTTGAGAGGGTCTCCATTGCTGGAAATGAAATATCCAATAAACAATGAAATGGGACCAACTGATTGCTTATGTCACCCCAAATTCCTATGTTGAAACCTAATCCCCAGGGTAATTATAGTAGGAGGTGGGGCTTTTGGGAGGTGATTAGGTCATGGTGGGGGTTGCCTGTCAATGTGGTTAGTGTCCACATAAAAGAGGCTCCAGAGAGCAACCCTACCTCCTTCCACCAGGTGAGGACACAGTGAAAAGATGACCATCTATGAGCCAGAAAGCAGTCCCTCACCAGACACTGATACTGCCAGCTACTTCATCTTCTACTTCCTGCCTCCAAAACTGTGGGAAATAAATATCTGTTGTTTATAAGCCATCCAATCTGTGGTATGCTTTTATAACAGTCCAAACTGACTGAGACAAGCATTTAATGAGCTTTTATTGCATGCAAGGTACTTGCTGAGTAGTTAGTGTATTCTACTCTTTCTTATTTACACTCAGGATAGCACTAAAATATACACATTAGAGTGCTTGCCTATTGTACTTTATCATCCTCACTTTAGAGATAAGGAAAATGAAATGGATTGTCTAGCTCTACACTGTCTAGTATGGCAGCTACTAGTCACAGGTGGTTCTTAAGCACTAAAAATGTAGTTAGTACCAACTGAGGTGTGCGGTAGGTGTAAAATCCACACCAAATTGTGAAATTTAGCACAACAATTTAAAAAAGAATGCAAAGTATCTCATTAATCATTTTAATTGATAACATGTTGAAATGACATATGTGATGTATCTAAACATATATATGTAACATATACACTTCTACTTTTGCTCTTGGAGCCACCTCCATTTTGTAAAGAAGCTGTGGCTAGAGCCCTGAATGGACACACAGAGAAAGGGAGACCATGTGGAGGACCACCTAAATACAAGACATGTGAACAAGGCCTTCTAGTACTTTCGAGCACAGCCAAAGTGGCCAGCTGAACAGAGCCCAGCTAGTGGCTTAGCCAATGCCACGTGGAGAAAATTACTCAGCCAAACACAGCCCAAATGGCAGAACCAAGAGAATAATAAAGCACTGCTGTTTCAAGCTCCTAAGTTTTGGGGTAGTTTCTCACATAGCAGGGTACCTCCTGTAGGCAGCACTGTATGACAGACAGACCTGGGAGTGAAACATAACCAAGGATGTTTTCTGTCCTCCCTGAGCTTAAAGTCAAAAGGGGGACACTACACACATGTGTACAAAAATAAGTTTAAGATGGGATAAGGGAACCCAGGGGATAGATAGGTATTTTAAATTTAACATGACAGCGTCACATGGAACTTCATATTGCTTAGAAGCAGGGCCTTCTCAGCCCCAGGCCTACTAGTTAATCTCTCTCTGCCAGTTTACAGCACTTCCCAGGGTTTCAGACTTGGCCCTGAGTGGTTGCCTCCCCCTACAGGATACCTGAAGACCTTTTCTTCCCCACCCTAGCCTGATGAGGAGGGAGGAAGCCACTTCAGTATCTCCTGTGGTGCCCCTTGAAGACATGTCCACAGGTCTAACAGTTCTTCCCAGCAGGGGCACTGACAGAGGGAAAGAAGTTGCAGATATGGGGAAATAGCTCAGATATTGGACTCTTACAGAGTTTTTATTCTCCACTGGAATACACTACTTGATAACTCCCAAAATGTAGTAAGAGTCTGAGAGCTTTAACCTCCACTTTCATGTCCAAGGATGGTGTTCACTTTTGCCCTCCCCTTCTGACTCAGCCACATTGAGGGCCCTTTGCACCATTGTTTTTAATCATGCTTTCATTGCTTAAAGGTGACAGCCAGGCCTGCAATAGGTGTCCCTTTGTCTTAAGTCAGCCATTTGCATCTCTGGCTTTCACTTGATTAGGCATTTTCCCCTTGTGGGCTCAGAGTCCCTCATTTACATTTCCCAACAATAGTGAATGATTTGCACACTGTTGAAATACAGTTGCTAAACAGCTAGCAATTGGGCCAGGAAGCCAGCCCTTTGGGTTTCAGACATGGTACATTTCTGAGAGGTGTGAGCTGCAGGCATCAGTAGGCTCACACAGTGGACCACATGAAAGGCAGGGGCAGTGACAAAACTAAGCAGCTCAGCCTTGCAGAGATGGAACTCTGCTGGTCCCTTCCCAGCCAGAGCTTCATCAGTAACCCAGAGAGAAAGCATTCAGGAGTAAAAAACCAAACCCTCAAAGCACTGTCACTGTGTAGATTCTACATAGTCAGGGCACAAAAAAAAAAACAAAAAAAAAACCTATGGTTACAATTATCCTTCGATATCCTTTCATGCCTGTGAAGAGGGCAGACATTGTGTGTTTACAATCCTGGGCAGTAATTCTTAGAAGCTTTGGAAGTTTAACACTGCTGAGTTATAAAGGAGAGGGAGGAACAAAAGTCAAGTCTACATGTAGATGTCTGTTGTCAAAGCACTTTACCTTTAAGATAATTGCTAAATTCCCAGCCACACTTACTCTTCACACAACTCTAGTAGGGAATGGGAAACAGGTAGAGAATAATAAGAAAAGTCAACACTTTGGTGTTGAGATTGGATTAAAGATGGCGACGTGAGAGGTGAGACAGATACTTCCTCCTAAAACCACACATAATATGAAAATACAATTAATACAACTACCCCAGAAAGAGCAACAGGAAAGAAAACTGCACCAGACTGCATACACCTGGAGAAAAGAGCAGACCTCATGGAACAGGATAATGTACCAAAGCTGTGGCCCAGAGGGACCCAAGCCCTTACCCCACCCCAGCTCACCAGTGGGAGGAAGAGAAATGGAGCAGGGAGGGAGCGGAAGCCTGGTACTGCTGAATACCTAACTATGGAGATCTGCTCTGGGAGCACAAACCTACATTTCATGGTGCTTACATGGTACTGTCGTGAGTAGGGGGTTGGAAAGCTAAGACAGGCAGAATTCCTGGAAAGACTGAGATTCCAGCCACTTATGGAAAGCAGGCATCCATATCCGGCTGCTCTGGGACAAAAGAAAGGCGGGTAGTCTGAGAGAATTCCTAACAAGGAAGCCCATAGCAAGAGGGCTGCTAAAGGGGCAAGGATTGCACAGAGCTTACTGCTCAGGAGAATGGACAGGTAGACAAAGTTTTCCGGATGCACTCTGCCCAGCAGGTTTGGGAGCTTTCACGATCTTCAGGTGCTCCAGCTCTCTGGCTGATTACACAGCTCAAAGGACCCCTCCGTGATACACAGCCTACTGCACCTTTCTCCCGGCCAGCCCCACCTGGCTCGCAAACCGGCAAACCCTACCCTGGCATGAGGCCAGCCAAAGGGAAGACCTGTCTACAGCAACTACAAATGCAAAGCATAGAGGCTTATACCTGTGTGCTTGGCCCACTGGTTCAGGCAGTGGAAACAGGCATAGCAGCCAGGAAGCAAGAAACAGCTCTTTCCTCCCCCCATGCAACCCTCGACATTGCTTCAGGGTCTTAGCAGCTCCAGAGAGTAGAGCTTCTGGGCACTAGAGGGAGTCACATACAAATATGAAACACCAAAGGAACCTGGTTCAAAGTAAAATTATTAATACAACTCCTGAGAAGATTTAAATGACATCGACCCCACGAATCTTCCTGAAAGGGAGTTCAAAATAAAAATCATTAACATGCTCATGGAGGTACAGGAAAGATATTCAAGAACTCAGGAATAAATTCCGGTCAGAGATCTAATCATTGAAGAGCACAATGGAGAGTATTAAAAGCAGATTAGATATGGTGGAGGAGACGATAAATGAAATAGAAACTAGAGAAGAGAAATACAAAGAAGCTGAGGAACAGAGAGAAAAAAGGATCTCTAAGAATGAAATAATATTGACAGAACTGTGTGACCAATCCAAACGGAGCAATATTCGCATTACAGGGGTACCAGAAGAAGAAGAGAGAGAAAAAGGGATAGAAAGTGTCATTGAGGAGGTAATTGCTGAAAACTTCCCCAATCTGGGGAAGGAGACAGTCTCTCAAGCCATGGAGATGCACACATCTCCCAACACAAGGGACCCAAGGAAGACAACACCAAGACACAGAGTCATTAAAATGGCAAAGATCAAGAATAAGGACAGACTACTAAAAGCAGCCAGAGAGAGAAATAAGATCACATACAAAGGAAAGCCCATCAGGCTATCATCAGACTTCTCAGCAGAAACCTTAAAGGCCAGAGGGGAGTGGCATGATGTATTTAATGCAATGAAGCAGAAGGGCCTAGAACCAAGATTACTTTATCCAGCAAGATTATCATTTAAATTTGAAGGAGGGATTAAACAATTTCCAGATAAGCAAAAGATGAGAGAATTTACCTCCCACAAATTGTCTCTGCAGTGTATTTTGGAGGGACTGCTATAGATGGAAGTGTTCGTAAGGTTTAATAGCTGTCATCAGAGGTAATAAAACCACAGTAGAGAAAGTAGAACAGCTGTTTACTAAGGAAATGCAAAATTAAATGAACTATCTCCGAAGTCAATCAAGGGATAGACAAAGAGTACAGAATATGATACCTATTATATAAAGAATGGAGGAAGAAGAAAAAGGAGGAGAGAAAAAAAAGAACCTTTAGATTGTGTTTGTAATAGCATAATAGGTGAGTTAAGTTAGACTCTTAGATAGTAAGGAAGTTAACCTTGAACCTTTTGTAACCACGAATCTAAAGTCTGCAATGGCAATAAGTACATACCTATTAGTAATCACCCTAAATGTAAATGAACTGAATGCACCAATCAAAAGACATAGAGTCACTGAATGGATAAGAAAACAAGACCCATCTATATACTGCCTACAAGAGACTCACTTTAAACCCAAAGACATACACAGATTAAAAGTGAAGGGATGGAAAAGATGTTTCATGCAACTAATAGGGAGAAAAAAGCAGGAGTTGCAGTACTTCTATCAGACAAAATAGACTTCAAAACAAAGAAAGTCACAAGAGACAAAGAAGGACATTACATAATGATAAAAGGGTCAATCCAACAAGAAGATATAACCATTATAAATATCTATGCACCCAACACAGGAGCACCTACATATGTGAAACAAATACTCACAGAATTAAAAGGAGAAATAGAATGTAATGCATTCATTTCATTCTAGGAGACTTCAACCCTCCACTCACTCTGAAGGACAGATCAATCAGACAGAAAATAAGTAAGAAGACAGAGGCACTGAACAACACATTAGAACAGATGGACCTAACAGACATCTACAGACCTCTACACCCAAAAGCAGCAGAATACACATTCATCTCAGTGCACATGGAACATTTTCAAGAATAGATCATATACTAGGCCACAAAAAGAGCCTTGGTAAATTCAAAAAGATTGAAATTATACCAACCAGTTTCTCAGACCACATAGGTATGAAACTAGAAATAAATTATGCAAAGAAAATGAAAAATCTCACAAACACATGGAGGCTTCACAACATTCCCCTAAATTACCAATGGGTCAATGACCATATAAAAACAGAGATCAAGCAATATATGGAGACAAATGACAACAATAATTCAACACTGTAATTTGTGGGATGCAGCGAAGGCCGTGCTAAGAGGAAAAGTATATTGCAATACAGGCCGACCTCAGGAAAAAAGAACAATCCCATATGAAAAGTCTAAAATCACAATTAGTGAAACTAGAAAAAGAAGAACAAATGAGGACAAAAGTCAGTAGAAGGAAGGAAATAATAAAGATTAGAGAAGAAATAAATAAAATTGAGAAGAATAAAACAATAGAAAGAATCAATGAAAGCAGGATCTGGTTCATTGAGAAAATAAACAAAATAGACAAACTCCTAGCCAGACTTATCCAGAAAAAAAGAGAGTCTACACACATAAACAGAATCAGAAAAGTGAAAGGAAAAGTCACTACGGACACCACAGAAATACAAAGAATTATAAGAGAATACTATGAAAAATTATATGCGAACAAACTGGATAACCTAGAAGAAATGGACAGCTTTCTAGAAAAATACAACTTTCCAAGGCTGACCCAGAAAGAATCAGAAAATCTGAACAGAACAATTACCAGCAATGAAATTGAATTAGTAATCAAAAAACTACCTAAGAACAAAACTCCTGGACTAGATGGCTTCACTGCTGAATTTTATCAAACATTTACTGAAGACCTAATACCCATCCTCCTTAAAGTTTTCCAAAGAGTAGAAGAAGAGGGAATACTTCCAAACTCATTCTATGAGACCAGCATCACTCTAATACCAAAACCAGGCAAAGACACCACAAAATAAGAAAATTACAGCCCAATATTCCTGATGAACATAGATGCAAAAATACTCAGCAAAATATTAGCAAACCGAATTCAAAAATACATCAAGAGGATCATACACCATGATCAAGTGGGATTCATCTCAGGGATGCAAGGATGGTACAACATTCGAAAATCCATCAACATCATCCACCACATCAACAAAAAGGACAAAAACCACATGATCATCTCCATAGATGCTGAAAAAGTATTCGACGAAATTCAACATCCATTCATGATAAAAACTCTCAACAAAATGGGAATTGAGGGCAAGTACCACAACATAATAAAGGCCATATATAAAAAACTCACAGCCAACATCATACTTAACGGCAAGAAGCTGAAACCTTTTCACCTAAGATCAGAAACAAGACAAGGATGCCCATTCTCCCCACTTTTATTCAGCATAG
This sequence comes from Smutsia gigantea, assembly GCA_032199065.1. Classification (NCBI taxonomy): domain Eukaryota; kingdom Metazoa; phylum Chordata; class Mammalia; order Pholidota; family Manidae; genus Smutsia; species Smutsia gigantea. The sequence continues at coordinate 716,930 of JAVSCE010012760.1, read as the reverse complement.
TACTGGAGGTCCTAGCCATGGCAATCAGACAAAACAAAGAAATAAAAGGCATCCAGACTGGCAAGGAAGAAGTTAAACTGTCACTATTTGCAGATGACATGATATTGTACATAAAAAACCCTAAAGAATCTACTCCAAAACTATTAGATCTAATATCTGAATTCAGCAAAGTTGCAGGATACAAAATTAATACACAGAAATCTGTGGCGTTCCTATACACTAACAATGAACTAGCAGAAAGAGAAATCAAGAAAACAATTCCATTCACAGTTGCATTAAAAAGAATAAAATATCTAGGAATAAACCTAACCAAGGAAGTGAAAGACTTCTACTCTGAAAACTACAAGATGCTCATGAGAGAAATTAAAGATACCAATAAATGGAAACACATCCTGTGCTCATGGATAGGAAGAATTAATATTGTCAAAATGGCCATCCTGCCTAAAGCAATCTACAGATTCAATGCAATTCGATCAAAATACCAACATCATTCTTCAATGAAATAGAGAAAATCATTCTAAAATCCATATGGCACCACAAAAGACCCCGAATAGCTAAAACAATCCTGAGAAGGAAGAATAAAGCTGGGGGGATCATGCTCCCCAACTTCAAGCTCTACTACAAAGCCCCAGTAATCAAGACAATTTGGTACTGGCACAAGAACAGACCCATAGACCAATGGAACAGACTAGAGAGCCCTGATATAAACCCAAGCATATATGGTCAAATAATATACGATAAAGGAGCCATGGACATACAATGGGGAAATGACAGCCTCTTCGACAGCTGGTGTTGGCAAAACTGGACAGCTATGTGCAAGAGAATTAAACTGGATTATTGTTTAACCCCATACACAAAAGTAAACTCAAAATGGATCAAAGACCTGAATGTAAGTCATGAAACCATAAAACTCTCAGAAAACAACATAGGCAAAAATCTCCTGAATATAAGCATGAGCAACTTCTTCCTGAACACATCTCCTCCAGCAAGGGAAACAAAAGCAAAAATGAACTCATGGGACTACATCAAACTAAAAAGTTTCTGTATGGCAAAGGACACCATCAACAGAACAAAAAGGTATCCTACAGTATGGGAGAATATATTTGTAAATGACACATCCGACAAGGGGTTAACATCCAAAATATATAAAGAACTTACACGCCTCTACACCCAAAAAGCAAATAACCCGATTAGGAAATGGGCAGAGGATATGAAGTGATAGTTCTCCAAAGAAGAAATTCAGATGGCCAACAGACACATGAAAAGTTGCTCCACATCACTAATCATCAGGGAAATGCAAATTAAAACCACAATGAGATACCACCTCACACCAGTAAGGATGGCCAGGATCAAATAGACTAAGAACAACAAATGCTGGTGAGGATGCGGAGAAAGGGGAACCCTTCTACAGTGCTGGTGGGAATGTAAGCTAGTTCAACTATTGTGGAAAGGAATATGGAGGTTCCTCAAAAAACTAAAAATAGAAATACCATTTGACCTGGGAATCCCACTCCTTGGAATTCACCCAAAGAATACAACTTCTCAGATTCAAAAAGACATATGCACCCCTATGTTTATCGCAGCACTATTTACAATAGCCAAGACATGGAAGCAACCTAAGTGTCCATCAGTAGATGAATGGATAAAGAAGAGGTGGTACCTATACACAATGGAATACTATTCAGCCATAAGAAAGAAACAAATCCTACCATTTGCAACAATATGGATGGAGCTGGAGGATATTGTGCTCAGTGAAATAAGCCAGGCAGAGAAAGACAAGTGCCAAATGATTTCCCTCCTTTGTGGAGTATAACAATGAAGCAAAACTGAAGGAACCAAACAGCAGCAGACTCAGAGACTCCAAGAAGGAACAAGTGGTTACCAAAGGGGAGGCGTGAGGGAAGGCAGATGAGAAGGGAGGGAGAAGGGGACTGAGAGGTATCATGTTTAGTACACATGATGTGGGGGGTCATGGGGAAAACAGTGTAGCACAGAGAAGACAAACAGTGAATCTGTGGCATGTTACTGCACCGATGGACAGTGACTGCATTGGGGTATGGGTGTGAACTTGATAATATGGGTAAAAGTAATCACTACATTGTTTTTTCATGTGAAACCTTTATAAGAGTGTATATCAATAATACCTTCATAAAAATAGTAATAATAATAAAAAGAAAAGTTGAGGCCCATGACAATGAGGCACTCGTTTAACTATCTGAGGTGTATCAGCTCATGTAACCTTTACTATATTCAGAATCATTATCCCTATTTTACAGAAGAGAAAACTGGGGTGTACAGAGGTGGAAATTATCTGAAGTTTCTTACTAGAATGTGACAGCATGCTCAGGAGGAGGTGATAAATGAGTTACTTGTAAAAGAAATGTAGAATTTCAATAAATGGAACTAAGAGATAGATGGGGAAGAATATTTGGGTGGAAGGGACCATGTGAGCAAAGGAAGGGAGGAGGAAAATGCAGGCAGGTTTGGGGAATGTTCTTGTGAGGGTGGAGCAGAGGATGAATGAGATCTGGCGTACAGCTGGCATAGGAATCTAAGGCTGGAGAGCCAGGTGTAATGGTTAATTTTATGTGTTGGGCCATGGGTACCCAGATGCTTGGTCAAATATTATTCTGGGTGTTTCTGTGGCAGTGTTTTGGATGAAATTAATATTTAAATCATTGGAGCTTGAGTAAAGCAGTTTGCCCTTCCCTAATGTAGCTGGGCGTCATCCAGTCGCTGAAGGCCTCCACCGAACATGCGCCCGAGCAAGAGAGAATGCGCCAGCAGCTGCCCTTAGACTTCTACAGAATTGTCTCCTCCTGGTTCTGCAGGGGACAGCCTCCAGAGTGGACTGCTGCTCCACTTGCCCCGGATCTCCAGCCTGCCCACCCACCCTGCAGGTATGGGACTTGCCATAATTGCCAGTGCCTTATAATAAACCTGTTTCTCGCTATATATACATCCTATCGGTTCTGTTGCTTTAGAGCCAAGTTGGGCAGAGTCATAAAACTCGAGATCTGTAAGGGACCCTTAATTCCCTGCCCTCATTAGAACAACACAAGAGGCAGAGGACCATGTTTCAGAGAGTTTCAGTGGCTTGTGAGGTCCACACAGCAGTAAATAACAGAGATATGGACCAGCTCCTGGATTGGAACTCCCTCCCAATCTCTCTTCTCAGCAGCATGCTTTCCCCTTTGAGTCACACAAAGGATGCAGATGCCGTTGGTGAGGGGACAGAGCTCTCCTGTGTGTTGCCCAACTGCATTCCCTGCTTTCTTCACCAAACACAGCATGCTATTGGCATCGGCTCCAAACAGCCTGTGGTGGCCACCATGACACAGGTCCATCTGTCACTGTCTTGTGCTGTCAAGCACCTTACAGGTAGGCTGTTCCCAAGAGCAGACCACAAGCCAAGTGAGGCAAGCAGATCCCATTCTTCTCAGCCTGGCCAGCTCTGTCTGCTTCCTCTCCTGGCATGATTGTAGGATTTCCCATTCTCCTCCCTGCTGCATTTCCTACTGAAAGGAACTTTTTTCCTAGGTCAATTCAGCTGCTCTCTGATCCAGGCAAAACTAAACAGAAAGAGAAAAATGAAAACTGTTTGGACTTATTTTGGCCTATTGTTACAGAGACACCAAATAATTACCTCATCAGCCACTCTGCCCCTATCTCTCAAGCCTGGGTGTTCAAGTGTTTTGCTTGCATTGTTCAAAGGTTCCCATAATCACGTTCAAATTTCTATCTCCTTGATGGAAGACAGGTGTAGGCAGCACTGTGCTCTTGTATACCGACTGCTCTGAAAGGCAGGATGAGACATCCCTGCACCGTCCACCTACACTTCCAGCCTAGTTGTCTTCCTGGCTGCCAATTCTTTGCTCCAGTCAAACCAATCTTTTGATTGTTCCCTGAATTTAACCTCGTGTTTTTCCACCCCAAAACCTTTGCTCCACCACCTGTCCTGTGGAATGTCCTCCCCACTTCTTTCCACCTCACCAAATCAGATGCATTTCACCCTTATTCAACACCAACGGTTGGTTGGCATGGCGCCTGCACTTTCACATGCGTTATCTCATCCTGCAAGGCCCAGCATAGATTTCTTCTTATCTGCAATGCTTTCTGGGGCTATCCCAACTGGAAGTGACCACTTCCTCCTTTCTCTTACACTTACTGTGTGTCCTACTCATTTGGCACTTACTACATCCTAGTTCTTTAGAATTAATCATTCACTTGCTCATTCACTTATTTAAACAAGTATTTACTGAGTGACTATTATTTTCTGGACACTGTGGTAGGTACTAGAGATACTGAGATAAGGAAAACACCTGGGTTGTCCCCACAAAATTCAGTCTAGTGGTGAAAACCCACATGTAAGGAGATGGTTGTCATGCCATATGATGAGGGCAGATCTAAGGCAGCTTCTTGTGTGATCTCTAACTAGGCTGAGTATTGATGAATAAGTAGAAATCAGCCAGGTGAAGGTGGGGAGGGAGCACGTTGTGGGGCCCAGAACAGGGGCCCAAAGTGGAGGAGCAGCTCTGTGTGTGGAAAGAGATTGCAAGCAGCCCCTTCTTGTTGGAACAGAGATGTTGCTAATGCATGGAATATACAAAGTATCATGGGAGGGCCAGGAACCCCCTGGCCTAGAAGCTTGAATTCATCCTGAGAGCCACTGAGGGTTTCAAACAAGAGATAAACCCAAATCTGGTTCAAGATCACTCTGGCTGCAATGTCAAAAATGCATCAAACCAGGGAGAGATTTGAGGCAAGGAAGTGTAAGGAGACTGTGGCAGGAACACAAGGCAAGAGATAAGAGGGTGGTGATATCTACCCTAGGAATATGGAGACTAGATTTGAGAAATATACACGATGTGAAATCCTATCAAAGTCACTGCTCTGGAGGGCCTCACAACTGAATGTATAGAATGTAAGTACACGCAATGTAGGGAACCTACAGTGGAGATTGAAAAATGTTGTCCAGGGAGATACTGTCTGCTATGAGGCTGCCACTATCTAAAAAATATAGGACAGGCCGTACATTAGTTCTTATCACTTAGATATTTATGCGTATGTGCCATAGCTCTTCTAGATCGCAGGCTCGTGAGAGTAAGGCCCCTGAAAAATCTGGAACATGTCAGCTCTCCTGACAAGCCAAGTCTGCTGTTTTCCCTGTTAGAAAAAGATAGATTGAAACCCAAGGAATCATATTCTGTTGCAGGCAGGCCAGGTTTCTGCAGCAGGGGCAAGGCAGGGAAGAAGAACTAAGACATGTTTCAGGCCATGAGACTGAAACCCAGAGCACAGAGCTGGAGCCAGGCAAGGTCAAGTTCACAACTTCACTCCACCACCAGCCAGTTGTGTATCTTGGGCAGATAAAATTCTCTTAGTTACATCTCCTATTTCTATAAAATGAGGATAATATTACTCACCTCACTGGACTGCTTTCAGTATTATGTAAAATAGTGAGTAGAAGTCTCCAGGCAGACATCTAGTATCTAGGGGGCACTCACTGTTATTGACGGAGGTGTCACTGATAGAGGTAGGGTCTTTTCTTGTCTAGTCCCTCTCTGATCTGTGAGTTCCTTGAGGGCAGAGACTATGTCTTGCTCATATTTTACCTTGATTTTCCACTGCAGCACCTGGCACACAACAGATGTACAACTGATGTTTGTTGAATGAATTTATACATTATCACTTAACAATGTAACTTCAGAGCCCAGCAAAATTCTTTAATTTCAAATTTCCTACCTAACCCTGAAAAAGCAAAGCCAGGATATAATGTGACAAAGATCCAAGGGGCAGAGATTATTCTAATTCAAAGTAGATCAGTAGGCTCTTTGAAGCCTGATCCTGAATATACTTTCCTTTTCTTCTCTTCTCTCCCTTTCTTTCCTCTGCTTTTCACGCCTCTTCTCATCCCTTTCTACACCTTGGTCCAAGGCAATCTCACTCATTCATGTGACTTAAATCTATATGTTGGTGACTTTCCAGACGTACATCTCCAGCCCTGACCTCTCTTCTGAGCTCAAAAGCAATATATCCAACTGCCCACTGGACACCTCTATTTGCAGTTATATGTCTAAAACTGCACCTCAGACATTTCGACCTAAATCTGTTCTTCTTCCAGGATGGCTGTCCTCACTGGTTGATGCTAACATCCATTCAGATGTCCAAGCCATTAATCTGGGAGTAATCTTTCACACCTGCCTCTCCCTTAGTCTCCACATCCGTCAAAATGCCAGACCCTCCAAAATAGACCAAGGAAGGCTCTCCTGCTCACCAGTCCTGCTGTCCACACCATCACTCACATATAGATGGTACAGTCCCCTCTTGTTAGCCACACTGGACCTCTTACTCTTGTTTTTAGCAACCAGAGGAGAATTTAAAATAACATATCAGACCACATTACTTATCTGTTTAAAAGCCTCTGATGATTTCTGCTACACTTGGGAACATCTTCAAAATGCTCACCGTGACCTCACAGTCCTCCATGATTGGACCTCCCACTTCCCTCTCACTCCCTGATTTTGTACGCAGATTCCTCACTGGTCTCCTTTCAGTTCTTCAAACTCCCCAGACTTCTCCAGCCATGTGGGCTTCCTATCTATTGTTTTTCACTCTTGGCCTACGTAACTGACAACTCCCACGGATCCAGCACATGTCAATTTGTTTATTTGTTTGTTTGTTTGTTTGTTTATTTAAGGTATTATTGATATACACTCTTATAAAGGTTTCACATGAAAAAACGATGTGTTGACTATTATCAAGTCCACACCCATACCGCAATGCAGTCACTGTCCTTCAGTGTAGTAAAATGGCACAGATTCACTATTTGCCTTCTCTGTTCTACACTGTTTTCCCCGTGATCCCCCACACCATGTGTACTAAACATAATACCCCTCAATCCCCTTCTCCCACCCTCCCCACCCGCCCTCTCCCACTCCTCCCCTTTGGTAACCACTAGTCCCTTCTTGGAGTCTCTGAGTCTGCTGCTATTTTGTTCCTTCAGTTTTGCTTCACTGTTATACTCCACAAATGAGGGAAATCATTTGACACTTGTCTTTCTCCACCTGGCTTATTTCACTGAGCATAATATCCTCCAGGTCCATCCATATTGTTGCAAATGGTAGGATTTGTTTCTTTCTTATGGCTGAATAGTATTCCATTGTGTATAGGTACCACCTCTTCTTTATCCATTCATCTACTGATGGACACTTAGGTTGCTTCCATATCTTGGCCTATTGTAAAAAGTGCTGCGATAAACATAGGGGTGCATATGTCTTTTTGAATCTGAGAAGTTGTATTCTGTGGGGTAAATTCCAAGGAGTGGGATTCCCAGGTCAAATGGTATTTCTATTTTTAGTTTTTTGAGGAACCTCCATATTCCTTTCCACAATGGTAGAACTAGCTTACATTCCCACCAATAGTGTAGGAGGGTTTCCCTTTCTCTGCAGCCTCGCCAGCATTTGTTGTTCTTAGTGTTTTCGATGCTGGCCAACCTTACTGGTGTGAGGTGATATCTCATTGTGGTTTTAATTAGCATTTCCCTGATGATTAGTATTGTGAAGCATCTTTTCATGTGTCTGTTGGCCATCTGAATTTCTTCTTTGGAGAACTATCTCTTCATATCCTCTGCCCATTTTTTAATCGGGTTATTTGCTTTTTGGGTGTTGAGGCAAGTAAGTTCTTTATATATTTTGGATGTTAACCCCTTGTCGGATGTGTCATTTACAAATATATTCTCCCATACTGCAGGATGCCTTTTTGTTCTGTTGATGGTGTCCTTTGCCATACAGAAACTTTTTAGTTTGATGTAGTCCCATGAGTTCATTTTTGCTTTTGTTTCCCTTGCTGGAGGAGATGTGTTCAGGAAGAAGTTGCTCATGCTTATATTCAGGAGATTTTTGCCTATGTTGTTTTCTGAGAGTTTTATGGTTTCATGACTTACATTCAGGTCTTTGATCCATTTTGAGTTTACGTTTGTGTATGGGGTTAAACAATAATCCAGTTTAATTCTCTTGCACGTAGCTGTCCAGTTTTGCCAACACCAGCTGTCGAAGAGGCTGTCATTTCCCCATTGTATGTCCATGGCTCCTTTATCGTATATTATTTGACCATATATGCTTGGGTTTATATCAGGGCTCTCTAGTCTGTTCCATTGGTCTATGGGTCTGTTCTTGTGCCAGTACCAAATTGTCTTGATTACTGGGGCTTTGTAGTAGAGCTTGAAGTTGGGGAGCATGATCCCCCCAGCTTTATTCTTCCTTCTCAGGATTGTTTTAGCTATTCGGGGTCTTTTGTGGTGCCATATGGATTTTAGAATGATTTTCTCTATTTCATTGAAGAATGATGTTGGTATTTTGATCGAATTGCATTGAATCTGTAGATTGCTTTAGGCAGGATGGCCATTTTGACAATATTAATTCTTCCTATCCATGAGCACAGGATGTGTTTCCATTTATTGGTATCTTTAATTTCTCTCATGAGCATCTTGTAGTTTTCAGAGTAGAAGTCTTTCACTTCCTTGGTTAGGTTTATTCCTAGATATTTTATTCTTTTTAATGCAACTGTGAATGGAATTGTTTTCTTGATTTCTCTTTCTGCTAGTTCATTGTTAGTGTATAGGAACGCCACAGATTTCTGTGTATTAATTTTGTATCCTGCAACTTTGCTGAATTCAGATATTAGATCTAATAGTTTTGGAGTAGATTCTTTAGGGTTTTTTATGTACAATATCATGTCATCTGCAAATAGTGACAGTTTAACTTCTTCCTTGCCAGTCTGGATGCCTTTTATTTCTTTGTTTTGTCTGATTGCCATGGCTAGGACCTCCAGTACTATGCTGAATAAAAGTGGGGAGAATGGGCATCCTTGTCTTGTTTCTGATCTTAGGTGAAAAGGTTTCAGCTTCTTGCCGTTAAGTATGATGTTGGCTGTGAGTTTTTTATATATGGCCTTTATTATGTTGTGGTACTTGCCCTCAATTCCCATTTTGTTGAGAGTTTTTATCATGAATGGATGTTGAATTTCGTCGAATACTTTTTCAGCATCTATGGAGATGATCATGTGGTTTTTGTCCTTTTTGTTGATGTGGTGGATGATGTTGATGGATTTTCGAATGTTGTACCATCCTTGAATCCCTGGAATAAATCCTACTTGATCATGATGGGTGATCATTTTGATGTATTTTTGAATTCAGTTTGCTAATATTTTGTTGAGTATTTTTGCATCTATGTTCATCAGGGGTATTGGTATGTAATTTTCTTTTTTTGTGGTGTCTTTGCCTCATTTTGGTATTAGAGTGATGCTGGCCTCATAGAATGAGTTTGGAAGTATTCCCTCTTCTTCTACTCTTTGGAAAACTTTAAGGAGGATGGGTATTAGGTCTTCAGTAAATGTTTGATAAAATTCAGCAGTGAAGCCATCTAGTCCAGGAGTTTTGTTCTTAGGTAGTTTTTTGATTACCAGTTCAATTTCATTGCTGGTAATTGGTGTGTTCAGATTTTCTGTTTCTTTCTGGGTTAGCCTTGGAGTGGTGTATTTTTCTAGGAAGTTGTCCATTTCTTCTAGGTTATCCAGTTTGTTAGCATATAATTTTTCATAGTATTCTCTAATAATTCTTTGTATTTTTGTGTTATACGTAGTGATTTTTCCTTTCTCATTTCTGATTCTGTTTCAGCACATGTCAATTTAAATGTTCATTCTTCAGAGGGTCTTTCTCAGTCTCCTCATCTAGACTAGAGCCACCTTTAAAGCACACATCAAAATTCTTTATTCCCTTATTCCCTTACAGCACTTACCACAACTTGCAAATGTATACTTATTTGTGTGACTAATTGTTTGACACCCATCCCTCCCCAACATGTGCATGCACACACATGCATGCACCCACAATGTCATCCTCTGCTGCATCTCTGGAGTCCAGCAAAGGGCTTGTTGCATAGAACACAGTAAAATTTAATTGAATGAATGTAGTAAAAGCTGTCAGAGACAAACCAGGGTCTGGGAGAGCTCAGAGGAGGGATGACCTCTGAATGGTGGTGAAGAGGAGGCTTCAAAGAAGAGAAAGCCTTTGATGGGAGCTTTGAAAAATGGGTGGGATGGACCCTCTCACTGTGAGTGAGACTGAAGGAGTGGGTGAGGGAGGGGCTTTCCAAGTAGATGGACTACCTGGTTGGAGAAACCCAGGTGGTGTCTGAAAAATGGTGAGTAACCAGAATGTCTGAAATATGGGGTTTGGGAGAAGGACCAGAAAGGGTGTGCCAAGAGCTGGCTTCAGGACCTATTCTTCAATCTCCAGGAGGTGTTAGTGGGTGGCCAGGAGGCTTTCCCTGGACAAGATGACCCTTCTTTGATGGGGGTGGTGGTACCTGTGATATTTCACAAACATTTGTTTCTCTTAATTAGCTCTCACTCAGGAGTTAGGGGCCATAGGGCCTAACACCTTCCAGCCCTTGCTGCTTCCTGCCCCACCCTGGCCCTAGACACCTGGCTGGTAGGCTTCAGCCAGTTCCTATTTGCAGTGGAAACGGAATGTTACCTATTCTGTGATGTTAATTGTTTAATCTAGTTCCACACTGGGAAACTTGGGACTTTGGACAATTTATAGGAAAAAAATTGGGACAGAATTCAAATAATTCCTCAATAGGCATTTGACTCGTATTTGAATCATGTCCAGGTGTGGACCTTCTTGACTCACCATTGAAGCCTCTAAAAAAATTCATTCAGCTACCCACCTGACTTTCTGAGCTAGTTGAAAATACATGAATGGCTCCTCTGTCCACTAGATTAGGTTTTAAAGGAACATTTATTAAGTGCTTTACCATTCACCCTCATAGGTGCTTTCCATAGGTTACCTCATTCAGTCCTCACACTCACCCCATTAGGGAAGCCCTAAGATTTATCTTCTAGATAAGAAAACCAAGCTCAGCAGTATTAAGTCACTTGCCGAAAGTCACCCACCTCATAGGTGTGAAGCCTGCATTTGCACTGAGGTCTATCTGGGCTAAATCCTGTTCTCTTAACTAGTACGCTATAAGGGTTTTCAAAGACAAGGCATTTTGACTAGGTTTGGAGAAACCATCAAGATTACTTTGTAAAGAACTTTTTTGCTCTAAAATAATTACAGATTCACAGGAAGCTGCAAAATGTGTGCCCTTGCGTAACTGTAGGACAACACCAAAGCCAGCCAATCGACATTGGAACAACCCAGAGTGCCTTCAGATTTGACTAGCTTTACCATTAGGTTTCCCTTTGAAGTTAAATATAGTTTTCCAGGGAAAAACCAAACCAAACCAAACAAAAACCCAACTTTCTGAAAGGTCCTAGGGAGCCCCTTCCCTCCGGGACACCTGACTGCTCACTGGGGTCCTGGGCTTCCTGAACCAGCACGTCTGAGGAGGGGATGAATCAACACATACAGGGAGACCCGTTTCTGCTCTTATGGGCCCCAAGGAGGTGTTAACAGGGCCCAGGGACCTCACTGAGTCTGTGCTGCTTTAAAATGGGAAGGACTTCTAACAGGGGCTCGGGGGCCCTAGGGAGCCTGCCCGAGACTGGTTGTTTGGAGGCCTCTAAAACCCTTGGGGCTACCTAAGACCTGGCTCAGACAAAATGCCTCTTTGCCCCTATTGTCTGTCTCCTGGCAGCTGATGATAAGTGATAAGCCTGAGAGATAAAACAGGTTTGGGGCTGTGAACCTGCCTGAATCACTGGCAGCCACCCAGCCCATTTTCATCTGGAAAAACTCCCCCCAGGATGGCCTGAGCACTGTTTGGGAACCTGACGGAGGGAACAATGGCTGGAAGTGGAGGCCCAGGCTTGGCCGTTAGGACCCTGCCACCCACACTCCTTTGCACTGTTTTTCCTGGCGAACACAGAGATTTGCTCTCATTCAGACAGACTGTGGGAAGAGGTGCAAATGAGCTTTGGAAATTGAAAGGAAGTAATATGATGACAAAGGAAGTGATAGGAGATTGTTTTCCAAGCTTTAGAGAGTTCATTATACATGATTCTGAGAACTGCCGCCCTGGATATATAACGACTACCGTGCTGGGAACTACGATAGCATCTTGCCTACCAGGTCAAGTGTTGATGCCACCTGGGAGTTAATTTCCTTACCAAACTATTTCACTTCTGAATTTTAGAGACCCTGGAACAAAAGAGAAGTCAGACCTTACGTCATGCAGGCAAACGTGAATCTTCCTTTGGTGGGGCTGCAAGGGTGGTCAGGCTCTGGCCCCTGCCTCCAGGTACAACGGTTACTGGTCTTTAACCCTATGCCATTAAGAAATCAGGTTAGACTGACACGGTTTGTTCTTAGGGACTCACATTGGTTTCTAGAGATGACTGACTGTTTTGCTAAATGCTCAAAAGCTCTCTACTATGGTTGTACTCCCTCCAAATTCCTATGTTTAAGTCCTAGCCCTTGGTGACTTAGCATGTGACCTTTTTGGAAATAAGGTTGTAGCAGATGTAACTAGTTAAAATAAGGTCATACGGAGTAGCATACGCCCCTTATCCAACCCAATCCAACTTTTATAAGGACTTTTCCTTATAAAAAGGGTAGATCCAGACAGACACACTCAGAGGGAGAAGATCATGTGAAGGTGAAGGCAGAGACTGGGTGGTGCTTCTCAAGGGAACACCAGGGAGGGCCAGCCAGCCCAGCAGCCGGGAGAGAAGGGGGGCACACACTCTCTCAGAAATCTTAGAAGGAACCAGCCCTGCTGACACCTTGATCTCAGCCTCCAGAACTGTGAGACAATAAGTTTTGGTCATTTAAGCCACCCAGTTTCCAGTACTTGTTAGAGCAGCCTTAGCCCACTAACATACTCTCTTCAAAATTTTGTTTCTGAATTTTTCTCAGAATTGAGTTCAAGGTCACTGGTTGATGCCTTGTGAAAACCACTTTCTTTCCATGTTTAATATTGGGATGGATCTTAACCATAGGTATCATCCTGACACATCTATTCTCAATAATGCCAACCAGCAAAAACAACAGTAAAACCAAAAATCTCATAAAATGTCTGATAGTGATTATGCTTAAATTAGAGCCAGGGCCTTCTCTCTGAAAAACAAAACAAAACAGAACACCAGAACTAAAACCTAGCTGTACCCTACTCAGGAGCTGTTCCCTACAGGCTCTTCGTGCACACAGATGAGGAAAGTGATGGTGGCTAAATAGTGCTGTGCTCTCTGTGGGCACAGTATCCATGCACTGGGCATAAACAGCTCTTTTCCCCTGGATCTCAGATGCACAGAAAAGGGGTGGTCACACTACACAGCCCAAGGAACAACTACTGTTGGCAAAATGATGCCCTAAGAAAACGACACAAGCTGCATAAACATGATTCACAGCCCTGTTGATGAGGGGGTCCTTTCCCTGCCTCCAGCCCAACCGAGACAACCAGAACAGCTGGGCTCCAGGGCACCTCAAAGAAATCCCCATGACCCACAGGTCCCTGGGACACATGTGTCCCTGGCCATGGGGTCCTGGCACTTTTGCCCCAGGTCCAAGCCCTACTAGCTCTGGAGTGCTGGTTATTGTACACATAGACCACTTAATCTTGAGGGTTGCAACTCGGAAACCCTAGTCTGGCCTCTCCTGTCTGGAGATCCTCTCGGATCTCCTCTTGGAGTAGGTCAGTCTTAGGCAGTTGGCTGCAAAGGGCATCAGAGGGGAGGGAAGACCGTTCCCCTTTCTCCTGTTTCCCAGCATTCCCTCACACCTATCACACAGCCTGGGTTGGTCTTTGCAAGATCCTGTGCTTTGCCTGCCTGAAGGTGAATGGCTTTGTTACAAGTAGGTGGAGAGAGAGGTGTGAGAGTGTCAGGAGTGAGAGTGGGAGCTTTGCCAAGAGGCTGGGCCTGTACATGCCTCCAAGAGGTACCAGGTTTAGAAGATCAGAGCTGGGCCTTTTGAAGAACCATCCAGAACTCTCCTTCCCTGAACTGGGAAATCTCCTATCCTTACTGCCGCTGAGCTGACCCAGCTTGTCTCCAGCCTGACCCTCAGCTGACCTATTCCCTAAAGGGTGACTGAGGCAGAAGATGGGAAGGATGTGAGAGGCGGGAGGGCCCAGGAGTTGCCTGAGGACCCCAGAAGCCGGGGCTCACCCAAGTGGAGAAGTGACCTCCACAAAAGGCTCCGGCACGCTGGGATGTGGATTGCTTCACTGATCCAGCAGGGTCCGCCTTGGAGGCATCCAGAACCCCTTCTCCATCTGGCTTCCTGCCCTTTACACCTCCTCCGTAGTCACCCCGGGCTTCTCACCTCTCTTCCCCTGCCCGGCCCCGCGCCCGGCCCATGAGGGTACAGTTCTCATCCAAAGATTCCTGAGCACTCCAGGAAGAGGTTCAGGTCTTCCAGATTCTTCAGAAGAGGACGCTGACAAATGTTTCTCTTGCTAGTATTGACTGGCTTTCCTGGCTCAGCTCAGCTGACTTGTCATGCCAGCAAAGTCTGTTTCTTTAAACTGTCTTACGAGAAATCCCAGGAAGATAGGAGAAGGGAAGAAAACCCTGTCTTGCCAAAGAAGTGGAGCAGAAAAGACAATTCGCAGCCCAGCGGCACACTGAGCAGAGAAGAGCGATACTGTGGAACCGGGGTGCACAACCTCGCAGCTCCCCAGCGGCGGCAGCTGGGCCTTCCCAGCAGGGGAACAAAGAGTTAAGGAATTGCATTTGGACAAGCATTGGAGCCTGAAACTCAAGCTCCTGAGGTCTCTTTCAGAGTCCAGGGCCAGTGAAGTATCTATTGTCAACAAATGCCACCTCCCGACCAATAGCAAGCCAGAGTATGGTTCTAAGATAGGGGCCTCTGGATGTCACCAGGCAACAGGCACAAAGAAGGCTGGATCAACTGCCCAGCAGAGGATTACACCATCCCACCCCACCCCCTCCCCAGCCCTGCAGCTCCCACTCCAGCACAGCAGGTGGGAGAGCCACTGGGCCCCAGGTTCCTCCGCAATCACATTACTATCAGCCTCAGGATTTGGGTTTGGGAGAAGGAGGAGGTGTAGAAAGGCTTTATCTGGGAAGTTCTGTACAGTTTAGTTTATTGAAAAGCTGGGTGATGGCAAAGGTGAACATTTTCAAGTAAAAAGGAAATGCCTTCCCCCTGCTCATGTTCTTACAAGTCAAGAGATGGGCACAACTCTAGGATCTCTCACCCATGACCTTGTAGCTTTCCCTGGGGGATGCTGGTTGGGAGGCATCTGACAAATTTACCAAATTAGGCTCCAGAAGAAAGTAAGATAAAACCTAAAGATGCTTGTCTCTCATTCCTACAGAGTACACTACCTTCATGTCACAGAGTCAGAGAAGGGCTGGTCATCACCCATGCAAAGTCTTCTTATCTCAAATTAATGGAAAGTTAAAGAAAGATTTTTATTTCATCAGGTACGTACTCATTCAACATTTAGAATCATGACAGGCTGAGCTAGGTGCTGGGTTGCAAAGATGAATTGGTCATTTTTCCCCTGCGGTGTGACCTTCCCCCAAAGATTTGCCATCTTATCCACTCTATATGCTGAAGGCTCTCAAATTCATATTCCCAGCCCAGCCCATACCTCCCTCTCCTAAGCACCAACCGAATATATAACATAGTTTTCTAGATCTTTCCTCATGGGTTTTCCACAGGGCCACTGAAGCAACATACTCCAAGTTCAAGACTTCATATCTCTGTCTCTGTCCTAGTGAATGATACTACCCTTGCCATTAGGTTGAATTGTGTCCTCTCTAAATTCATATATTGAAATCGCAATCCTCAGGACCTCGTCATTTGCAAATACGGTTGTCACAGATGTAATTGATCAGGGTGAGGTCATACTGGAGTAGAGTGGCCATATTCCAATATGACTGATGTCCTACAAAAAAATTTGGACACTGACACAGACACAGGAAGAACACCAGGTGAATGGACTCGGGGAGCAGACAGTCACCCCAAGCCAAGGAGCACCTGAGGTTGCCAGAAACCAGGAGAGATAACTGGAAGGGGTCCTCCCACAGAGACTTCAGACAGTGCATGGCACTGCAAACACTTTGATTTCAGACTTCTGGCCTTCAGAACTGTGAGACAATAAATGTCTATTGTTCTAAGCCACCCAGTTCATGATACTTTATTCTGGCAGCCCTAGGAAACAACCACACCTCCATTAAACATTGTCTAAGAAAGAAGCCTAGAAACTTCCATTGACTCCTCCCCTCCATTACCACCTCTACCCTGTTTGTAAACCACCACATTCTGTCCATTCCCCCTGTGAAACACTTCTGCCCACAACCCACTTGTCTTCATTCCAGCTGCTACCCACTTAGAACAGGCCACCATTATTTCACCAGTATCTTCTCTAACAGCTGTCCCTATCTCAGTAACATCTCCTGCCTTATCTGTTCCTCAAATTGCAGCCAGAATCATCTTTCAACATGCGAATCTGAGATGCCACTTCCCTGCTTAATTGCCTTCAGACACACTTCCTTAGGATAAAGTTTAGTCTTCCTAAAGGGCTCAAACAGCTCAGGGTAACATGGCCCCTGGTCTCTTTTCTATACATCTCCTGCCATGTTATTCTCCAGAATACTGAGCTTCTTTCTCCTTAAATGTACCAGGTTCTGTCTGGTCACCAACATTTATATATGAGTATATATATTCTCACCATTTGCTTTTTCATTACTAGGAAAGGTCATTGAGGTTTATATACAAAAAAAAAAAGACTTTGTATGGAACACATTGCCCCACTCTCCTCATCTATAGGACTTGTACTTATCAAATTGCATTATAATTGCCTCTGTATCTGTTAGTATCCACCCAGACGGGAAGCTCCCTCAAGGAGTAATCCCACCTGTCTTGTTCACAGGTGCATTTGCAGGGCCGGGAATGGTGCTTGAGACACAGTAGGTGCCCAACAATCAGTTGCTTATTGACTGACAGACTGAAACAGAACTCGTCCCTACAAAGAGCTCAGTCCACAGACGAGACAGTAGTGTGAACAAAGAAGTTCAGCAACACAGAAATAGGACTCAGTTTGACTCAGCTTGAGGCAGTGGGGAGACATTTCAGAGAGGCAATAACATTTAAGTTGGGCCTTAAAAGATGAGTAAGAATTGGCCAGCATAGAAGGGAGGCAGGTGAGAAAACTCATCTGAAGCAGAGAAGAGGCCATGGATGAAGGAAGAAGGTGTGTTGGGGAAATGGTGGGAATAACTGCTGTGCCCAGACCATGATGTGTAGAAATTCAGCTGCTGCGAGCTGGGGTCAGACTGTGACTCTTCTAAGGAACTTATTTTTGTATATAAAACTCAGTGACCTTTCCTAGTCATGAAAGAGCAAAGAAGCAAGTTTGTGATCCCTTTTCACAGCCAGGGAAGAGGAGACACACAGTCCAGAAGCCCTGCTCTGCTGTTCAGGACGTTCCCTAGAAATATTAGTTGCCCTTGCCGTCAGGGTGAAGACTCATGACCCCTCCAGGGCCCCCAGACCAACACAAACTTCTGCTGAGGCTGCATGTCTAGATGAAAACAGCTGGGACCACACTTGCATCCTACCCTTATTCCCCACTACCAAAAACACCCCACAAAACACAAACCCTGACAAGTCTCAAGAGAACACAGGCTGTTGGAGTGGTGGTCTAATTCCCTTCACATGTCCTCCAGTGGGGAGGTTTTCTCCAGTCACCCTTCACCATTCTGAAATCTCTCCAGCTCTAACTGAATTTCATTCCCTCCTGTTATTCTGTTCAGACATAAACACTAATTTGTCTCTATCCCCTGCATCACATCATTACCTATACCTGAAGGTAAGAATTAACCACCTATTTGTCTTCTCTTCTCCAAAGAAAACAAATTTGATATCTTAACTGTTTTCTTGTGACCGTTGATTTCAAAAGCCCCAGAGGAGGTAGGCATGGTCACCCAGAGGATTGCCTTGCACAGTGTGAAGTGTGAGAAGGACTGCGCAGGGTATGGGGGGCCTGCCTCCACCCACTGTCCACCACCCACCGCCCTTGGGCTGTAGCCTGGAGCTGGCACTGTGGTCAGAACCTGGCCGGGTGAGTCTAAACACAGATCCGCACACAGCTCAAGCCCAAGGCCCCCCAGGGGATGCTGGTGGCCTAGAGCCATGAAGTAATCATTTGCCTACAGGAGTGAGAGTACCCAAATCAGCATGTCTGTACTGTTCGGGCAGCTCACTCTCACTTGCCAGCCCACAGAAGCAATTGGACTGCCAGACTGCTCTCCTGAAATGGGGAAAGGAGACATCTGGTTGACCCCATTCATGGGGTAGAGGGTCAGAGGCAACTGCTGAGGACAGGGGCATCCCAGCTGGAAAGTACTGCTGGTTCTACCTGGCCCCAAGCACCAGAGAGACACTTAGGAAATGTTAAGTAAGTCATTCTAAAGTGTGTTTGTGTGTGTGTACATGTGTGTTGGGGTGGAGTGTCCTCCATAGGTGTGGGGCCTGGGCAGGGGCCCTTTCCTCTGGGTGTGAGAAATTCAGGTTGGACTGACTTCAAACCACTGGTCCTGACCACTATAAAATATTCGTCATCATACAAAACTCCTTTTTTATAAGAAACCTAAAACTTTAATTTTAGATCTTAGAGCTATAGACGTGGGCAGACCAGCATGGCCCCATTCCTCCTTGTCCTATAAATGTTCTGTTCCTGACCTGCATCTGCTTTGGACAACCTTGCCTTCTCACCGGGTCCTCCCTCCTTCACTCTTCTGACCTTCCTCTTTCTTCTTCATTCTGCTGTGCGTGAGACAGTCCCATAACTCGGAAGCTCGGCACTACCGCTTTCTGGTAGCACAGGCAGCAGGTAGGGCAGAATTTGTTAAGCAAGCCAGCTTCAGGCAGAGACTAACTCTGGGGCAGGGCAGGACCTGGAAGAACAGATTGAAGATTAGGGCTTTTTGTGTGTCCATTTCCAGCCCGAGGCAGTGAGCTACTTCGAGGGGGGGACAGTGCCTTCTATATCTTCTCACCTCTGCATGCCTTGAACCATGCCTGCCTATCACCATGTGAGTATGCTGAACAAATGAAAGGAAAAGAAGGTGAATGACTGAAAGGCCCTGACTTTACCTGTTGATATTGGCTCAGAATTTGGACAAACTTTGTAGTTAGAACCATCAGAAAGGAGTAGAGAAAGCAGTAAGAGGAAGCAGATCTGAGGCTAAACGCCCCCTTCTCCCACACCCCAGGAGACTTGCGCTGTGAGTTCTAGTCCTTCAATACCTGAGACTTGATGCTGCCCACCGCCACCACCCTAACCCCCCAATAACAACAGTGATGCCCAAGGACAACCGGGCCTCCCATCGGGACACAGGAATCCCTTGGGTTCCCTTTAAACCCATCACAGTCACAGTAAGCCACCTCTGAACTGTGAAATATCCAGTGGGTTGCTCTTACTCTTTGAAATGGTTCCCAAGTGAGCCTCCTACCAGCAACTGTAAATTCAGGTGCCATGCTGAATCACTCCTGGGATCTAGCCATTGCTATTTGCAGTCACCCAAGCACCCTGGTTTCAAATAATTAACAGCTCTTGCAGAATGCTTACCTTTGCAAAATACCACATGCTCATTTGAGCATAAAGAGACTCCTGATAGAAATATCAAAATCGCCTTTGAATACTAGATAATTTATGGGTATGTTCATAACCTTCGCTAAGCTCTAGGTGACAGCCTGGCATGCAATTAACAAAACAAAACAAAACCCAGCCTCTGATCTGTTAAAAACCATATTGAGTAAGCCTATCTCACAGACAGTGACTCTGGGTGCCTTTCACCTAAGAGTGGTCACGTGAAAGGGAGTGTCACTGGAGAGGAGTGCCAGGATATATGAAGGCAGCTGCTGCCAGCTGTATTGGGAAAATAAGATTTAAAACCCAGGGCTGGGATTGGGCTAGGAAGTATCAGACCCTGCAGCTGAGTGTGGAGGTGGCAAACACCACAGTCTGTGAAGGCAGTTTTCCCTGGTTATAGGATTCGTGCTACTGCTCTGCCTCTCTCCTACCTGCACCCAGGTCAGTGATGCCAGCAGGCAGCCCTCAAGACAAAACTGGCTATAGTGTATTGCCATATAGTAGGACTTCGGCCAATGATCAGCATTACTTTAGTACCAAAATTCCAGGCAGAATTCAAATGCTCACAGTTCCTTCCATGTCCCTCCAGGCTTCCTTTCACATGTAGAAACTTCTGTATGCCAGCTCTCTCCCCACAAGATAACAAGACTCCTTTGAATTACTATTACTAATAACTGCTAATATTAATCATGCCTTTAATGAGTGTCAGAAACTATAGTAACTTGAAACTGTACTAAGAAACTACACAATATTTCTATTATAACTTAGTATATTCCTAGTTCTGTTATGGGTACTTTACATACACTTGTCACTTATTCAATCTTTATAGTAAGTCTGTAAATTAAAAAGAAAGCATTCAGTCTTTTGCCATTAAGTGTGATGTTAGTTGTGAGTTTTTCATAGACATCCTTTACTAGGTGAGGAATTTCCCTTCTATTCCTAGTTTAAGTGTTTAATTATGGAGAGGTACTGAATTTGTCAGATGCCTTTTCTGAATCTATTGAGATGATCATGTGGTTTTTTTCCTTTATTCTACTGATACTGTATTGATAGATTTTCAAATGTTAAACCAACCTTGCATTCCTGGGATAAATCCCACTTGGTCATGGTGTACAGTCCTCTTTATATGCTTTTTAGGTTTGGTTTACTAGTATTTTGTTGAGAACTTGGTTCTTTTGTTCTTGTCTTTGCTTCTTCTGTCTGGCCTTTAAGATTGCTGTCTTCCAGACTGAAAATTGAATTCTGTCTGGCCTGTGTATCCTTCCCTGTCTGACATGTCCTCATTATCAGAATGGTAAGAATCCAAGGCCTGAGATCATAGCTGATTAAGAAGCCAGCCAGCTTGGCAATTGGCCAAAGCGCCACCTTTAGGAGGTACTGGAATAAGTGAAAAATACAGTAACAGTTAACTCAGCAATAGACTACTTTTTACATCAGTGGTTGCCAAACTGTAATGTGCAAAAGAATTATCTGCAGTGCTTGTTAAAACAGTCTTGGGTCCAACTCCTTCTGAGTCAGTGGGCCTGGGGTAAGACTAAAGATTTGAATTTCTAACAAACTGACTGGTGACACTGATGTTGATGTTTCATGGATCACACTTTTAGTAGAACGCTCTTATGTGACTGCCTAATTGTAATTGTTCAATCTCCCTCTGAAATACACGGAACCTTCCAAGGGAAATAAAAAACACCCTCCCATGCCTCAAAGTAGCAACACCACCATTAAGGAGCACCTCCATATTCCACATCTTCATTTCTAAATACCATTCTTTAATACAAAGTAGCAGGGATCCTTGAAGAAATAGCTCCTCCAGGGCTGGGACAGAGAAGATACATGATGACATTGGACCATCCTGTAGTTCAGAGAAAGTAAGGAAGAGAAAAAAGAAGGGGAGGATGGAAACATACCAAAAGAACAAAACAGATATGCATGAGTTTATACTGATATAAATAAGTTAATGAATAAATAATAAGGAGGAAGGGTAAACCTCCTACAGAAGAACCTAACTACTCTATATAGATAGTCTCCCTTCCAGGAGATGGAACTTAACTTCTCTCCCCTTGAGAATGGGCTAAACTTAACCAATTTCCAAAGAATATAACAGGAGGTAAAAAGTAACTTTATAGTGGTGAAACCTAGCAGATATCACCCTGACCAAGTGATCAGGATCATATTGCCAGTGATAAGCTGTAGTGGTAGCAAGTACCACAGTAAGATGCCATAAGAAGGGCACTTCCCCTCTGTGATATTCCTTCCCAAGTTTGATCATGAGAAAACATTAGACAAACTCAATCTGAAGACACAGACTGGGACAAACACATGCAAATTAAATAGTCGTGAAGGACTTATTTCCAGAATATATAAAGACCTCCCAAACTCAATAAGAAGAAAACAACCCACATATTTACAGAAAGCATATTAGTGGTTGCCTGGGAACAGGAGGATGAGGGTAGTGGAGGGGGCAAGAGGGAGCAATTACTAAGTGGTACAAGAAAATTTGGGGGATGATGGATGTATTTGCTGTCTTGATTCTCATGATGGCTTTACAGGTGTATACATATGTCAAAACTTATCAAATGGTATACTCCTGATAGGTGTACTGTTACTGTCTCACCAGCTAGGTGCAATTGACCATAACCCTTTCTCCACATACCACATTACGGGGAAGGCAAAGCAACCAACATTTATTGTGTAGTTATTATGTTCCTAGAACTTCCTGACAATAAACTCAGGTAATCCTCACAGCAACTCTGAGAGAAAGATAATAATATTGCTGTCTTCCAGATTGAAATAATGAGCTAGGCAGTTAAGTAAGATGGCCTGTTGACAGCTAGTCAATGATGAAGAAGGGATTCAAAAGCAGTTTATTGAATGCTTTTCAGATGGCAGGAAGGGGCATGGAAGGGGATGGATGAGAACCTGTATAGCTATATTATTGTAAATTATCTCAGTGACAAGTATCCAGTTATGAATGAGAGAAATATCAAGGAATCACAAGAATTCAAATAAATTAAAATAAAAGATTATTTAATATATAACAATGCTTTGTCATGAAAATGAAGATGGCCCCCTTTTATAGTGTTTTTATTGTATTTTTATTGAAGTTGCTCTATTTACACCCCATTAAATGAATATGGAATCAATATTAAAGAGCAAATTATACCTGACTGGGGCAGCTACATGACCCCATCTGGCCCCAGATCTCATCCAAGTGTTGGTTAAGAAGAAAGAAAGGCAAAGTTAAGCCACTGAGGGAAGTTTTGTTGCATGTGGTAGTCCTGCTCTAGCTTAGGCTTCTGCCTGCCTGGTTTCCTGAAATCTTCCTTCTGGATTCTACAGTCTGGTGTCTCCTCTGTCGGGATAGCCATTACTTCTGGAATCACTGATGCCCACCACTTTCCTAAACCACACCTAGGATTGCTGCAGCCAGAGGCAGTGTGCTTGACCATTGGTGAAGAGTCCCTAGAAGTCCCTCTTAAGTGGGTCAATATCAAGCCCAGCTTCTCTGGATATCTCTGAGTGGCCAGTCATATCTTGTGGGCAAGTACTGATATCACAACTTCCACATCACAGACTTGGTTCATTCTCTTATATGCCTCCTGAGTTGTCAGCAATCTTTACTGGTGTCCCCACCTTCAGCTAGAGTGATCTTTCTAAATGCACATTTGATCATGCCACTTTCCCACTTCCAGACCTTTACTGGCGCTTCATCACCCATGGGCTTGTGCCCAAGCTCTTTGCTTATATACAAGCATCTTCATGATCTGCCTTAGCCTATCATACTAGCTTTACTTCTTAACAATCTCCTCACCCTAGCACAATCTCTGGTCTTGGCACACCAACCACCTACCATTCCAGGAACAAGCCTCATCTTAGCAGGCCCTGTTCTTCTTCTGCCTGGAAGACCCCTTCTCTCCCTTTCTTTTGGCAAACTCCTACTCAACTTTTCGTGTGTAACTCAGAGGTCACCTTCTCCACAGTGACCTCTTGACTCTTCCAGGAGTTTCCTTTTCCATGCTGACTGAGCATTTTGTTTCCACTGCATATAGTCCCAAGCAAAGTTCTGTTTCCATGCCTGGCCCCTCCTATAGACCGTGAACTCCTCAAGATAGAAACTATTGGATCCATCTTTGTGTAACCTGGGTGCTGGCTGTCTCCTTGTCCTGAATCCACTGGCAGAATCCACTTGTGCTGTCTGTGTTCACCTGGGTGCCCAATTCAATAGTTCTGGAGGATCTCTGATCCTTTCTGGAGCAATGCAGACTGTGTGGGAGAGGTGAGGGTGACTCACAGGGCACACCCCACCACGAACAACTGAAACCTGCTGATCTGACATCTTCCCATGAAATTTCTCCCTCGACCATGCTACAACCAGGGGCTTTTCTCTCTTCACCTCCCCAAAAGAGTACCTATTGTATTGGCTCTGTTCTCCTCTAGTTTTATGTATGCATATATGAATGTTGCTATTTATAAGAATTCGCTTTTAAAGTGCAAACAGAGCATGAGTGCAAAATAAAAGTACATTATCTCTTTTACCCCATTTCCACTCCCCAGAAGTGACTGCTTTGAAATTTTCTATTTTGAGTTTTTCTGGTGGTTACCACCATAACTTTAACTTCTAATGACTTAGATCTTTATTTCATGATTTATCTATCTTAGACAGTGTCTACTGACTCCTCAACACAAAATATGGTGAAATTAACACATCTGACTCACCCCCCACTTCCTTTTTCCATTCCCTCTCTTCCCTTAGTCCTTGTGGTAGTCTTAATTTATGCCCTTCTGATGATTATCATTAAATAATAAACTTCTATATCTTGATCCATTAAATTTATGCACATTTATACACTTGTTTTCTATTAAATTCACCTACATTGCCACCTACTCCTCCCCTTACTTATAGCCTCGCATTTTTGTTGACAAACCATATTTTAATATGTCACAATATTCATGACATTTGTGTGTTGTAGTGCAATTATAATTGAGTTTGCTTGGTCTATGGGTTGATTTAAAAATATAAAGCCAATAAATAGAACTCAGGTATTACTAGATTACTATTATTCACTGTAGAAGCAAGTGGTGTGGCCGGGTTTTGAGAGAGGAAAACAGAACAATGGCTTTTTATTGACAGGAGAAACATTAGCAGGTCCTGGGAACTCTTTTAACCATATATCTTTAATCACTTTCAAAGTACCAGTAATTGGTCTGTTCAAGTATCCCTCTTTTTCTTAGGTCAGTGTTAGCAATGCTTATTGTGCCAGGAAGTCATTTTTCCCTCTAAATTCTTGAATTTATGGCCTTTGGGCTGAATCTCCCTTTTTTGTTTTCTCTCTTTGTTTACTCATTCAGAGTTTGGGAGGATTTAACTATCTTAAGGAACCAGCTTTTAGATTTATTTACACTTTCAAATAAATGTTACTTTTCATTACATTTTAATAAATCAATAAATTAACTTTTAATTAGCTCATATTTAATTAAATTTAGCTTTTCTTTTTATAAATCTCCTCTTCCTAGTATCCTTTGGTTTATTGTTCCTTAAGTTCCTTAAGACAAGTCCTTAATTCTCCCTTACTTTTTACTCTTTCTGCTCCAATTGTAAGAACACCATAGATCAAAAATTTTCCTCTGAGGGCAGCCTTTGTTGGGTCACTGGGTTTTGGTTCTGTGTTTCTCCTCTTTAGTACTCTTCCACAATAAAAATCTCCCATTTGATTTCCTCATTGAGCCAAAGACGACCTGTCTTAATTCCTAAGTGATGATTTTTCTTCACCTTTTTATAATTTATTTTTTAATTTATTAGTGATCATAAATTTTACTTGGTTCTATGTCAATCATATCTCAATAAAAGAAAATTTTGCCTGTAAAATTGCTACTTAAAAAAAAAGTCTTTTTAAGGTTTTCTTTTGGGACCTACCAAGTGACTAGTCTGTTTGCTAAAAGTAAACATACTCTTCAGCGAACAAGGCGGAAAAACAACTCTCATGGTTGTTAGCATGAGGCTTAGTACCTAGTAAGTGACAATTCTAGGGGTCCGTCAGGCAAGCGACACGCAGGGAACTGATCCTCTAGGCAGGGAATGCGATGGCAGCGCCCCCCGTGTTGGTTCTCAGCCAAGGGCCTTGGGGTGATCCTTGACTTCTCCCTTTCTCTTACATTCCAACTAGACAATCCTGTTGGTTTTATGTTAAAAATATACCCAGAATCCAACCACACATGAGCACCTCCACTGCCACCATCCTGGTCAAACCCCATCACCTCTCACCTGCACTGCAGTAGGCTCTGAACAGGTCTCCCTGATGCCACTCTCACCCCCTAAAGTTTGTTTCAACACAGCAACAGTGTGATCCTGTTAAAGGTAAGGACCTCTGCTCAGAACCCTCCAGCAGTTTTCCGGGCACTGTGGAGAAGCCGCCTCCGTGGGGTTGTCAGCATCCTCTGGCAGGTTGGAACAGCAGGGGGCACTTCGGGACAGGAGGGCAGCCAACGGGGTAGGGGCAGGAGAACCCTCCCCAGGATGTCCACGCTGAGACTGCACTGGGACACCCCTTTGGGGGCTCACAAATACCCAAGGGACACTCTGAGGGGGGTTCTTTATTAACAATCCAGCTGCTAGGGTTAATGCCATCTTTATTTGGTACTAAACGGAAGTATGACCTTCTTGGTTACGGGCTCTTGAGGCAGAAATCACTTACGTCACAGTAACTTTTGCAAAATGTTCTTGCCCAAATTTGTCTTCAGGAACGAATGATTTGCTTTCAGTGCTTCAGGATGAGCTTTCCTTTGTTGGTTGTTTCTTTGAGAAAAATCACATTTCCCTTTTAGCCAGAAACATTTCTGACTGTGCTTGTAATAACACCATTTGAATAACACAAATGTGTGGGTCTCTCTTAGCTGTGCACTTTGTAAGCTCACCGGTGATGAAGCCTTTGTTCCGCATGACATGGGGGAAGGCTTTCTCCCCCTCTCTGCTGGGTTGGAGGATGGCCACTCTTTATTTTCACTGGAAGAGCATATCACCTGATAGGGTACACACCAGGATGAACACAGGCGGCCTTTATCTGGGTTACCTGATCACCGTCCTATGCAACTTCCATTACTTGATTGGCTGCAGGAGACAGGAGCGGTTTTCCAAGGAAGCCTCAGATATAACAACCCTCCCGGGAGTCCAGGGGCCCTGGCCCTCCCTATTGTGACAGAGACCAATGTCATTTTTTACCTAAGGAAACTCTCACTAGGATGAGTGTGTGTGCATGTGTGTGGCACTCCAGAATGTGTATAGTTTGTCCTCTCTTTTTACACCTCAAAAATATGTTGGAAAGGGACTTCTCTACAGTGTCTCCTGAAAGGTTCCTGTCCCCATTTCCCTGCACAAACACAGGGTTGCTTCTGAGAATAAAACAAAAATCATCTCAGAAAGCAGAGGCTAACAGGTCTAGGAACCTTTGTTTAGTGTCAGCTGCCTGCTTGCCTCATTCAAGGAGGGAAGGAAACCACACATCTGTTGAGCATTTACTGTGAACTAGACACTTTGCCTATTCACTACCCTAAGCTTTGCGTCTTATCCTTCTATGGGATTACTCACGGAGACTTGGAGTGTTATGGAAAGTGGCACGGCCCCCTCCTTAGCACAAGCTCCCACCTGGATTCTTGCAATTGCTTTCTAAGTGATCTCTCCACTTTGAAATCTTTTCACCCTGCAGCTAGAATGAAGTCTTAGATGTGCATATCTAATCAGGTGACACCCTTTGCCGCACCCCCTACCCCCGCCGCCCCACTGCTAGAAGTCTCCCTGTCGTCTCATGCTCTTGGCAGCCCTGTGCAGTCTGTCGCCTCCTCTCTCCAGCCTCATCTCGTCCTGCTTTCCCTTCACCCTCTGGGCTCTAAGCCTGTGCTGCTGTGCCGCACGTCTCTCTGCCCCAAGATCTTCCCACATGCCACCAGCTCCACTTGGGGAGCCACCATGGGCCCACCTTCCTGGCCCCACCTGGGCCTCAGTTCACTCCTATTCATCCTGAAGCCCCCAGCCCACCAGTCACTTGCTGTAAGTGCTCCCCAGCACTGTTCATGCCCTCAGAGGCCTGGGTAAGCTTCCTTCAGAGCCACTTAAAATGGGCATTTTTATCTTCTGAGCATGTAGTTATCTTCTGACTTCCTCCCTAAATGGGCATTTTGTCTTTTGTGTTTCTCACCAACTCTATTTTGAACACCTTATGTATCGCCAGACCCAAGGTAGGCATTCCATATTCATTGTGTGAATATGACCCCATAAAATGAATAACTCAACACCTGAACGAACGGTAACCCAGGATTTAAACATTGTGGTTTGTGCTCATTCCATTGCTTCCCACCCTCTCCGAACCACTGACCTCCTGACTTTAAAGTCCCTGGTCAGACTTCCTCCCCTCCTCCCTTACTCCGGACTAGTAAACATAGAATTGCTCCTGTCTTTTCCAGCTGCTTGACAAATTGCTACTGATACCAAAAATTCCCTTCAGTGTTTCCCTTATTAGAAATTTCTCACACCAGCTTTGGATAAGGGATGCTTTATTTATGCTCCTACTCTGTTTTCTGGACTGTCTCCCTGTTATCACCTCCCACTTCCCCTCTATCCCAGTCCCCGATGGCTGACAATATTCTCTTTTGCTTCCAAGCCTCAGAGCTAAGGCACATGTCACAGTGGCTCACCCCCGGAGGAGAGTGAGGCATTACAGAGCACAGGTAGGCAAGCAGTGTGAGATGGAAAATTAAGGTGCAGGTCAGCAAGACACACCCCTCCCCGCTCACATTGGGGTACCAGCCTCATACTGTGTTTAAGAAATTATGTGACAGATTGAAAAAAATGCCTGGTGGATCCAGTCTTCAACTTCTAGCAGCTTCCTCGAAAGCATTTAAAGCTTTACGACATTGTATTTGCAGCTAGAGTACAAGCCCCTTGCGGTCAACCTAACCAGCACTTAGTACCTGCTGTGGTTTAGATGCTGTGCAAGGCCCTGGGGTCACAAGGCTGAGCAGGGGACAGGCCCT
The DNA here is from genome assembly GCA_032199065.1 of Smutsia gigantea. Lineage (NCBI taxonomy): Eukaryota > Metazoa > Chordata > Mammalia > Pholidota > Manidae > Smutsia > Smutsia gigantea. The sequence continues at coordinate 688,329 of JAVSCE010012760.1, read as the reverse complement.
GCCCCCAGTGCAGAGGGGGAGACACCAAGGTGGAGGTGGATAGCACACTACACTGGAGAAAAGGATGGCAGCTCTCGGAGCGTGCAGGAGGGTGCAGTTAATGCTGTGGAGTAGAGGGGAGAGGGTGGGAACACAGTGCAGAAAAAGAGGGGCAGGAGCCTGTCACCTGGTGTTTAAGAATAAAGAGAAGTTCACGAGACAAGTCAGGCAGGAAAGGGTAGGCCAGACCGAGGGAAGAGTGTGAGCAAAATGCAGACGCTGGGTGAAGAACGTGTTTTTGAAAAATAGCAGGTATTTTGTGTAGCAGAAACACTGGGTGTGTGTTACAGAGAGCATGAGTGCATAATTGGTTGCCCAAATTGAGATACTTTTGGGAGTAAAGTGGCTCACTATTAATAACAGTGGCAGGATGACAGGCATAAACCAGGACAATCCAGACAAATTAGACATACGGCTACCTAGTTCCTGGGGAGGGAGGCCATGACTGGACACAGACTGGAAGGTGGGTGGGTCAGGGTTTGAGGAACATAAACCTGCTAAGGAACCAGGATTCCAGCCTCAAAGCTGACATGGCATTGAAGGGTTTTAAGCAGAGCAGTGATATGATGGTCCCTGGATCATAGGGAGATCACAAATGTAGTCATATTGAGGATTCAAGGTGTGCAGAAAAAGAGCATAGGCTGTAAGCTTTACAAGGGCAGGAATCACATCTTTTTATCTGGAATTTGTGCCCAGTGCATACACAGAGGTTAGCACAATGTCTGGCACAAGAGTTTGTTAAAAATGTAAAATGCAAGGCCTTCCCAGACCTCTGTCTTTAAAACTGCAAGCTCCCGGCTCCACCCACCATCCCCGGCATTCCCCTGCCCTGCCCTCTGTGACCTGTCACTCTCTGACACGCTGAATGTGTGTCTGTGTCCACCCTCCAGAAGGCACGCTCCACGGTCGAAGAGCTTTTGCTCTTTTCACTGCTGTTCCTCTGGTGCCTGGTGCAAGGGAGACAATACGTACTTGCCGAAGGAGAGGAGGAAAGCAGAGCAAGGAGAGGCCCTGACATGTGTACAGGTGCGGGAGATGAGGATCTGGAATGGGCCGCATGGGAGAGGTAAAGAGAGAGAAAACCTGAAACGAGACCTGTTTGGGTCATCGTGTTTAGAGTCTGGTCCTCCTTGCAGTTCCTTCTGCAGCCCCTGCTCTGTGATTTGGTGTCAAAGGTTTTCCTGAACTTGGGGTGAGAGTGTTAGGGGCCCTCAGTCTAGCTTACCCTTTCCTGCCTGACTTGTCTCATGAACTTCTCTTTGTTCTTAAACACCAGGTGACACCCCAGAGTCGGTGACAAAGCCATCCCCAGGCCGCCTGGCTGTAGATCATTAACCTCTCCTTGCCCTCTGTTTGGCTGCCTAGCCAAGGTCACCATCATTTCCTGTATAGTCTGATTCCCAAGTGCTCGTAGCTTGCCTGTGAATGTTTGATGAAAGGCTGGCCTTTGCCTCATTAGCCAGGGAAAAGGAACTTACATTCACAAGGTTCATTTTCAAGAACTCTTTTTCAGTCCATGAGATTTTGGTTCCTTTTCCTGCAACTAAATAGCCCTTCCCAGTGGCTCTCCGCACCCCTCCGTCACCTAGAGCTGCTTCAAGGGCCCTCTCCTGGAGTGGGTGGTCATCACACCCGGCAGAAGCCTCTTTCTCTCAGGTTCTATTGTTTCTTTATATGACTGTTCTTTCTGTGCCTCACCCCTGCCCCCAGCTTGGACAAGAGGACTTTGGTATCCATCCTTAGGATAAATTCAGCCAATACCTGCCATCATCCAGAACCCCCAATGACTGTGTGTAAGGCCTCCAAGCTGCTCAAGCCTCCATCTGGGCCAAGTTTCAGTTCCAACCCTTCATTGCAGTTTCTTCTGGGAAACCTATGGGCTAGCCTTCACGTCAACAAAGCCCCTGGCAACTTGCTCAGGCCTGCCTAGACGTGCTGGAGATTGTGCGGTGGTAACAGACTGGGCTTCTCTGTCACAACCACATTCCACACTTTGCTGGCACTGGGTGGGGACTGAGGGGTGGGCCAATGGGTGTTGTGATCAGAGTCAATGCTCCAGATCCTGCCATCTGGAAAGAGCAGCTGATGGGGACTGCTTGGGGATGGGGGACACCTGTGGGGGGACAACAGTCAGGAGACCTGACATGGTACATGCAGGTCTCAGGGTGGAATTCCAAGGCAGGTCAATACCAACACTGAGCTTGGACCTGGGAGATGAATGTCGCCCCTGGGGTGGCCTCTGAGAGTCTAGTCACAGAAGCTGAAGAGGAATTAAAGGCAAGAAGACAAATGTAAACACATGTGTCCATTTTTAAGTGTAAGGCCGGTAGGAAATGGGGTGAGCAGCCAAAAGCCCAGGATATTCCAGAAGGACACGAGGGTGAAGTGGTTGTCCAGTCCTTAGCCCAGCAGCTGGGGCCCCTAACACTCTCACCCCAAGTTCAGGAAAGCACAGTCCAGTTTCTGTTTAGGATCTGCTTTCCTCTAAAGGTGCCCAGAGATTTCCCTGGGTTCAGCTTCCACTGGGATTGATTCTAATATCAGTAGTTTATTCCTTCACAAATTCTCCCTGAGCCCATTGACAGGATTTTTTAAAAAAACAAAAACAAAAACTAATACCTAGTTTTCTTTGAAAAAGAACAGTGTGTTGTTGAGAATAATGCCTGCTCCTGACCTCAGTGGGGAGCTGTCTGTGATGCCAACTCCTTTATAAATGAGCCTCTATCCAGCGCCACGCGGTATGTCCACTTCTGAGTCCTCACTCAGGAGCATTGCTCTGACCCATCACCTCTGCTGAAGCCAGCTGCCCTGGGATCCGAGATGAGTTACCCTTTAGAGAGAGAACTTGCCTTCTGCTTCTCTAACCAAATTTTGTTGTGGGAAGATAGGAGAGGTGCACAGCTGGGAGGAGATGAACCGCCTCAAAACTTCTGTTGGAAACATTTTCAAAGTGAAGACAAATTAGCCTGAGAACACTTTGGCCTTCCTCCAACTCCCCTTTTAATTTTAAAAGGAATCTGCACTTTGTGTGGCTTTTGATTTCAGAACATCCACACCTTGGTGACTACAACACAGAATGGTTCTGCCTCTGGAACATAAATCTAATATTTCTGTCTCTGCCTCAAATTGACACACTTGATTTTTTTAACCTGTAGAATGTCCAAAAAGACCTAAGAAGAGTATGAAGTCAGGCCAATGTGTTTCACCAATGAGGAAACTGAGGCACAAGTAGAGATAGTGATTCATGGGGAGTGACAGGAGCAGACTGCATCATGGTGTTTGATCACTTGCCTGGTATCCAGACCTTCTCATTTGGACTTCCGACTCACAAAACCTATGCTTCATTTTTACACAGGAAGTCAGGGCACTGTCGAATATCCTACTTTCTCAGCAATGGGTGAAAGCCTTCAAGCTGCACTGTTATCAGGAAGCTGTGACCATCTCTTAACCAGACGGCCTAGCCCATGTCCCCAGTTGAAATACTCTCTTTACCCCCTCTACGTAGCATTTGCTAAGTTTCTGCTGAGGACCTTTGATCTATCATGTGACCAAATGAACCATCTAGGTGCTGAACCAAGTCTCTCCCTCACAGACGTCTCAGCCCTTTCGGTTCAGATGGTCGGCTCTTCCTCCAGCCTTTCCATCTCACCAGTGTGTGCTCAAGAGACTAGAAGACCATCACTCATTCGATGTGTGTAAGCATCTGCTTCCCCTCTGGGCCACGCGGGTATTTTTTCTCCCTTCTGTATTAGGGTTCTCTAGAGAAATAGAACCAAAGGATAAATATATAGATATTTTCTATATATATACACATCATCAGGAGTTGGCTCACACAATCATGGAAGCTGAGAAGTCCCCATATCTGCAGGGGGTCATTAGGCCGGTGACCCAGGAGAGCCGGTGGTATAGTCCCCGTCTGAAGGCTGGCAGGCTCAAGAACAATGTATCAGTTTGAAGGCAGGAAAAAAACTGATGTCTCAGCATGGAGGTGGCCCAGCCCAGCAGGAGGAGTTCCCTCTTATTCAGTGGAAGGTCAGCCTTTGTTCTGTTCAGGCCTGCAATGGGTTGGATGAAGCCCACCTACAACAGGGAGGTCAATCTGTTCTCCTCAGTTTACCAACTTAAATGGTACTCCCATCCAAAAACACTCAGAAGAATGTTTGACCAAATGCCTGGGCACCCTGTGGCCTAGTCAAGACACATAAAATTAACAACTACACCTTCCTAAAGAAATTCAAAGCCATCTGTGAGCCAGGGGAGTAGAATTTCTCTGGATGTGTGGATCTTTCTTGAGGCTGCCAAAATCACACCACACAGAAATTAGTAAGAAAAGTCCTTCTTATCCTAATGGTTCAACAGCCCATTGCCTGAGACATTTTGTTAATTGAGGCTTAATGGCATTATTTTCATTTTCCTTATTTTACCGTGTTTGAACTTTTAAAGAATAGCTAGTTGCTCTCTAGGATGAATTATAGACACAAATTTTATCTGATATTAATCCAAGAATGAGCCTTCCATGCGTTTTTCAAATAGCCATGTACAATTCCTTTAATCAAGAAAATCACACCAAATGATTAATATTTCTCTCTGATTCTAAGTCACCTCCCCCTAGAAAGAAAAGAAAAATGCTCAGTTGTATGAATATGGAACCAAGGTATGATTATGCTAAGGAAAATTATCATCTAAGAATCATTTCAAGGAATAAATAAAAGACCTATGCCTTCACTTGACCCCAATATAAGGAGAAAAAAAAGTTCTACCCCCATGTATACACCAATGTAAGGAAAGCCCCAGATGATTTTTTTTTCATTCCATTAGTACAGCAGTGGGGTCATGATTATGCTGGTTCTTCCTCCATATGATGCCATCTGAGCCAGACTGGGCCATGGCCATGGTCCTCCCAGGCAAACAGCAGTAGCACCTGAGCAGGTATTGAACCCCATATTAGTGAGTGCAAGAAGCTTAGATGAGGGTCCTCAGGCTCCGTCTCCACTACCAAAGGGAAGAAGAGAATTTAAGCCTACATAGAGAGAAGTGAATCAGCCCATCTTGCTCGCCTGAATCTTAACTGTGATGCCCCGTGGTCTGTGCAGACATGAGCTAATGGTTATCATTCGCTTGCAGAAAGAGGAATCCCCATTATGCCTGGCTGTAAGGGCATTTAATTTACAGAATAGATGGCAGAATTAAAGAGACAGACTCCAGGGTAAGCTTCCAGGAATGACACCCAAAGCCGCACTGTAGATCTAGGTCTCAAAGGGCCCACTGCTCCTGCCACAATCAGGGAGTCATTCCTCTCAAGGGAGAAACTGCATCCAGAGCTGTTACGCTGCTGCCATGACCCGCACCAGCTAAATGGGTGCTTTGTGTCCAACCTCTCACCCTGACTTAATTCAGTTCCCCAACCATTTTAACACAGAACCAGAGAGGGGACCTGAATCACACCCCAACCCTAGCTATGAAGGTGTAGGGAAGCTTAGTGGTTAGCTTGCAGGCTCGGCAGCGCAGAACGGTGCTCAGCCAGAATGAGCACATGACAGTGTGGGCTCCATGGGTGTAGCGGGAGCTCGGGTTCAGAGATGCACACTTCACCTCTTTGACCATCAGTTCTCCAGCCTGTGAAAATGGAAATAAGACCTACTTTAGAGAATTAAATGACAGCCCATATTCAAAGTTTCCATCATAAGTCCCATAAATATTGGGTTGCCTTTAAGCTTGAAGGACTAGAAATCTAGGTCATGACTAATGCATATTAATCAAGTTGATTTCTTTTAGGTAAGTCTGCTAACAGTTATTTCAAGGCATGAACATTCAGTGCAGCCACCACTGAGTTCATGAAGTGTGCAAGGTGCTGCACAGAACTCCCTTGGGTACACAGATGGTGAAGCATGCTTTGTCTCCACTTCCCAGGGGCTCCCACTTGTAAGAGGGTGGCTCAAGTTTGGGGTGGGGGGATCAGAAAAAGCTTCAAAAAGGGAATGGTTGAGATGAACCTGAAATAAGGTGACTACGTGGTTTATCATCCAAGTCAAGCCCTTATGAGCTGATTACTCTAGGGCCACAGGCATAAACCAGGATTGTCCTGAGCAAAGTAAATACATTCCAGCTTTAAAGGATGCCGCTTGCAGCTTTGTAGCAACCGCACAGGCCTAGCTGAAATCAAAATTGTTTATTTCACAATCATGTGCTGTCTTGGCCTTAGTTAGGCTGAGAATAAACAAGAGGGAGAAAAAAGGATAGAATGGGTTACCCCAGACATGCTCCAAGTGACAGAAACACAACTCTGACTAGCTTGAGCAGCAAAGGGACATTTATTTGGGTCACAAAACCATGGAATAACCTGGGCTCTGGAATTAGAAAATCAGGACATGGACTCCATCACTCATGTGCTTGCTCTCTTTCTGATCTCTGCTTCTCTCTGCATGTCAACTTCATCCGTTCAAACTGACTTTCCCTCCAAAGATAGACCTATGTTCCCATATCTTTCCTGCATCACCATGTGAGAAAAACTCTTCTCAGCTCCAGTTCAAAAGTTCCCAGGGAACTATTCTGATTGGTCCAGTTTGGGTCATGTGCCCATTCCTGGGACCAACTTCTATGGCCAAGTGGGAAGATGTCAGTCTCTCTTAAAATCATGTGGGAAGGAGGGGGTCGAAATTCTCCAGATAAAAGAGGGCTATTTCTAGGAGGGAGGAATGCTGGAAGGACAGAATAATACACAGTTACAATAGGGAATTTTGAAAATATCTGCATTTTGTAAGGATAAACCATTAATCTGGATATCCTCGGTTTGAAAGCAGACTCTGCAGTCTGCTTGCTTGTTTCTTTGTCTACACTGACCCCCCAGATGATTACCGAGGAGCCCTATACTGTGGCCTGAGTAGGAAACGTATGGCAAGGCCAGTCATTCACAAGTCCAGACCAAGGAATAAATCCCTCAATTAGCAGACAAGCAATTATACATCCAAACAACCACCCAGCCACATATAGATTAATTCCGTGACAATTTCAGGAATGTCACAGAGAGGGGGGCACAGGTAAAAATAAAACCTACATAGACTCAGGATCAGAGAAAACGGGATTATAAGTAGGTTGTGAAACCTTGAGAAAGTTCAAGTTCTCTGATATTCAACAGTGCCATCTCTTAAAAAAAAGATGGATATCTTCCTCACTGCTATTGAAATGATTAAGTTAACATAGATAAAAGAACTAAAACAATTTGCTTCCTCCTCCCCTGCCCCTTAGCCAGCTGAGTTTATATGAAGATTAAGGAAAGTGTCTGGAATATACAGGTCTAGAAAAGTGCTTTGAGAGAAGTAATGCTCTATTTCCCAATAAACTGGCGTTAAGGGGCAATACATGAGGATGACTGATATTTTTTCACTTACTACAAAGCTGGTTTAACACCTCTGCCTTTTCTGTTTACACTCTTGTGGCAATTATCATTTGCACCAGTCTCCTGGCACAGCCCACAGAGGGCATTGTTCAGTTAGCTATCATTTAATGTGTGTGAATGCCACCCTAACCAGTGACCTAGGGCACTTAATTTAACCTCTCTAAGCCTCATCCTCCAAATTTGAAAAGTGAAGTTAATAATACTTTCTTCACACAGTTGCTATGAAGATTAAAGATAAAGTACAAAAAGTCCCCTGAAGTGTGCCTGACATGTATTGGTCCCAATATATCTCCCTGCCTGTTCCCTTCTTCCCCTGTCCAACCCTATCGAGGGCATAGAGTCTATTAGAAATCTCTGCTCCACTAATGCAAGAAGTCTGAATTTTGTTTTTCTAACAAGTCCAGCATGGGATTCCTCTGTTCAGAGCTAGGCATCTCTGTGTCCTGAGATCACAATATTCCCCTGGTCCCAGCTTTTATGTTAGCCAACATGGCTTGGTTTTTGCGTTGGATAATGGCAAGCAGCCACTAGCTGGGATCCTGATCTAAAATCAGTGAACCTTAATGCTATTTCCAATGGACTCTGAGTATTTCCCTGGGAGATAAATGATGGAGCCTATATTTGCCACCTGATTCAGATCCCCTGATTTGGACTGTTGATGATCTCCTCTTGGAGGTCAGTTCCTATACTGCCATTTTCTTAGCCCACCTTGCTCCAGCTTCTTTTCCTTCTCCCTGAGCCGATCTATCTCTGAGGTCCCGGTATTGTCTAATCACTCAGCTCCTCCAGGTTTTAACAGCAAACTCTGACCTTGGACAGTTAGGACAGTGCTGTGCGGAGGTTTTTTGAAGAAAGCTGGAATGGGTTTGCTAATCAGTCTGAGTATGATTTACACTGAATTATCATCTGTCAGAATTGATCAGATCAGATCATTCTTTACCAAATGTGTTAGGTCAGGTTCTTTAGAAACAGACTCTGAGATGAGGAGTCATGTCCAAGTGATATGTCCTGGAAGCAGTCCCAAAGAAACCAGTAAGAGGCTGGGAGGGGCAGGGAAGAGAGGGGAAAGAGGAAAACCCAGGGCAAGATTTAAGACCAAGTTGCAGTCTCAGCCTGACACCACAAGGGAGCTCTGGAAGGCATATGACACCTCAGAGTGGATCTGAATGAGAGGCAGGGGAGCTGGGCTCCCTCCACTACAATTCTGGTCTTTAGACGCAAAGAACACAGAAGCTGGGAGTGAGGGACAAGAAATGGCAAAGGGGGTGCAGAAGAATCTCCCACACTATCCACTACTACAAGTTCCCTGTGGGAGAATCATATTTTCTGCTTTCATACCTCAATAAAAGGGGAACTTACTATCTTAAGATTCATCGCTTCCTAGTATTCAACATAGCTAATAGTAAGAAACTTCTTCCTCATAGGAGCTAAAATGTGTATGTCTGTAACTTCTGCTCATTGGTTCTAAGCAATTGACCAGCAATCCATCAGACTCATCAGATTTTGTTCAGTATATGTTATGTGCGAGGAAATACACTAAGTGCTGGTTTCTGCCTGTGAAGTGACACAGAACTGATCTAATTCTTCAGCACATTAAGTATTCATATCAAAAATTACTTAAAATGAGTTATAAATATTTATGACAAGTTAATATAGCTCATAAGAGGCATATCAGTAAGAGCATATCAAAATAGCCCCAAGCTATAAACAACCCAAATGTCAAAGAGTGGACTGAATAAATTATATTATAGTTATATAACAGAATATTATGCAGCAATGAAGAATCATAATGACCACTTCCCCCAACGTGGATGAAGCCCTCAGAATAATGTGGAACACAAAAGCCTAGTTAAAAAAAGTGATTCCACTGCTGATAAAAAACTAATCTATAGCCGTAGAGGTCAGGATAGTGGTTATTTCTAGGGTACAAGGGAAACTGTTCTTAAACTTGATCTGGGTGAGGGCTACACAGGTGACACAAGCATGTACATATGTAAAAGGCATTAAGTTGTTCACATAATATGTGTGCATTTCACTGCAGTTGTGTTGTATCTCCAAAGTTTTTAATTAAAAGGATACCAAAAAAAGACGAGGTTGAGAAAATAAAGTAGATGAAGGGATGAAGGCAGTAATACAAACCATAATGAGCCCCACACTTGGCATATGTAGACCACAGTTGGCTCGCCCCCTTCCAGGAGCCATTTGAGCATGACTTCCCTGGATGGTAAATCACACCCCAAAGTTTATCTCTCCAGCTGTTTTTTTCTCCAGACTGAAGAGTCCCATGTCCTACAGAGGCTTTCAGTGTCCATATCTCTAATACTTTTCATTTCTATCTTCTGTATATTATGATACATCAGTATCCCATGCAACAGTCAAAACCTCTAGATATCATAGAGCTGTATGGAAAATTCACAACCACATTTCTCCTGCTCATCCATCAGTAGAGCCCAAGACTACTTATGAGAGTCACATGATAAGTTGTATTGTCTGCAGCCCTTTAACCACACACCTTCTTTTTTCTTTTTTTAATGATTCTTTTATATTGACCTACATACAGCAAAATGTACAAATTTAGTGTACAGCTTGATGAATTTTGACATGTGTGCACACTCATGTAAACCATCCCCCAGATCAAGATATTGAACATTCTCACTAATTTTCCCCCCTTCACCTATTTCACCCATCTTCCCACACCCTTCTCTATAGCAATCACTAGTCTTTTCTCTGTGTCTATGAGTCTATTTCTGTTCTGTGTATTTGTTGTTAATCAGATGGAATTTGTATTCCTCTGACTTACCTCACTTAGCATAATACCGGCTAGGTCCATCCATGTCATAGCACATGGCAGGATTCCATTCTTTTTTATGGGTGAGTAATGTTCCATTGTGCACACATACCCATCTTTTTTATCCATTCATCTATCAGTGGACATTTAGGTTGCTTCCATATTTTGGCTATTGTAAATAATGCTGTGATAAATACAGGAATGCATGTAACTTTTCGAATCAGTGATTTTGTTTTCTTTGGGTAAATTCCCAGAAGTAGAATTGCTGGGTCATATGACAGTTCTACTTTCAGTTTTTTAAGAAAACTCCATACTGCTCTGCATAGTGGCTGCACCAATTTGCAATCCCACCAGCAGTGTAGGAGGGTTCCCTTTTCACCACATCTTCACCAACACTTGTTATTTCTTGTCTCGATGTCAGTCATTCTGATTGGTGCAAGGTGGTGTCTCATTGTGATTAACCATGTACCTTCTGGACTAACTAAAATGAACTTTAAAAAACCCTGACTATAGTTATAATTAACTAAAATGCTCAAGTCATTATCATATGACCATTAGACAAACCAGTTCTCCATTTTGTCTTCATAGTATTGCTTCTATTAAATCCATGTAGAAAACTGATGTTAATATTTAAGTTTTATTGCCAAGTGTCCATTTTAAACCTTTATTCTATCATACAACATAGTCTCTCTATCCCTCCCAGCTTTACATCATTTCTAAATTTGATAATTACCCTTTGACAAAAGCACTAATAAAACTTGTATAGAGCAGGATCAAAGATGGAAACTTATAACATGTTACTGGGTCAGTATTTTTCTGGTGTATAATTTTAAACAACTGTTTGAAGCTCCTTTTCTCCATTTGGCTCAAAATATTTTTTGGAAATCAAGATGTCCTACATTTATGGCATTTTTCTAACCTATATGTCTAATAATCCTGCCCCCAAAACACTTTGGTTCTTAGTTGACCCATGCTGCCTCCTAGTGGCTATGTTCTGGATGTTCTAGAATGTTAGCAAGTGCTCAGCATTGGGAAATTCTGCTCTCAGTGTTGTCCATAATAAAGGAAAAAGTCAGCAATACAGGCTTAGCAGAAATCTGACTTCTTTTAGAGAAAGTGTTTCTACCATGCTCCATGCTGATAAGAAAGAATTGACAAGTCCTGCTCATGGGGCTGCTTTCCAAATATCTGATTCCAGCCAGCCCATCCATGTGGTGGGAGAGGGTTCTGATCATCACAGTAAATACATCAGTACAATATTAAAGTTTCCATTCATTGACCATCCTCTATGAGCCAGGCCTTGAGTACTTTAACAGAGTTAAGTCCTAGCTCTCCTACTTATAGCAATGACCTTATGTCTCTTTCCCTCAATTTCCATGTCCTAAACATAGTTATTGCTCTTACAGACTTGTTACAGGGAATAAATAGGTCTAGCACCTAGCACAGAGCTCTGCAAGTAATAAGAGTTTGCTTTTTCCCTCTTGATTATAATTTTTTAAATTCTCAAACTACAGTTGATTCTCCCTAGAGAAATACTTGTTATGCAAGAAAACTCAAATAATCATTTCAATAGATGCCTAAAGTACTTTCATTAAAGCATAACATCCTCTTCTTAAGAATAGGAGATAAGAACCAAAGAGAAGGAATTGGCACAAATACAGTAAGAGCAATAGGACCTTCTATGTGCAAGGCACTTAGCACATAGGACTTGGCATATGTTATTTCATCGGATTCTCACATAACCTTATGAGGTAGGCAAGGAAGCCATTATTATTCTTTCTATTTTGTAAATGATGGACCCAAGGCACAGGGCTTTAAGAGACTTTCCCAAGCTTATGGTGGAACCGTGACTTCAGCAAGTAAGTTCAGCCTCTGAATAGATTGAGGTTACATCCTGTGGGTAATTGACAGAGTCCTCTGGGGATCCACACTGGAACCAGTGTTTCTTAGACATGTCCTACAAGACTGAGAAAGCACCGTGAAGTTGAATCTCTGTCTTCAAATAAAACTAAGGTTAAGTATTAGCCTATGAGCTACAATCTCACTGGGTACAATTATAGGGTGATTCCCTAGTCCTGTGTGATGGGGCCACAATCAGTTATGTATTTTCAGGGAAAACAATTGCACTCAGAATAGAAGAGTAGATTTGGGCTATTTTGACTTTGACTTGACAGTCAGTAGATCTAGGTTCCAGTCCCATCCCTGTCAGTAACTATGTATGTAAATTTGGGCAAGTTAGTTAACTTCTCTTAGTTTCATTTTCCTGACTCATGAAATGTGAGTAATGTGCAGTTTTTGCTGTATTAAACAACAACACGCATGTAAAGTATCCTGCCTAGTGCTTGACTCATAGTTGGTGTTCAATAATTAATTGTTGGTATACTTCCCTGCTCCTCATTTTTCTCCATCTTTGTGAGAGTCAGTTTCATCATCCACAAAATCAGAATAAGGGATAGATCAGTGGTTCTCAAAGTGTGTTTCCTAAACAAGTAGTGTCAGCATCACCGGGGAATTGTTAGAAAAATCTTGGGCCCCAGTCATAAATTCTAGGGATGGGGCTCCCAAATCTGTGTTTCAACAAGCTGTGATATCTAATAAACTCCAAGATGGTCCCCAGTGACCCCCATGTCCTAGACTTCACACCCTTGCGTAGTTGTGTTCTACCTTGAACAGGACTGGTCTGTCCTATGACTAAGATGCATCGGAAGTGATGGTATGTCTCTTCCAAGATTATATTACAAAATACACAGGCTTCTGTCTTGGTTATTCTCTTTATCGTCCTTGGATCACTGGCTTTAGGAAAGCCAGATGCTGAGTTTTTAGGACATTGAGGCAGCTTTATGGAGAGGTGCACATGGTAAAGAAAAGAGGCTTCCCCTCCAGCCATGTGAGTGGGCCCTTTTGGAAATAGATCAGCCAACCAGTCCAGCCTTCAGATGACCGCTGTCCCAGCAGACACCTACACTGTAGTCTCATCACAGACCTTGAGCCAGGACCACTCTGTTAAGGCAGTCCTGGATTTCTGACCTTCAGAAACTACATGAGATAATAAATTTTTGTTATTTTAATCTGCTTCAAGTTTGGGGTAATTTTCTACTCAGTAATAGATAACTAATGCACAAGCCCACCAGGTGATTTTGACCCACACTTAAATTTGAGTACCACTGGGAAAGATGATTCCTAAGCTTCTTTCCAGCTCAAAAATTTTGGAATTTGGCCTTCAGTGTTGGCAATTAAAAACCAAGCAAGAAATGGCTCTTTATCCTTGCACCAAACAAAAGGACATTGGTTTCTGGAACACTGGTTTCAGACCAAGCCATTGAAATTCATGGAAAACTTGGCAAAGCTGGAGAAATTTCAGAGAAGGGCAACCGAGAGAAGTTGGAGCCCAGACTACTGCCTTCCCTTGGATTCTAAGACAGACAGGATTCTAATGTTGGGGAAAACCAGAGATGCCAGAGTCTACAAAATCACAAGGCATGTGGTCAAAACTGCAGACTTATTACCCAAGTTCAGCTGAGTTAACAGCAGCAGATGTAGTAGAAAGGACCCAGACTCGAGTCAGACAGACTGGGTTTTGCTCCAGAGAAGCCACTCACTTGAGGAAAATTCAATCATCTCTCTGAATCTCAGCTTTTAATCTAGAGAAAACGGCATAAGACTGTTTGCTTCGTAGCCCAAAGATGAGAATTCACACTTAAAGAACTTGCCACAAAGCAGATTTTCAAGAAGGAATAACTCTCATTGGAAATGAATGCAAGAAGAGGTGGCCTTTGTGTGATACCACTTCGTACATGCCATCTGTGCTTTTGTGTTGTTAGACGTAGCCTACGCTGACCTTCCAGCCAGAGTCAATGTGGATTTAAATGGATTGGTGAGTTAGTTTCCATTAGGCTCGAAGGCAAATGACAGATGTTTGAATAATGCCCTGTGTTGTAGAGGTTGACCTCACAGAGACGGAACATCCCAGCCTCAGCACACCATCCCTTGGCACCCTCCACCTCACACCCCCATCATGAACCAGAGTCCTGAAGGAAGGAACCACCAGAGTGCCCGAGGGAACAGCCGGACCAGGTGACGCTGGGGAGGGGAAGTGGCGATGGCTTCTCCAAAACAAAGGATGGGTCTGCTCCTTCAGGCCCGCATGTGTCCAGCAGTGTCTCTGGATAGCAGCTTTTCCCTCCCTCCGACTTTGAGTTGGAACTAAGCAATAACTCCCCTAAGGATCTCTGCCCTCTTTATTGGCAGCCATTTTTCCCTGAGTACAAACACCCTCTTGGATATTGCAAATGTACCAAAAATAATCTGCACGTAGTTTCAAACACCTTCTTCCCTTCAGAAACTAAAGATCTAAATAAGTAATCACTGCAGAAAGTAGATAATTCATCCCGCCTTCCAAGTTCCCTCTGACATGCCTTAGCTGTTTTCTGCCACAACACTATTGTTTTTGGAAAATATTCTCATCTGGTTACACGACTGTTGAAACTTGCCTGTAAAATGATGAGCCATTTGCAGCAGTGCCACAGCCGAGGGAATTAGTCGCTATTAAAACCGTGTTCAAACCAGGGCGTTGCCAAGGCGCAGGCACCTGGGGAAGCTGCCTGCAGGGCTTCGGCTCCCTAACAAAGACTTGACGAGGGCAGAAGCTCCGTGGGGTTTCTAAATCACTGACAGACAATTGGAGGTGAGAAGTTGCCCGGAGACCACTCCAGACCCCACAGTGAGTGAAGCATCCTGGGTTCTAAAATCTTTTAATTCGCAAGAGCCAGATGTGGCCTGAAGCGTGCCAGTGAAGTAGGGAAGCGTCGGAGAGGGGCCAAGGCAAGGACGGAGGTGAACAAAAGCATGCCGGTGACCCATTTTCACTTTCTCCATTATGTGCAACTGTTCCTAAACCCTTAACACTTATCCAAATAGCAATTAATACATAAACTAGCATGTTCCTGCTTGTAACTGAAAGTTGTAAACGGTTGTAAAGTCGGCTGTGTGTAAACGGTGGAGTGACATGTGTGTGACGCATCCCAGCAAGACTTGCCCACACTTTTAATTTTTTGTCAAGTCTGGATTAGCCTGACAGTGGGGACCGTAGGCATGAGTAACGCGAACAGCCAAGGACCTGAAGTCTCTCCCTCTGTTTTAGTTTGGGGTGTACGGGAACACTGGTCCTCAGATGGATGCTTCCAGTGGTATCTTTCTCCAGCCAGTATCTAAAAGTTAGTCTGCATTCTCCGATGCCACCCACACTCAGCTCTCCAGATGGTGGGGTGGGGGAGCTGGAGTGAATGGAGGAGAGGTTTGAAATTACCAGGACGCTCTGTAGACCTGTCCCTGAATGACTGGCTTTCAAACTTTTCCTGTTACCTCTCCTAAAAGAATTTCGAGAAACTCTGTACCTAGGTGCACACTTTTAAATTGACATTTAAAATGTTTCATCAGTAAAGTAGCTACATGTAATATAAGTTATGATACATTGTAAATATTAAGTTTAAAATTTAGACTGACATCTAATTATTTTTAGTGTATCCATGAGACGTAAATATCATCAGCCTTAATTCCCATCATCTACATAAAAAAAATACACATGCAAATCTCTTTAGCTGTCTAATCTTTAACATTGTGGTTTTTTCTTCTTGAATTTTTTATTTCCATTCCATTTCACACACTGCATTTTAGCTTAATATATTGTTTTAATCTTTAGGGTTCTTTTTTTTTTTACTGATTCTCAATAGTTTTCCTCAGCAAAGCTAAGCATATAAATTGGGGGTTTTACTTCTTTTGATTTCCTGTGACTGTAAATATTATATTTAATACCCCAAATCGTTTTTTGTAAAAGCAGATAAAAAAGAGTCTAAGTGTTCAGAAAAATAGATAAACACTTCCTACCTCTCACATGTTATTTTAATTTTAATTTTTTTTAAGTAATGTTGGTTTTCCAGGGGGATAAACATAAAGCTTATCATTTTCTTTTCATTGATATATAAAGTATGCAAATGAGACATGGATCAAGACCAAAGGAATGAGCATTCCTACCAGGCTCTTTCCTTTTACTGGAAATGGACAACATGCAGAGAGGGCACACCTCCTAGGGGTTTAGAATTTTGGCATGCTTTTCTAGGAATGTTGAGTACTCCAGTTCTGTAGCAGACAGAGACAGAGATAGCAGAGCTTTGCCTTGAGGTTACTGGAAAAGAGGAAATTAGGCGCAGCCTTCCATAGTCTTACCTGCACTCTGCTACGCTTGAGCAAGCCCTAGGGTCAGAACCAAGGTATCTCTGGACAATCTCTAGGTGATGACTGAGAGAGAGTTACATGAAAATTATCACCGTGCTCTATAATACATCTGAAATTATAACTTCCGCAGTTAAAATCTGCTTTCTTAAAGCCACACTTTTCTCTTAATGGAAATATGTATTAGGCAGGAAAAGAGCCTAATAACAAACCAATGGTGCCTTGATTAAAAGAGGCTTCATAAATACCAATTTTTAAGATTGTCTCTTTGTCTGGAACCTGGGAGGATTTTTCACTCCAAGGTAAAACCCCAGAGTTAGACTTGGGGAAACAGGTGACAGGTGCTTCTTTCTTTTGTGAATTAAGAAGAAGGCAGTTGTAACCTCCATTCAAACGCCAAACAAAACCCCCAAACCCAAATGCCTGCCCAAGCATGCCTGCCAGAAGGACTAGAAGCCACAGAAGCATGGCTTCCATCTCAGTGTTTCCCTGCCACCTGCTGAATCTCATGTGGGTAAGTCAGATGGCCAGAGGCTAAATCCCCTGCAGAACCCTGGCTGTTTTGGGGTCTAGTGAATGTCTGATTCTTTTCCCGTCCAGCCTCTGCATTATCAGAAAGCATGTAGGTGAAGAATGGAACAGGTATTGAGCAATCTGATCCTTGATATCCAGACAAGTGGAAAAGCCTATGAGGTGATGGCTGGACCTGGAAACATGGGAAACAGACAAGTACCTCAAATTCACCAAGAGACCAATTGAACTTACCATCCCACTCCTGCTTCCCATACACCTAAGCATGCACTAACCCTGTTTCCTCTCTCAGGTTTCATATCTCAGTGGAAACACCAGCATTCACCCCAAATCCTGGAATATCTGTTTTTGTTCTTTTCCCTTTCTCCCACCCCAGCCCAATTCTCCCTCCCTGAAAACTTTCAGATATGTTCCCTCCCCCTCCTTCCTCATGGTCAATGTCTTGTTTAAGGTCTTCATCCCCTCTTACCTGGACATTTGTACTCAATCTCTGATATGCCTCCCTGCCAAAAATCTCTGCCTTCATATTGATGCCAAAGTAATATTATAAAAACATAAATTGATTAACTTATTCAAGGACATTCCATGTCCTTGAGCAATTGGTTGTACATGAGAGTCACCTGGGGAGCTATTAAGGTCCCAGTGTTCAAGCCACCTGCTAGACCAGTTAAATCAGAATCCTTGGGTGGGGCCCAGATATCAGCATTTTAAGAACTCCCCCACCAATGCCCAACCAAGAGTGAGAACTGCTATTGTATGCAGGAGTTCATTCTCAGTTTAGCTCCAGAGTTATAAACTGTTAGTCTCCACTCCTATGCTTCAATCATACCAAAGATCTCTCGGTCCCCCAAACACAGTCTACCTCTCATCTCTTAGACTTTGCATGGCATATTCCTGCCATTGCCTGGAATTCCTTTCTACTCCCTTGACCTGGACACTCCTACAGATTCATAAATACACTGTCCCAGTGAGGGTGTGCTCTCTACACTTTGTACATGCCATCACTGCAGCCCTTCCCACACTGGGAAATACTTGGTTTATCTGCATGGTCACCTTCCCTGCCCATCAGACCCTGAGCTCATTCAGAACAGAGAAGTGATTCATCTCTGTGTCTCCACTGCTGAGCACATTTCAGCTAATTCTCGGCACGTACGGGCTGAGTGAATGCATGAATGAATGAATGAATGAATGAGGATATAGATGAAGCTGTTGACTCTGTATCTCACACATTCCTCCAATTCACTGCGCTGTCCTAAGTCTGTTAATTATGGAGAGGGCCCACACCCATTTTTTTCTGTATCAAATATTTCCATTTTTGCACCTCTGGAACCACAGGGAAACCTTAAAACAAGTAATGAAAATCATACAATACTGATAAGATATTAATATCCTTCCTCCTTTTTAGGGTAAGAGAAATATCTTCATTTGGACCATATTTGGATGCTCAGATACCTCCTTCTTTGAATTATTAGTATCTGCTAATCCCAATCCGGGTCCATTACATCAGGACGCATACCCCTAGATACCAGGCTTTTATAATGCAGAGAGCTCTCAGCCTCTCCACTTGCAGCTAGTCAAGCTTCTTCTACCTGAAATACAGTAACTCTGATCATTCTGTTGCAAATTCCCTACTGACATCTCTCTGCAGCGTTAACTGTATTTTTCTCCTCCCAAGTCTGCTCCCTTCATGCTCTTCTCTCCTGTGCTTTCTCTCTCTTACTCTTGCTCCTCACCCCCACCTCAGCTTTTCCCTGAGAACTTCTTCCTCTCCCTCTTTCCTCCCACAGCAGAGGTCAGAGGTTAGGTGGGGGTGAGCTTCACTTACAAAATTCTCCCCAACTTGCAGAAACCATACCCTGATTACTGCCTTTATTACACACTCAGACACTCAGTAGCAGCCCCGAGGCTTTTCTGATTGAACCATTCAGTGGCCATCAGAGAAGGCCTATGCTTAGAGGCCTGGGTAAAGACCCTCTGCTCCATGTATCTTAGGAAGGCAGCCTCATCCTTGAGAAGTCCAAAGATGACCTCAACTTATTGGAAAATCCTGGCATTTTTAACATTTTTAAATAAATCTTTTTGTGATTTCTTTTTCCTTGATTATAAGAAATATGTATATACATATTCCTTAAAACTGGGAACTACAGGAAAGTGTACAGAAGAAGAAATTCTATATAACTCCCTCAGGAAGACAAAAACCACTATTAACTGTTAAATTGGGTGCATTTTCTTCTATGTTTTTTTCCTATAAATATATATGCACAAAGCAGGATTGTATATAATTCTATTTCCTGATATTTCACAAAATTACAATATAAACATTTCCCCATGCCATTAAGATGTCTTCATAAATACAAATGTAATAAATACATAATATTCCATTGTATGCAAGTGCCAAAATTTCCCACCATTCTGACACTGTTGAAAATTTGTATTGTTTCCACAATGATCAGAAATGTCTTTGTACCTTATTCTTTACACACACGTCTCATCTAGATCTCATAATTTCCTCAGGCTTGATTCCTCAAAGTAGAACTACTTGCTCAAAGGGTATGAATAGTTTATGACAATCGATAAATATTGCCAGACTGCCTTCTGAAACCTTCCAGCGATTACAATGTAAGCGATGTGTGAGTGTGTTCATCTCATCGAATTCTTGGCCTGGCTTAACCTTGCATCATCTTCAACAAAATGCACATGGTGTGACCAAAAAGGTGGTAGAGATTCTGTAATGGACAATGTATAGATACTCCTTTCTAAACCCTGGAGTAATGGAATTTTTAGTCCTCTCTAGACAATATGTGTAAATGTGTTGATATAGCATAAGTAAAAGTCACAAACCTCTCTGGTACAGCGCACAAAGTTTGTTTCTCATCACAATTTGGTATGGTAGCTCTCCCTAGAAGCTCACCTCTGAAGGATGACTCAGGAACTCAGAAGGCTTCTATCTTCTAACTCGGCCTTCCCAAGTCCCTTTACATCTGGTACTATGAATGAGAAAGAAAGAGCATGGGGCAGGCACACCCACTTTTAGCTGCCCCGGACCAAAATTATACATCCCCCTTTCTTTGTCATATCCCCAAAAGCAGTAATTCAAACACCCATCTGGTATGAGAGAAAGTTAAGTCTTTGGAGGTTCCCTTTCTCAATTTTTTTCTGAAAATCTGCCCAGAAACACTCTCATGTCCCTAAGCCCATTCTGGGTGGCAGCTATTGACTCAGCCACCTGCTGACCATTGCTACCCTCAGCATCTGGTTCTTCCCTGAGTGGAGTTTCAGGCCTGTAATTCACCCCACTGTGGGCACACATCCATGGCTCTCCCCTGGATCAGAGCTTCCAGCATTGCTAAACCCAGGGCCTCAAACTATTGTTCCTATTTAGTCTCTTTCTCTCTCTCAAGTCCACTTGCCTCTGTGTCCATTGTCAGGCATGCTTCTCTCCACGTGGAGGTCCCTGTCGGCTAACATGCTCCCAGCATAGCAGTCCCAATGGTGAAAGAATGCCTCTTTCCTGTAGTTCCTGGGCAGGAAACAAATACAGGTGCCTACTGTGTCCAACTAGTGGGAGCTGTCTGAAGATGATATGATCTAAACAGAACCTGGATCAAGCTAGGGTGGGATATAGAAGCTGGGAGCCACAGGCCAGCAAGGCAGATATGTGACAGGTATACTGTCAGCACTGCCCATAGCGGACATGCTAATTAGACCTGGCCCCCTCAACTGTGGGACCCTAGAATCCTTTCAGTACAGGCTCTCCCAACAAGTCGTTGAAATCTACTTGCCGTCTCTGCATTAAACTCGATATTCAGCAGTAGAGAATTCAGTACATGATAGGTACTGAATAAATATTGATTTAACAAAGCAAAACCAAAGCTACGTTTGAGCCAAGGAGTGAACTTAGTGACAATGAGGGTCCAACATTAGGAACCTGAAGGTCAAAAACGTTTCATGGAATTTGAGGCAGGTGCGGAGACCAAAGCCAGGAAATCACAGAGGGTCAAAGCCTAGAAAATGTCTGAAGTCACTTGGCCTGCTGCAACAGCCAGCTGGTCTCCCTGCCTCTGATCTTGACCTTTCCCACTCCTGACGATGCCTTCTCCATGCCCCAGCTATCAGTCACTACCTTGTTTAAAACCTTCTTTGATTTCCCATTGCTCTTAAGATAAGGACAAGATATTTCCTACAGTTTCCAAGGCTGCCAGGCTCAGTCCCTGCCTCTCTCTCGACTCACCTCCACACTGAGATAGAGTACTTTTTCACACACACTAGCTCATCTAATCTTCATCATCAACCATGAACCAGGCTTGCTGGCCCAATTTATAGATGAAAAGTTCTCACCTGATCCTCTAATAGATTATGTGAATTGGCCAAAGTCATGGATGGAGCTGCCAAATTTCTCAAGTGGAACTTGAATCCATTCTTGTCTGGTTCTGAAACCTGCATGCAGGAAGAGCTGAGGCCTTTATAATTAATTCAGCTTTGTGTATTAGGTACTTTCTTTTCTTTATACCAAAGCAGCAAAACAAAACTGGCTCTTGGCCCACTGGAACTCATTCATGCAGAGAGAGAGATCTGGTTGTTTGGTTCACTTTCAGCCCATTCTGTTGGCACAAGAAAGGCAGAATTTTCTAGTGTGTGAAAGTCGAGTTAACTTCCCCAAGTGGAGTGTGGCCAAAATTACTGTTTTCCTTTATTTTCCTTTTTTTTAAATTCATAGTTATTCAAATTTGTACCAGTGAGAAGAAGGAATTCCAGGGAAGTGTCCTCTGGATGAGTCAGCCATTGTGAGGGGGAGAGAATACCCAACCGTGATTCTCTTCTTTTCTCACCCCGGTCTCCACCCCAACTTCCCACAGGTTTGGTTGGACTGAGATTTTGCTCCCGCCACAAAGGGAGGCCCTCTTCTGTCAGTCTGGAGCGCCCACAGAATGTGAATGGCCCAGGGCTGAAAAGCGCCTTTCACCGGGAGCTCCAGAGCGGGAGTCTCTTTGGCCTTGACTGACAGGAGCGCCCGTGCACCAGGGGGCAGCTCCCTCTCCCTGGCACTGCAGTTTGGCTCAGCAGCAAGCACTAAAGCACCAAGCCTCCAAGGACATGAAACCCACGCTGACCGCATGAAAAGGAAGGCTCCTTTCTGTCCAGCAGACCCTGTGGCTCTGCAGGCTGGGACCTGACAGCTGGGCTGTGCCGTGGAGGGCGCCAGGTGGCAGGGTGTGGAGCGCTGCCTTAACCTTCACCACCACGCTGGCGGCCTCAAAGACAAACAGCGTGCCTTTCCCAGAAGGGGTTCGGTTTGTGGCAACATCTCACAGCCATTTATCTCTGGGAAAGGGTGCAGCGTCTCTTCCAGCTTCCTGCTCCCAGAGTGGGCATGCTTGCTTTTATAATCGCAAAGCGACCAATGTAAACTTTACACATCCTCATGGGGCTTTCACTGTAGGTGACTTTTCCTGTGCTCTTTGAAGGAGCTGAGTTGTCACAGATGCTAGGAAGGGTCTGGTTGAAAGGGCAGGGCTTCAGCTGCCCTGCAGAAGGCAGTCTGCCTCTGAGAGTCTTTCTTAAAGGTCAGTTAAAGTGGGAAGTGAGCAGGGCAGAGAAATTGTGCCCAGGCACGAGGGCTCGGTGCTCAAGGCCAAGGAATTACACCTGGTTTGGGGCAATTGGGGCTCGCCATGCCCTGTGACTGGCAAAAGACCAGCTGAGGGCATTTTGAGAGTTGCCAGAGCAGGAGAGCTACAGAAGAGGACAGTCCCTATCGCTGGCTTGAGTCTTGAAAGGCTTCTGCAAGGAATGGATGACCTCAACAGCCACTCTGCTGTTCTCGGAAGCATCCCGTCCTTCCAATCCTGAACACAAGCACAAGGAATCCACATTCCATCTGTGATCTGCCCACAACAATATTCTAACTTTAAATGGGCTATAAAAAGGATTAGTTAACAGTGAGGACATGCACCTAATTCAAAAAGCACATAGGGATCACCATTTAAAAAACCTATGTATATATTAAGTTTCAATTCTCAGGAAAAAGCCCTATGAAGCAGGCCTTGCATGAATCAAATGCACCATTCAAGTCGTATATTCTAGAAGGCACCATCCATACAGAAAGCTTTGTCCCACCACTATGTAGGCAGGAAAAATATTCCTGATTAGCAAAAGCAGAAACCAGGGCTCAGAGAATGATTTGAACATGGGCACCCTGATAAAGAGAGACTAGAACCCTCCTCCGTCTGACTCCTTGCCCATGCTCTTTCCACCTGATGTCACTTGCCCCGCAAGGCCTGATGTAAGGCCTTATGTGAAGGAGGCACCCCAAATATCATCAAATGGAACTGGGGGCTTCCCTGGGCTTCCAAGGATTATGGCCTGCTGAAGGCTGTGGCTCAACCACTGGGACTGAGAGAGTACCAGGAGATTTTTAGGAGACTTGAGAGCTTTTTGAACAAAGCCTATACCAGCAAGTGAGCGGCTCCACGCTGCCAGAGCTGTCTGACTTCTCTTGTCCTAGCGTGGAGTGCAGCTTGGTTCTGTGCTGCCCACTGTGTGAGCTGAGAACACACTCCCAGGGGTCTGGGCAGAAGAAACTCAGCTGTGTGGAAAAGTTATTTGTTAAGAAGCTCATGCCAAGCAAATGCTCCTAGAGAAATTCTAAAAAACTACAGTAAGAATAGCAATGACAATAATAACAGAAAAGCCCCTCATATTCACATAGCACTTTTTGGCTTTTAATATTCTTGTACATGTGTTATTCCACTTTATCCTCACATCTCCATTTGATACATGGGGAAAGAAATATCCTCAAAAGCATTACGTGACCTTGCCCAACATCACATAACTGATTATTGTATTTTCACTGAAATACTTTTGTGGCATGCTTAGAAAAAAGAGAGAGAAAAGAAAAGAAAACTATTGTCACTTGCCTTGGTTTTCCAAGTCCTATGCCATGTACTAGGGATACTAAGAGACATAAAATAAAAAGTCCTGCCTTCAAGTGGCTGCAGTAAAATTGGCAAAGTTGTAGACATGCAGTTAACAAATATATTCTAGAATTTGGAGGAAGGAATCTGTCATGTCCACAAATTTAAAATATCTATGATCTTCAACCTAGCAAATTCACTCCTAGCAATCTATCTCATAGAAATAAAATGACCAGTTTCTTAGGATAGATGCATAGGATTTTTAATGCAACATTCTAGTTGCAAAAACCTGTAAATAAGAGGAATGTTCATCATGAGATGATAGGATGTTTGGAATTTGCTCCAAAATATTCTAAGGAGGTAGAAACAATGAAGTGAATGGAAATAAAAATAAAACAAGGTTGGCCCTGAATTGATAATCATGAAGATTAGGTGATGCAGTCTATTATGCTAGTCTCTTCAGTATATTTGTATATACTGAAAAATTTCCACAATAAAAGATGTTAAACAATGAGTGCCTATCAATAGGAGAATGGTTAAAGAAGTAATGGTACATCCCTTCCATGGAATATCATACAGCTATGAAAAAGAATCAATTGAAGCTATGCCAGGCTGTACAGCTTGACTTGGAGGAATTTCCATAAGGCATGTGACTTAAACAAGAAAATCAGACATATGTACAACATTGATTTCATCTTTATGTCAAAGAATGAGTGACTAAAAATGTCTGGTATTTTATGTAGGTATGTCTATCAGAATATGATCATATAAGTGTGGATAAAAATATGGAACAAATACCAGACTGGCAAGGGTTAAGGGAATATGGTAGTCATAGGGTGATATGTATAAAAAGAATAGAGAAGAAAAGTCTCCTAGATCTCTCTCTTCTCTCAATCTTTGGCCTGAGATTTGTGGCTAGAATTCCTGTGGCTGCCTTAAGAAAACTTTTTTCATTTCTTAACGTTGCAGAATTTTCCTGTGTGTCTCCTATTTGCTAGGACTGGGCTGCTCATGCCTAGTATACATATGGCTCTTCCTGGGTCAGTCTCCCAAGAGATAATTGGGGATCGGTGAGGGAAGGTCTGTGCATTTAAGAAGACTGAGAGGAGGCCCATAGGGCCAGAGTATTAGGAATTGTGGTACCAGATGAGGTTGCTGAGATGGTCAGGAGCCAGACCATGGAAGGCCTCATAGGCCACAGTAAGGAGTTGGTATTTTATTAGAAGCAGAGTGGCACCTTTTGAAAAATCTTAACCTCACCTATGGTTTAGATTATGAGACAGTCAGTAGAGTTCAATAGAGTTGGAAATGTGGGAGGAGGTATAGACAACCTCCAACCTACAGTGTAAGGTTTTGCATTTGATGAGTGGGCTAGAAGTAGAGAGTGGACATGTGGAAGTTGGCATCAAAGTGCAATTTTTTACCTGTATGGTGCCCATTGATCTGCTACAACAGGCTGCTGCAGTCATTAGCTCATATCAGTAAATAATGACTCAACATTAAGGCTTTCATGATGGTCAAAGGGAAGAAGGATTGAGATGACTGAAAAGGGAAGTGATAATCATGGGAGCTTTGTTCTGGCAAACACTTAAGAGTGTTGGGCTCCTAAGAAGCCATTAACCTTTACGGAGGGGTTGAGAAAATATTATCTCTGAAGGTGGAAGAAACAGCGAGATGTTTGGGGTAGTGGGCAATCAGGTTCCTAGGCAAAAGACAGTGTGTCGGCAAACTCATTCTGACTCACCCCCCCCACACCCATTTCCTTTGCTGAGCTGGAGGTCCACAGGCCTTTGGAAATAGGAGAAGAGTGGTCTTTGGGAAGAAATGAAAGAATGGCCACAGATTTGTTCAGGGCCAGAAGTGTCCTCACTCCTTCCTATCTGCCTATGTTCTTGGCAATGTTAAGTCAAGGGAGAAGCAGATGGAGGAGTATTTCCACTACTTTAAGCTCCAGGGACACCACCATGTGGTGTCTTATCCCAAGGGCTGACCCTGCAGGTCATCAGCATGTACTGACTGTGCCCTTAGCCAGTTTCCGGTGGGGAGATCAGAAAAGCTGGGCTTGTTCTTGGGAGGATATCATCTGGCTGCTGTATGTCGTCCTAGAATTTCAGGAATTAAAGCCTTTTAAGTGTTTTTGCTTCTATATAATGATAGAGACCAAATCCAAATGATACAAGGAACTAGTAAGATTCTGTTAAATACCGTATGGGAGATAAGAAATTTCAAAATGTGAAATATTAAATTATTATAAAATACTAAATTTCTCTTTGTTTATGTACTTCTGAAAAGATTTCCTTTAAAAAAAGGATTTTATTTTTATTGAAGTATCATTGACATACAATGTTATATTAGTTTCAAGGTAAAACACACTGATTCAATATTTATATACATTATGAAACGGTCACCACAAAAGTCTAGTTACCATCTGTCACCATATAAAGTTTTTACAATATTATTGACTATATTCCCCTGCTGCACATTACATACCCATGTCTTATTTATTTACAATTGGAAAATTGTACCTTTCAATCCCCTTTGCCTATTTCATGGATGAAATAGTATTTTTTGTTTTAAATTAAATTTGTCTTTACATTAAGCTAGAAATCTGTTTTGGAAAAAAGAGAAAATTCTTATTTCAAATAGAAATGCAAAAAGTAGTTTATAATGATGGTGAGGAGGATGATGATAGCAAATACGAATAACAAACTCTTTAAAATTGTGCCATTATTATCTCCACTTTACAGACACAGAAACTAAGGTTAAGTGATTATCTTGGGTCAAATTGGCTAGTTAAGTGGTGGAACCAAGATTCTGATTACAACTTATATGATTTCAGAGCCAAATGTTTATGCATTTGTGATAAACTGATATGTTATATAAAGAAACATAAGGCAGGATACAAAATTACGTATATGGTACAATATCACTAGTGGAAATATTATACATAGGAAAAAACTAGAAAGAAACATTGTCTCTGGACCATGGAGTTATGGGTGATTTTTATATCTTCATATTTTTGAAATTTTTTATTGTGAGTTTGCATTCTATAGTCAGTAGGGAATAAAAATAGTATTAACAGACCCTGGTTTATCATTATACCTCCCCAAACTGAGGACAGTATTTAACAGGTACTCTAAACAATGCAGAATGCAATAGTCTCCTATATTCTAGGTATTTTACTTCTGATAATGCATCCTAATACTGCATTAGACATTTTTTTAATAGCCTGGCTCATATTAATAGTGTTTTAATAGTGAGCTCATATTAAATGTGTTTTCTTTTTTATATAATTTTTTTATTAAGGTATCATTGATATACACTCTTATGAAGGTTTCACATGAAAAACATTGTGGTTACTACATTCACCCATATTATCAAGTCCCCCCATACCCCACTGAAGTCACTGTCTGTCAGTGTAGTAAGATGCCACAGAGTCACTACTTGTCTTCTCTGTGCTACACTGTCTTCCGCATGACCCCCACACACACACTATGTGTACCAATCATAATACCCCTGAATCCCCATCTCCCTCCCTCCCCCCCACGCTCCTCCACCCCTCCCCTTTGGTAACCACTAGTGCCTTCTTGGAGTCTGTGAGTCTGCTGCTGTTTTGTTCCTTCAGTTTTGCCTCATTATTATACTCCACAAATGAGGGAAATCATTGTGTACTGTCTTTCTCTGCCTGCCTTATTTCACTGAGCATAATACCCTCTAGCTCCATCCATGTTGTTGCACATGGTAGGATTTGTTTTCTTCTTATGGCTGTATAATATTCCATTGTGTATATGTACCACTTCTTCTTTATCCATTCATCTACTGATGGACACTTAGGTTGCTTCCATTTCTTGGCTATTGTAAATAGTGCTGCAATAAACATAGGGGTGCATCTGTCCTTTTCAAATTGGGCTGCTGCATTCTTAGGATAAATTCCTAGGAGTGGAATTCCTGGGTCAAATGGTATTTCTATTTTGAGTTTTTTGAGGAACCTCCATACTGCTTTCCACAATGGTTGAACTAATTTGCAGTCCCACCAGCAGTGTAGGAGGGTTCCTTTTCTCCACATCCTCGCCAACATTTGTTGTTGTTTGTGTTTTGGATGTTGGCCATCCTCACTGGTGTGAGGTGATATCTCATTGTGGTTTTAATCTGCATTTCTCTGATGATTAGCGATGTGGAGCATCTTTTCATATGCCTGTTGGCCAACTGAGTTTCTTCTTTGGAGAAGTGTCTATTCATGTCCTCTGCCCATTTCTGAATTGGATTATTTACTTTATGTTTGTTGAGGTGTGTGAGTTCTTTATATATTTTGGATGTCAACCCTTTATCAGATACGTTTTTTATGAATATATTCTCCCATACTGTAGGATGTCTTTTTGTTCTACTGATGGTGTCCTTTGCTGTACAGAAGCTTTTCAGCTTGATATGGTCCCACTTGTTCATTTTTGCTTTTGTTTCCCTTGCTCGGGGAGATATGTTCATAAAGAATTCGCTCATGTTTATGTCTAAGAAATTTTTGCCCATGTTTTTATGGTTTCATGACTTACATTCAGGTCTTTGATCCATTTTGAGTTGACTTTTGTGTATGGGGTTAGACAGTAGTCCAGTTTCATTCTCTTACATGTAGCTGTCCAGTTTTGCCAACACCAGCTGCTGAAGAGGCTGTCACCTCCCCATTGCATATCCAAGGCTCCTTTCTCAAATATTAGTTGACTGTATATGTTTGGGTTAATGTTTGGATTTTCGATTCTGTTCCACTGGTCTGTGGGTCTGTTTTTGTGCCAATACCAAATTGTCTTGATTACTGTGGCTTTGTAGTAGAGCTTGAAGTCAGGGAGTGTAATTCCCCCTGTTTTGTTCCTCCTTCTCAGGATTGCTTTGGCTATTCGGGGTCTTTTGTGGTTCCATATGAATTTTAGAATTATTTGTTCCAGTTCATTGAAGAAAGCTGTTGGTATTTTGATCGGGATTGCATTGAATCTGTATATTGCTTTACGTAGTATACCTATTTGACAATATTTATTCTACCTAGCCAAGAGCATGGGATGAATTTCCATTTGTTAGTGTACTCTTTAATTTCTCTTAGGAGTGTCTTGTCATTTTCAGAGTACAGGTCTTTCACTTCCTTTGTTAGGTTTATTCCTAGGTATTTTATTCTTTTTGATGCAATTGTGAATGGAATTGTTTTTCTGATTTCTCTTTCTGTCAGTTCATCATTAGTGTATAGAAAAGCAACAGATTTCTGTGTGTTAATTTTGTATCCTCCAACTTTGCTGAATTCAGATATTAGTTCTAGTAGTTTTGGAGTGGAGTCTTTAGGGCTTTTTATGTACAGTATCATGTCATCTGCAAATAGTGACAATTTGACTTCTTCTTTACCAACCTGGATGCCTGTATGTCTTTGTTTTGTCTGATTGCTGTGGCTAGCACCTCCAGTACTATGTTGAATAACAGTGGAGAGAGTGGGCATCCCTGTCTTGTTCCCGATCTTAGATGAAAAGCTTTCAGCGTCTCGCCATTAAGTATGATGTTAGCTGTGGGTTTGTCATATATATACCCTTTATGATGTTGAGGTACTTGCCGTCTATACCCATTTTGTTGAGAGTTTTAATCATGAATGGATGCTGAATATTGTCAAATGCTTTTTCAGCATCTATAGAGATGATCGTGTGGTTTTTGTTCTTCTTTTTGTTGATGTGGTGGATGATGTTGATGGATTTTCAAATGTTGTACCATCCTTGCATCCCTAGGATGAATCCCACTTGATCATGGTGTATGATCCTCTTGATGTATTTTTGAATTCGGTTTGCTTATATTTTGTTGAGTATTTTTGCATCTACATTCGTCAGAGATATTGGTCTGTAGTTTTCTTATTTAGTGAGGTCTTTGCCAGGTTTTGGTATTAGAGTGATGCTGGCTTCATAGAATGAGTTTGGAAGTATTCTCTCCTCTTCTATTTTGGAAAACTTTAAGGAGAATGGGTGTTATTTCTTCTCTATATGTCTGGTGGAATTCAGAGGTGAATCCATCTGGTCTGGGGGTTTTGTTCTTGGGTAGTTTTTTGATTACTGCTTCAATTTCATTGCTGGTGATTGGTCGGTTTAGTTTTTCTGTTTCTTGTTTGGTCAGTTTTGGAAGGTTGTATTTTTCTAAGAAGTTGTCCATTTCTTCTATGTTTTCCAGCTTGTTAGCATATAGATTCTCATAATATTCTCTTATAATTCTTTGTATTTCTGTGGGGTCTGTCATTATTTTTCCTTTCTCATTTCTGATTGTGTTTATGTGTGTAGATTCTCTTTTTCTCTTAATGAGTCTGGCTAGGGGTTTATCTATTTTGTTTATTTTTTCAAAGAACCAGCCAGCTCTTGGTTTCACTGATTTTTTCTATTGTTTTATTCTTCTCAACTTTATTTCTTCTCTGATCTTTATTATGTCCCTCCTTCTGGTGACTTTGGGCCTCATTTGTTCTTCTTTTT
Source organism: Smutsia gigantea (assembly GCA_032199065.1). Lineage (NCBI taxonomy): Eukaryota > Metazoa > Chordata > Mammalia > Pholidota > Manidae > Smutsia > Smutsia gigantea. The sequence continues at coordinate 657,957 of JAVSCE010012760.1, read as the reverse complement.
CCAATTTCAGTAATTGTGTCTTTAGACTATTCATTTGGGAATGTTCTTCCTTCTTTAAATAGGCCTGGATTGCAATATACTTTCCTCTTAGAACTGCCTTTGCTGCGTCCCACAGAAGTTGTGGCTTTGTGTTGTTGTTGTCATTTGTCTCCATATACTCTTTGATTTCTGTTTTGATTTGGTCATTAACCTATTGATTAATTAGGAGAATGTTGTTAAGTCTCCATGTATTTGTGAGGCTTTTTGTTTTCTTTCTAAAATTTAATTGTAGTTTTATATCTTTATGATCTGAGAAGTTGGTTGGTAGAATTTCAATATTTTTGTCTTGACTGAGGTTCTTTTTGTGGCCTAGTATGTGGTCTATTCTGGAAAATGTTCCATGTGCACTTGAGAAGAATGTGTATCCTGTTGCTTTTGGGTGTAGAGTTCTGTAGATGTCTGTTAGGTCCATCTGTTCTAGTGTGTTGTTCAGTGCCTCTGTGTCTTTACTTATTTTCTGTCTGGTTGATCTGTCCTTTGGAGTGAGTGGTGTGTTGAAGTCTCCTAAAATGAATGCATTGCTGTCTATTTCCTCCTTTAATTCTGTTAGTATTTGTTTCACATATGCCAGCGCTCCTGTGTTGGGTGCATATATATTTATAATGGTTATATCTTCTTGTTGGACTGACCCCTTTATCATTATGTAATGTCCTTCTTTATCTTTTGCTACTTTCTTCGTTTTGAAGTCTATTTTGTCTGATACAAGTACTGCAACACCTGCTTTTTTCTCTTTGTTGTTTGCATGAAATATCTTTTTCCATCCCTTCACTTTTAGTCTGGGATATCTTTGCGTTTGAGGTGAGTTTCTTGTAGGCAGCATATAGATGGGTCTTGCTTTTTTATCCATTCTGTTACTCTGTGTCTTTTGATTGGTGCATTCAGTCCGTTTACATTTAGGGTGATTATCGATAGATATGTACTTATTGCCATTGCTGGCTTTAGATTCGTGGTTACCAAAGGTTCAAGGGTTGCTTCTTTACTATCTAACAATCTAACTTAACTTTCTTGTTAAGTTATTGTAAACACAGTCTGATGTTTCTTTATTTCTCTCCCTTCTTATTCTTCCTCCTCCATTCTTTATATACTAGGTGTTTTATTCTTTGCCTTTAGTTAGTATTTGGATGGTCTGCTTTCTTTGCTATGATTTTATTTTCTCTGGTGACATCTTTTTAGCCTTAGGGTGCTTCCCTCTAGGGCAGTTCCTTTAAGATGTCCTGTAGAGGTGGTTTATGGGAGGCAAATTCTCTCAGCTTTCACTTGTCTGGAAATTGTTTAATCCCTCTGTCATATTTAAATGATAATCATGCTGGATACAATATTCTTGGTTCGAGGCCCTTCTGTTTCATTACATTAAATATATCATGCCATTCTCTTCTGGCCTTTAAGGTTTCTGTTGAGAAGTCTAATGATAGTCTGATGGATTTTCCTTTGTAGGTGATCTTTTTTCTCTCTCTAGCTGCCTTTAATACTCTGTCCTTATCTTTGATCCTTGCCATTTTAATATGTGTCTTGGTGTTGTCTTCCTTGGGTCCCTTGTATTTGGAGATCTGTGGGCTTCCGTCGACTGCGAGACTATTTCCTTCCCCAGCATGGGGAAGTTTTCAGCAATTATTTCTTCAAAGACACTTTCTATCCCTTGTTCTCTCTCTTCTTCCTCTGGTACTCCTATAATGTGAATATTGTTCCGTTTGGATTGGTCACACAGTTCTCTTGATATTCTTTCATTCCTAGAGATCCTTTTATCTCTCTCTGCCTCAGCTGCTCTGTATTCCTGTTCTCTGATTTTTATTCCATTAACAGTCTCTTGCATCTAGTCCAGTCTGCTGTTCAGCCCATCAGTGGCTTGTCTCATTTCTGCATTGTCTTTCCTGACTTCTGTCACTTCCTCCCTCAGCTCTTGCATATTTCTCTGTAGATCCATCAGCATGGTTATGACTTTTATTCTGAATTCTTTTTCAGGAAGATTGTACTTTTCCATCCCTTCAGGTTCCCTCTCAGGTGTTGTCTGGGTCTGGGTGATCTTTGTCTGTGCCATATTCCTCTGTCTTTTCATGGCAATAGAAGTGGTCCCTGGTAGGTGCCACGTATGTCAGCTGGGCTCTTTAAGACTTAAAAAAAACACTAAAAAACAAACAAAAACAAACAAAAAGAGAAGGAAGAGAAAGAAAAGAGAAAAAAAGAAAGAAAGAAAAGAAAAGAAAGGGAAAAAAAGCCCACCCAGAGTGGATTCTGGAACGATGCTGTAGGTGGCGCTGTTACTCCACTATTCCGCAGCCACAGCCACACCGCTCTTTGTAGCTCTGGCCGGGGCCGAACGAATGGGAGGCTGTTGTTCTCTATGTAACGTTTCAGTGTGGCTACCTTTTCCCAGTCGCCAGCCAAGGGGTCCGAAATACCTCAGGACTCCCAGCCCGCTGGGCTGAGCTTGCCAGGGCGATCGTGTTCCCTCGCTGGGCCCCCCACCTCTCCAAGACCGCTAAAAACAGCACGTGCTTTTCTCTTGTCCCGGGGCGCCGGCTGCACAGACCTGGGCGCGTTCACAGCTCAAAACCTGCACCTTCTGCCTCTCCAATATCCAATGCACGGTGCGATGTGTGTCAGTGCTCCCAGCACAGATCACCGGGGCTGGTTATTTCGTGGGCCTGTTCTTCCACTCCGTCCCGGCTCTGAATCCTCTCCTCCCGCCAGTGCACTGTGTTGGGGGAGTGCTCGGGTCCCGCCGGGACGTGGCTCTGTATCTTACCCGCCTCGCGGGGTGCCGAGTCCTCTCAGGTGCCGATGCAGGCTGTGTGCTGTCCTGTAAATTCTGGTCTGTCTTTTAAGAGTAGTTGTATTTGCTGTATTTTCATAGATTTATATAGTTTTGGGAGGAGATTTCCGCTGGCCTGCTCACGCCACCATCTTCCTGGAACAATGTGATCCTTTTACTTTGTGTCAATTCCTAGTAGTGAAATTCCTGCGTCAAATAGTATTTTTATTTTTAGTTTTTTGAGGAACTTTCATATTGTTTTCCACAATAGTTGAACTAATTTACATTCCCACCAGCAGTGTAGGAGGGTTCCCCTTTCTCCACAGCCTCACCAGCATTTGTTGTTCCTTGTCTTTTTGATGTTGGCCATCCTAACTGGTGTGAGGTGATAGCTCATTGTGGTTTTAATTTGCATTTCCCTGATAATTAGTGATGTGGAGAATCTTTTCATGTGCCTGTTAGCCATCTGAATTTCTTCTTTGGAGAAGTGTCTGTTCTTATCCTCCACTCATTTTTTAATAGGGTTATTTGCTTTTTGGATATTGAGGAATGTGAGTTCTTTATATATTTTGGATGTTAACTTCTTGTCAAATATGTCATTTACAAATATATTCTCCCATACTGTAGGTTGCCTTTTTGTTCTACAGATGGTGTCCTTTGCTGTACAGAAGCTTTTAGTTTGATGTAGTCCCATTTGTTCATTTATTATTTTGTTTCCCTTGGCTGAGGAGATGCGTTCAGGAAAAAGTTGCTTGTGTTTATATTCAAGAGATTTTTGTCTATGTTTTCTTCTAAGAGTTTTATGGTTTCAAGACTTACATTCAGGTCTTTGTTCCATTTCAAGTTTACTTTTGTGTATGGAGTTAGGCAGTAGTCCAGTTTCATTCTCTTGCATGTAGCTGTCCAGTTTTGCCAACACCAGTTGCTAAAGAGGCTGTCATTTCCCCATTGTATATCCATGGCTCCTTTATCATATATTCATTGTCCATATATGCTTGGGTTTAATATGGGCTCTCTATTCTGTTCCATTGATCTGTGGGTCTTTTGTTGTGCCAATACCAAATTGCCTTGATTAATGTGGCTTTATAGTAGAGCTTGATGTTGGGGAGCATAATCCCCCCAGCTTTATTCTTCCTTCTTAGGATTGCTTTGGCTATTTGGGGTCTTTTGTAGTTCCATATGAATTTTAGAACTATTTGCTCTAGTTTGCTGAAGAATGCCATTGGTATTTTGTTGGGATTGCATTGAATCTGTAGATTGCTTTAGGCAGGATGCCCATTTTGGCAATATTAATTCTACCTATCCATGAGTACTGGATGTATTTCCATTTATTTGGTGTCTTCTTTAATTTCTCTCGTGAGTGTCTTGTAGTTTTCAGAGTATAGGTCTTTCACCTCCTTGGTCAGGTTTATTCCTAGGTATTTTATTCTTTTTGATGCAGTTGTGAATGTAATTGTTTTCCTGATTTATTTTTCTGCTAGTTCATTGTTAGTATACAGGAATGCCACAGATTTCTGTGTATTGATTTTGTATCCTGCAACTTTGCTGAATTCAGTTATTAGCTCTAGAAATTTTGGGGTGGATTCTTCTGGGTTATTTATGTACAATATCATGTCATCTGCAAACAGTGACAGTTTAACTTCTTCCTTACTTAAATGTATTTTCAATAAAATCCTAGGCCTTTTCCACATGACCTGCTGAAAAACCAAGAGTGTCCCATTCTCTTTATTTATTTACTACATTAAAAATAATTTTATTCATGTTATATATAATTTATTAGTTGTAATACAAGATCTATATCCATTTAGACACTTTTTGAATCTTGATTCTTATCCTTTTGGCATTTACTAGCTTTCTCAATTTAAAAATAGCTGCACATTTAGTGATTTTTTTTTTAACTTGGTACATATTTCTCCAAGTCACTAAAGTTGTTGTGCAAGACAAGGGTTAGCACAGAACCATATGGAGGTCACTTGATGCCCTCCCCCACCTCCACCATGTGGGCTAGTAATTCAACTATCAGCCTCCCTTTGCACAATAAGACAACAATAATGAACTCTTCTAAGTATATTATCATCCAACCCATATATATTTCCACAATAATCTCAAAATATCAGGAGGGTCCTCTTAAACACACTGTTGAAATCAAGTGCCCACTTATTGGGCAATCTCTTAGCCTGCTAAGAAAAAGAAATAATTACACCCATAGCATATATTCCTCCTTTATTCAACAAAGTTTATTGAGTGCCTCCTTACATGATGTATTGTGCAGACTCTTGGGACAGAGGGAACAGCTTGCAGTCCCAGATGTAGGATGGAGCAGTGTGTCAGAGATTCAGTGGAGACCTGGATTTCCCACAGCAAGGGGAGCCAGGATGAGAGCCCAGGCCCCCAGGGTTTAAGCCTGGAGCTTCCCATTCAACAGCTGTCTTTGTCTCCTGGGTCCCTAATATTTCCTCCAGGAGGACATGCTGAAGGGCTCTCTTCTCTATTCAGAATGCACATCATCATTCTCTAGGCCCCCAACCCTCTGTCCAGGTCTAGGAGACTGGCAGCTCCCTTGTCCCATTAAGCATATAATTAGCATTATTTATCTGAAAGAAGAAAGAGCACTTAGTCTTCTATGAACGGCTTGAAATTTCTTAACGTCTCTACTGCTGCCTTCAGATCCAAGCCAGCACCCTTTTTCTCTTAGTCCCTGAAACAACTCCCAGTGTGTCTCCCCACTGCCACTCTCTCCTACACCCCCAGGGTCCCTTCTCTGCACAGCAGCCAGACGTTTCTAACCCTTAGGAACATCGGTGAGCTCAGATACCCTGCAGCTGGAACCTCCCTTGCTTTCCTGTAACACATAAAGTAAAACCCCAACTCCTTTCCATAGTACCATTTCTTTTGTGTCATTCCAGGAGGGAAAGGTTACACTGTTCCATTTTAAGTAAGCAATGCCACTGCACGTAAAAGCAGCAGAGGGTCACGTGTTCCATTAAGGCTGGTGATAATCAGATGAGCTAGTTTTTTTGTCACCTGAATCTGATGAGAGGGAGGTGGTACATCCATGCTGTTTGGTCCTTTAGGTGGCACTCACACAGTCCCCTGCTCACGAATCCCCTTGTTTGAGGTCAAGATGTGTGTCTGAGGCTCAGGCTGGTGACAACTGACCTTTCACTGTGAGTTTGTGAGGTGACGATGGAGTTTGGCTAGGAAATGAGCCACTGTCCGGAAATGGTCCCTTGCATATATGATCACATATAAGTGATTCTTTAAAGCAGAAAAATATAATGAATTTGTAAATGGCCTGTATTGGGGGACTAGGGCTGTTGTAACAAAGCACCACAAACTGGGTGGCTTAAAAACTGCAGAAATGTATTGTCTCAGTTTTGGAGTCTAAAAGCCCGAGACCCAGGTGTTGGCAGAGTTGGTTCTTTGTGAGGGCTGGGAGGGAGGATCTGGCCCATGCTGCTCTCCGGCTGGTAAGCGCAGCGCCCAGGTCTCTGCCTTCGCCTTCGCCTGGCATTCTCTCTGTGTGTAGGTGTGTCTCCAACTTGCCCCTGTTTATAAGGACACCAGCCAGATGACCTCATATGAGTCAAATGACCTCATTTTAACTGGATGACCTCTGTAAATATTCTATCTCCAAGTAAGGTCACGTTCGGAAGTAGAGGGAGTTAGAACTTTTAGGGGACACAATTCACCCCATAACATAGTTTATCATCACACCAGTATAATTCTTGTTAACACAAAGAACCAATGAGCCTTTGGTTTAAAAAAAAAAGGCAGTACACAAAGGTATAAGATTGTTGTGAGGTTTAAACAAAATAATGCATGTAAAGATTTGGTATTTTTACAGATGCTCAACTCACCTTAGTTCCCGTCCCTTCCTTTCCCTCCAGACCACCAGCCAGTCATAATCAGATGAAAAGTGTTAAGGGATTTTTTTTTTAAAGGTAAAATCATGACTCTCTTATGAGATGAACATACATTAAAGGTTTTATTTGATTCATTAATTAGTAAGAGAACCAGTGAGGTGTGAGTGGCTCAAGGAGAATTTAAAGCACAGATGGGCAATAGGAATATTATTGAAATAAATTTACAAAGAGGTGCAAAACTCCTCTATCCATACAATTCATTTGCATTTAGAGGTAAGAATCATTTACTTCAATTTTTTGAAGGCTAAAAGATTTGTAAATTATCTCAAATACAAATGAAAGGAAGAGATACCCAAAGGATGCACGAGACAGGACAGCCAGTAATTTTCTTTTTTTTTTTTTTATTTCAAAGAATTTCAACAACTTCCCTTGACAGAAGTGAATCTTAAACAAGTCAACCTTGCTTCCTTTTACTTTTCAAATAAGGAAATCATTGTCAGCAAAACTAAACTCATAAAGCTCCCATTTATGAAGCTGTTAAAAATAAATGTTTTTAAATCAGGCCAGCATCTCAGTTTGAAGGAATAAAAACAGTAATTAAAAGGTGGGGATGTACTGAGAAAAAGTTCTCTCTAGATATCTGCTAATGTCAGAGTCCCTGCTAGTAGCCACCTCCCCTACGAATGTGACTGTGCAAAATAGCAAAAAAGACAGCCTTAGTTCTCATGGTCCTTATACATCTCTCCCACTCCCATGCTCCTGAAGTGAGAACGAGCCCCAGAAGCCTTGTCTTCCTTCCCTTCTAGGGTTTCCTCTAGCCTAGCTCCTCCCACACTGTAACTTGGTGTTTATGAGTCCAGGAGAGCAGAGGCTGTGCCATACTCATTTTTGTATCCCTTGCACCTGGCACAATGTCCAGCAAATAGGAAAGCTCAGTTTATTAAATCAGGTTGGATCAGACTGGATTGAACTGCACTGCACTGCATTGCACTGATTGGATTGGATTGAATCAAATTGAATTGCTCTTTTGGTCCCAGCCCACAAAACCCAGCAGCGCTGCTAAAATGGCAGAGCCTTTTAGCCTCATTGCGAACTCAGCTTTCTTTCAATTACTAACTATCTCTTAACAGGCAATTGTGTAACATTCCTGAACAAGAGAATGTCAATTGTTTCCCCTTTGACTACACTGAATCATGTAAAGTTTGGAAAGCCACAGAGGTACCACTTAGTGGAACAAAGGCCTGCACAATTAATCCTATTTTCAACTACTAATTACATATTAGTGCTAAATAACAATTCCCTTCTCTCCTTGGGCATAACTGGTTATTGGATCTTTAGTGTCTCTAAAAGTGCCACCCTTCCCACCACAGAGGCTGAAAATTTTGTGGGAAAGAAACCCACGAATGGATGAGTTAGAGTCCTTACAGCCTTATAATGTAAATAATTGCCAGCAGTTGCAAAGTAGTGTATGGTTTGTAAAGTACTATTTTATACTACACATCATCTTGTTTAACTCTTACAATCATCCCACGAAGGGTGGATCATTCCCATTTTAAATATGAGGATACTGTAGGTCAGTGGGGTAAACCTAAATGGGTAGAGGCAGGGCTTTAGGCCTGGGTCATCTAACTCCAGAACAAATCTTTCTCCCCTACCTCACTCCTCTCTGGGGAGGATTAAGAGAGGGATGCTCACAGAATCATGGACCCTCGAGGTAAAAATGAGCCTGGTAAGCTCTTTATTTGAGTTACTATTGAAATGACCAGTGAAGTCATGAGCACATAATTGGTCTTAATTTTGCTTTTAGTCCTTGAGCATATATTGCACATCACCTACACCTGACTCTTAAGCACATCACGTGAATGGAACAGAGGACTGGACAAAAAGCAAGAGCTAAAGACTAACAATATGTAAACCTTAGTATTTGCTGGTCTTGTTCTGAGCATTTTACAAATACAACCTAATTTAATTCTCACAACAACCCTGTTTTACATAGAAAGAGAGGAAAGAAAATAATGGCTAGATCAAGGTTCAGCAAGCTACAATAAGTGAGCTAAATTGCCCACTGCCTGTTTTTGAAACAATATCCTTCAGAAATGAAGGGAAAATCAAGACATTCTCAGTTGAAGGAAAAACTAGAAAACCTGTCACCAGCACACTCACCCTAAAGAATAGCTAAAGGAAATTCTGTAAACAGAAACGAAATAACAATAGAAGAATCTTAGGACATCAAGAAGGAAGATACAACATTTCTCTGTATTTGGAGTAAATATATAAGCAAACTTTGGGTAAATACAATAAACTTTCCATCTCCTCTTTAGTTTTGCAACACAAAATCATAACACTGTCTGATGTGGTTCTAAATGTATTGGAGGAAATACTTAATGATATTATAAATAGGGGACTGTAAAGGACTATAAAAGGAAATAAAATTTCTATATTTCACTCAAAGTGGTAAAATAAAGACATAATAGACTGTTATAAGTTATATATAATGCAATACCTTGAACAACCACTAAAAACTGCTATCAAAGAGGCTCACTCAAAAAAGTATAGATAAATCAAATGGAATTCAAAGAAATGTTGATGTATAGGAAGGCAGGAAAAATAAAACAGAAAATAGAAAAAGAGAACAAACAGAAAACAAGAAATAAAAAGGCAGATTTATGCCCTAACATATCAACAATAGCATTAAATGTAAAGACTAGATACACCAATTAAAAGACAGAGATTAGCAGAGCAGATTTAAAAACACAACTCAATTATATGCTGCCTAGGACTGCAAGGGCAATGATAAAGGCAGGTTGGAAGTAAAAGGATGGGAAAGACTGTATTCATTTTCCAATGCTACTGTGACAAATTACTACAAACTTAGTGGCTTAAAACCACACAAGGTTTTTATCTTAATAAATTCAACTCCATTTAAATTAAGAACTTTTTTTCTGTGAAAGATCCTATGAAGAAGATAAAAAGACAAGTTACATACTGGGAAAAATATTTGCAAACTATGTCTGACAAAGGGCTAGTATCTAGCATATATAAAGAACTCTCAGAACTCAGTGGTAAAAAGAAAGAAAAGAAAGAAGAGAAAAGAGAAAAGAGAAAAAGAGAGAGAAAGAAAGAAAGAAACCATGAAAGGAAGGAAGGAAGAAATCATAAAAGAAAGAAAAAGAAAGAAATGAAAGAAAGAAGAAAGAAAGAAAGAAAAAGGAAGGAAGGAAGGAAGGAAGGAAGGAAAAGGAAAGAAAGAGAGTGGGGGAGGGAGGGAGAGAGAGAGGGAGGAATGGAGGGAGGGAGGGAGGGAGGGAGGGAGGAAGGAAGGAGACCCAATTAAAAAATGAGCAAAAGGCGTGAGCAGACATTTTGCTGAAGAGGATATACAGATGGGAAATAAGCACATGAAAAGATGATCAGTATCTTTAGCCATTACAGAATTCAGATTAAAACCACAAGAGATATCACTACTACATTAGTCTGGTAAGGCTGACATAAAAAATAACACAGACTAGGGGACTTAAATAGCAGAAATTAATTTCTTCACAGTTCTGGAAGCTTCAAGTGCAAGATCAAAGTGCCATGCAGGTTGGTTTCTGGTGAGACCTCTCTTCTTAAGCTTGCAGACAGCCATCTTCTCACTGTGTCCTTACATGGCTTTTTCTCTACTCTTCTCTTATTCAAGAGTGAGCTCTTTAGAACCTGTTCCTCTTTTTATAAGGATCAGCCCTATCTGATTAGGGCCTCACCCTTATGACGTCATTTAACCTTAATTACTCCCTAAAGCCCTATCTCCTATCTCCAAACATAGTCATATTGGGAGTCAGAGCTTCAACATATGAATTTAAAGGTAAATATAATACAGTCTATAACAACTAGGTACCTATCATAATGGCTAAAATTTAAAATACTGAGAACGTCAAGTGCTGACAAGGATGCAGAGGAACTATTACTCACACATTGCTGCTGAAAATGTAAAATGGTACAGCCACTTGAAAAAAAACCAGGCAGGCTTCTTAAAAAACTAACTACCATGTGACCCAGCAATTGTCTTCATGGACTTTTATCCCAGAGGAAGAAAGTAGAGTTCACACAAAAACCTGCTCACAAGTGTTTATAGCAGCTTTATTTGTAAAAAACAAAGAACAGAGGCCTAGACGTCCTACAATGAATGGTTAAACCAACTGTGCTGCATCCATACCACGGAATATCACTCAGGCAAAAAAATGTACAAATTATCAATACACATGATCTGGATGAATCTCCAGAGAATCATGCTGAGTGAAAAAGGCAATCTCAAATGGTTTCAGATAGTATGATTCTAATTATATAAAATTCTTGAAGTCACAAACTTACAGAAATAGAGAACAGATTAATAGTTGCCAAGGAGGGTTGGGAGCCGAAGAGAAGTGGGTGTGGCTATATCCTTGTAGTGATGGAAATGCTCTGTATCTTGACTACATCAATGTCATATATCCTGGTTGTGATATTACACTGTAGTTTTGCAATATATAACCACTGAAGGAAACCCGGTAAAGGGTACATGGGATCTCTCTGTACTGTTTCTTACAGTTGCATGTGAAATCTACAATTATCTCAAATAAAAAGTTAAACATTTTGATGAAATTTTTTTCATTAGGCCTTCATAGGCAAGTTAAGAATAAGTCCTTGTAATTGTCTGGTCTACAGTTTTAAAGGTGCTCTCACATCCATCATTTCACAGAGTCACTGGTTCATTCATTCATGAATGCATGCCTGTAATCCTTTAAAATAATTCTTTCAAGCATTGTGACTGGGCTCAGATTGGTTAAAATTCTGATACTTCCTTCTCTCAAGGAGCTCACAGTCTTTTTATCCTCACCAACCACATGAGTTCAAGGCAGGTAATATCATTGCTATTTTAGAAATGAGAAAACTGAGGACCAAAGGTTGTGTGATTTGTCCAAAGTCACGAATTAGTTCACTGTGGGGCTGGCAGTAGACATGGGGTCTCCTCCTTGTGTCATGTTCTTTCCCTGCTTCCTACAGCAGAGCAGGATGGTGAAGAACAAAGGCTTTGGAATCAGACAGACAGGCTCTGCTCCACCAGTTATCAGCCGTGTGCCCTTCAACAAGTTCTTTAATCTCTTTATGCCTGTTTCTTCATCTGTAGGATAGGGATGGGAATAGCTCCGATCTTGTAAGATTTTGTAAGACTTCAATGGGTTAACACATGCAGTCCACTTAAAATGCCTAACATATGCTTTCTTCCTCATTCTCTCCCCTCCTCTCTCTTTCTTTTTTTCCTCTTTTTCTCTTTTCCCTCCCTGCCCCACTTTCCTTCTTTCTTTTTTCTTTCTTAAATGAGACTGGGCTGCAATGTCTCGTTAACTGCTTTTCTCTCCTCCCTGCGTTGTAGAGACTCTGAGAAAAGGAATTGGACTCCTCAAGCCATGTTCTACCTGAGGGGGGCACAGGGACCCTTCATCTCCGACCAGCGCAGGAAGAAGGACCTCGCCCACCGGCCACCGCCGGAAAGACGAAGCCCAAGCCCCCAGCTACTAACTTTTCCTGAAGCAGCCCCTGTGCTGACGGCCCCCTTGCAAACCCACAGGAAGTTGGAGAAGAAAACTGAGTAAATGAGATTCGTAGAAGAGAGTCTGCTGCACTGGTGAAAATATACCAGATTACACTCAATTGCAGTTCTGTTCTCGTCGAAAACGTGGACCATGTGAAGAAAACCCTTGGATTCTTTTGACTTTATTTGTACCCTTAGGACCATGCACAGCTCGTTTTATTCTTTCAGAAGCAAAAGGAGTGTAGAGAGTTCTTAGCTGAGAACATCATTGCCTCAGATCTGTTTGGATTACCTTGTGTCTTACTCCCAAACCTTTTAGAGCATTTATAATAAGCCTGAAGCCTGTTGGAGCGTTTTTCCTTTCTGTTACAAGTATCCATCTTGATCTAATAATTCTCAGTTGTTTTTTCATTCTGTGAACCCGCTTGCATTGTCTTGTCAGTCAGCAGTGAATCCCATCTCCTTTTTCCCCTTTTCCCATCTCCGTGGAGAGTGAGCGGAAGCATGGCAGGATGGGGAGCAGAGTGTGGTTCCCATAGTAGTTGATCCAGGAGACGGAGTTGTTAGGACAGGAAGCGGGAAGGGGTGACAGGGAAGAAGCCCTGTGATAAGAACATTTCAGTGTGGTTGCTGAAAGGGGACAATCGATCGGCGAGGCTGGTGGAGGTTCCATGGCCAAGAGCTCTGCCCTGTGCTCTTGGGGCATCTCCCTGAAGTCAGTTTACAAACAGGGATCTAAAAGTTACTGGGAAATAAGCAGATGAAGACACATCCCACTCCTGTGCATATTGTCCAAAAGGGACAAGCCAGTTTTTCAGAGGGAACCCATTGTTCATGGCTAAACAGATGCAAAGACTCTGCCAACTCTAACTGACTAGAGCTCTAGGCTTTATTTGACGCCAAAACATTACATAAGGCACCTTGATAATATAAGTGCACGATAATATGCCTAATGTTCTCCTTTTCAAAGTCAATTTGCTTCAATTCAAAACTATCTGAAAACAAAGTACATACACACACACACCCCTATGGCAAGCATACACAACATATTTATGTAGCATCACAATATGACCATCATGTTAATTATTTTTGGCCTAATTGAGTCACTGATAAATGTCATAGGTGAAAAGTATTGTTACTTCTCGGTGTCATCAGTATTTAGCCATTATTTAGTAGTAGCTAAAGAATATCTATGTGGATGTCTTTGTAACTTGTAATTTTATTTTCATTTTGTTAAGTAGTGAAAACCCTGCTTATAAGATTTCTTCTGTGTCTTGTCTCATAATTGAATAATGAAACTATATTCAAGTTAATGTAACATTGATCTCTGTTGGAAAAATAACATGCAAAAAAAATGCCTAACATATAATAGCCCACTAAATGTCAGTTGACATTACATATTACTCTTATACCAAATAAGTAACATGAGAAAAATTATAATAATAGAGTAATAATAGGTCATACAAATATATGACATTTCTTCCATAAATCTCCCCACCATCATCAAACATCAGTTAAGATACACACATTGCAAAAAGGCAAATGGGTAGAAGTATTTATGATTTCTATTTGAGAGAATGGAGAAATGACATGCTTGGCTAGAGCCTCAAAATGTCCCAGTGATAGAATTGGGACTAAAGGTAAAAGGCCCTTTCTTTCTGAGTATTTTTAAGAAAATTTTAAAATAAGACCACACCCTTCTTGGCCACAAAGAAAAGCTATGTTGTCCATTTATCATTTGTATCTTGTAATCCTCTCCCTTTTCTTCAGCTAGTGACCATCTGTCAGGGTGTGCATATGTTTTAATGCAGGCAGATGGGCAAGGCATAAAGACGGCGATCAGTTCCCTCCCTCGATAATGCCCGTTTTTCACCTGTCCAACAATCATGGATTAATTATAAGTCTTGTCTTCCCAACAGGTGGTACCTGTGATCACATGACCATATCAGATCCACATCCAAAATCAGGCAGATAAACAATATATCCCCCGTTTCTAGTACAAATGGGCAGGTGTGGCCTTTACCAGACTGCTCTATGACTTGGTATTTCAGTGTCTAGTGTCTGTTGACAGAGTTGAGGCAGTTCTAAGCAGCCCCATTATGGAACGTCAACTTAAATTACACCATGCTAGGTCTAACATTCAAGGATTTGCCTGTTTCCAGGTGGGACACTGATAGGGTCCCACTGCCCCCAATGACCTTCCTGGAGGCACTTGGCACTCACCAGTGTCATTGGTGGCTTATGTCAGGGATTTTAAGATAGTTCCAATATCAAACGTTCCTGTCAGGGTCAATCACACAAAGTATCAAAACATCTACCTTTCAGCCTGCCCTCTTTTCCTCAAATCGGTGTAAAAATTATTTCACAAACCCTCTAATCTGATTTGAGATTCAGAAAATAAAGTCACCACAGTTTAACAGGCTCAAAGACTAGGAATGGTGGAGGCTCGATGTGAAAAGAAAACAAATTATTTCTCAGCCAAAAAGGCATATAGGATGTTGCATGCCAGGGAAAAGCACGTGTACAATGGTTTGACTATGAGCTCAACGAGCTGCTGGCTTCATGGAGAACCACTTTTACTTGAAAGACTGATAAACTACAGCCATCCACAGTTGGGTATTTGGCAGATATTTTCTTGAAAATGAATGAAGTAAGCCCATCATATCAAGAAAAACAACTGACTTTTAAAAAATCATTATCAAAAATTGAACTGTGAAATGAAAATTAGAATTTTGGAAAACTTGTATCTGCAGCAATGTGACTTCTATAAATATGAACGAGGAACACTGGGACTTGGGAGTTTGAATGAGATCCCTAAGGGGATGGTAAAGAAGAGGACTGAGGAACACCTTCCTAGAAGGTGGAGAGAGAATCTGTGGAGAGCAAAGGAGGTTAAAGACGAGGAGTCAGAAGTCGGGGAAAAACCAAGAGAGGGACATGAAGGCAAGAGAGGGAATTGGCAACACCGGAAGTCACAGAGAGCACGAGCAGCAGTTGTCTGTACAGAGGAGGGGTGTGCCAGACTAAAAAGTGGGAGGGTGAGGCTGGCAGTGGGGGAGACCCCAAAGGAATCAGG
Organism: Smutsia gigantea; assembly: GCA_032199065.1. Lineage (NCBI taxonomy): Eukaryota > Metazoa > Chordata > Mammalia > Pholidota > Manidae > Smutsia > Smutsia gigantea. The sequence continues at coordinate 642,676 of JAVSCE010012760.1, read as the reverse complement.
AAGGACCATGGGCTAACCCTGCAAGGATGGGATACCATTTCTGAGAAATGTTGAGACATCTGGCTCTTGCATCAGAAAGGGAATTGGGATGGTGGCCTGTAGAACAAGCAAGATCAAGTGTGATGTTTTTCTATCCTTACTGGGTATAGGTCAGGGGAGACCCAAAGCTAAGACTGGACTTCAGGTCTTTCTCACTTTCAGGATTGGATTCTTCTTGGATTCAGAGCTGTGCCTCTTGCTTCTAGTATCTCAAACAAATTTTGCAAAGCCCATTATTTGCAGCTTTGAAATTAGTTAATAATTAATATGTTAATCTTCCACTCCTTAGTTGCCTTCTGAAGAAATAATCTTAAATTCAGTGTAAAGGTAGAACAAAATGTATGATCCAATTAAACTGGACTTGCATCTGCTTAAGGCCCTTCAGCAAGAGGGTTACGTGAAAAATAAACCACAGTTCTGCCTTCCAAAAGCCTTGATTGCTAATGCGGGTTCTCACTGGAAATCGCCCCTGAGTTTTCTCATAAGAACCCTGAGGAGTTGTTTCTCAAACCATTTATACTGAAGCACCAGGATTTTCAAATGTCCAATACATCATGGACTAATACTTTAGTAAAACTGCCATCCAAATAAGTAATTGGAAAAATGAAATTTAAAAACACATATAATAGAAATCCAATTTTTATTATTAGATTCAACAAAATTAAATTTCACTAAATATCAGAACTAGAATAACATAGGAAATATAGAATATACATAACGTACATACATGAAAAATAGAATTATACATATTGAAATTATGGATATATGTGATTAACAAAAATAATCATTATTATACTTGTAAATTTTGTCATTCAGTAATTATAACAAAATAAATAATTATGAGTAAAATAGCATTATTACCTATATGTTTACTTCTATATTAAACTTCTATACTCACACTTTAAGCAAAAATATAACAGTAGAAATACTTGAAATGTTTGATGTAAAAAACAAACTTGTTTCTTCCTTATTAACTTATTTAGTCTAGGTTAAATTGACAACACATTACTCGCAGGGAATAATGTCTACCTAAACTCTTGCTATAGTTTGTTTCAGTAGCACTCATAATAGAGAAATCAGTCTGCCTGAGGTCTCATGATAGTATGGGAGAGGAGATTTAAAGTAATTTCAGGGAGCACATTATACTCATTTTTAACTTTATACAAAATTAGGCCAACAATGATGTACTTTCAAAATCCATCTTCAACCCTTCAATGGGTACCAGTTCCAATAAAGTTGAGGTGCAATTTAAATTATCTTTTGATAAAAGAAATGGATGATAAATCTATGAATTGCCTCAGCATGGGTCTTCACTTGATGGAAAATAACATTTTAAACCATAGTTCCAAATTTGACAAGTATACAGTAATAACTTTTTGCTGATGTGCAGTTACAGATCATCACTTCATTGGTAACTGTTGTTACATTTACGTTATGGAACATGCCCTAGCAATCTGTAGAAAATCGGTTCTTCCAAGCTCCCGCTTTTTTTTTAATGCCCTTAGATCTTACCTGCCTTTGCAAAAATAAGCTGCATTACCTCCATGCATGGAAGTATTATGATAGTTAAAATTAACAAAATGTCAGACAAATAAACAAGGCTGGTTACCCAAGCCACATCTTTTAAAAGTTGACCAAAACGGCTTCTCATCTTACATAAACACTCAGAGTTCATTTTTATAGTCTTGCATTTTCTCAGCTTTTCATAAATTTTTAAGTTACAGTTGATAAAATAGCCTAATAGTGCATGTTGTAATGTGATCTTTTTGCACAAGACTTGCATGCAGCTGGTCCACATTCTGTTTAACGACACAAGTCCACTTGGGTAGTGCAGCATTGTCCAATTTCCGCAAAAGTCTCTAAATTCTTACTCTCGATTTTTGCAGTTAGCTTAACATGGACAGATAAATGGTTCACAGTGCTGCCAAGCATGGGGACACTGGTTTGACATCAAAACTTTCTTAGAGTCTTCTTTAATCCTTTCTGTTTTCCCAGAGCTCAACTCTCTCATCTTCTCTATCTCACTACCTAACTTCTGTCATATTTCTTCCCTCTCTGCAACTCCAGCTACCTTCTCAGTTAACTGCTCCCCATACCTTCAGCCATTCATAATTCTTCTACTTCCCCCCAGCTCAGCAAAGCAAATAAAATGCCTTCCTCTGGACCCACTGGGGTTTTTTGGCAGGGATGGAGGGTAGGTGGGTGTAGTAACTTGATGGAACAGTGTTTAGCCATTAAAAGAAACAAAAAGTGTCCAGTAAAATTATAGTGTTTACCTTTGGGAGGTGATCTTCCTACTTTATGTATTTGATATTTTTAAAAACAGTGAGTGTGTATTTTCCTTTTAAATATAAAATAATTTAGAATGATACAATTCAAAAAACATGTTTGAGTGCTAACCATGTGCTATGAGGTGTGCTAGGAAAATCACAGACGGATAGATTTGATCACTGCAAAAGTTAAGGGAAAAAAAATCATCAGGACTGAAATAGAAGAATGAGCCAAAGATACAATCAGGCCATTCATAAAAGAAGAAATGAAAATATTCAAATACACAGGGAAAAAGAATGTTCATCTTCGGTCATCAAAGAAATACCAGTTTAAATTAACTTGAGGTGACACTTTCATCTCTAAATTATTGGAAATGTCCAGCAATCGTATCACTTAACGCTCTGGAGATTGGGTGAGGCTGGTGCCCCCAGAGACTGGGAGGCAGTGTAAACCGCAACAAGCGTTTACACTTCAGAATCTCTTCAGGTCTCCACATGTGTTTATTAAATGCCCATTTATGCTTTTGTCATGGAACAGAATTCCCACCTTCTGCAACCCAAACCATTAACGAAATGTAATCTGATCTCCCGTCAGCTGAAAATTGACTTCCTGTATTCTGTAATGCTTCTAGCCACGAACTTCATGCTATTTTGACATGTTACTTTTTGAAATGATGTCAAGAGAGTCTGGGATCTTTTATTTCCTGTATTTATCAGTAAATCTATGACAGGCATAAAGGTGGTCAGAGAAACCTGTCGAAACGCTCCACTTGAAATCTGGGGACCAGATTGCATGTCATGGTGATTAAAATTGTCAGTTAAATATTGCCCAATATCCTCCTTTGTAATTCTTGCAAAACAGGAAAGCCCCAGGTTCTGTGAAGAAATTAAAAGTAGTAATAGAGCCATCTTTCCGCCAAAGCATTTAAGAAAGTCATTTCTGGAATTCTGGCCTTTTGGACGATTTGGATGACAGTGTTTCATAAATAACTTTGTAAAGTCTGCCCTCTACTGTACTCTACAGTAAATGCAGCCAATATTCATAGATTCATGTTTGAGATGAGATCCTGAATATTTTGTCTACCATTTACAAGCAGCTTCAAATATGCCAGGAAATGAATAGACACCTTACATGCTTGTCCCACTGGATATTAATTATCGCTCTATGAGGTAAAGAAAGTACTATTAAATTGCTCTTCCTACTTCTCATTGAGGAAACATGCTCAGAGAGGTTAAGTAACCTTGCCAAGGATGCACAGCTGGGTAAAAAAAATTCCTGGATTTTAACCCTTATCTGTCTAATGCTAAAGCTCATGGTGTTTCTTCCTTGTCTCAATGCCTCCAACCTGCTTATAATCTGACCGTTTATTAGGCAGATACATCCATATATTTATATCCATTATCAGTTCAGAGAGCTGTTTCAAACACACAAACACAAAATTGATCGCAACACAGAAAGAGAAGACAATGGCTCGTATGCTTTTTAGTCACATATAACTCTCCCTGGACAAGTGGGTGGTCAGGCCACGGCATCTAGGTGCTCCCAATGAGATGCATCACAAGGCTGGTGCCTTTCGGAGGATCGTCTGCTCCATAGGGTATGAATGTTTAAATACTGAGGACTGGTATTGCTGGAGGAATTGAGCAGAGCCACAGAAGACTGAAACCAAGCAATCTCACTCCCAGACTGTTTCCAGCCACTGCCAGATTGTTAGAGAACCAGGGAACTCTGACAATAACTTCCAGGCCACTGGAAGGGTTAATCACCTGGCTGATGTGCCCCTGCCCCGGGCATCCAGTGGGTTCCCTCAATGATTCACTTCCAGTCCCCCAGGGGTGCCAAAGAGAGCAGCTGGGAGGTCTTCTCCAAAGGGAGGGAGAGGGAGAGGGTGGGGGTGGACTTTCTGTGATTTTTGCAACCAGGAGGATCCGGCTTAACATCGGTGTAAGTGACCGGGTTATATGTGTACCGCCTTCACCTAATAAAGGAGGGCTTTTTATTGTCTTTGGAACTTGGTTGGCAAATGTTTGAAACATGTCACCATAGAAACAATGTTAGGTTCTAGCCATCCACAAAATTCATTTATCATTGCGTGTTATTCTTCGTTTAATGTACCTAAAACATCACACTGTTGTGACCGAAGCATATGCGAAATGTTTCTGGAGAAAACCTACTCAGGTTTCCAACTCCAGACCTTAGGATCCTCCTGTGTCATCTGTCACCCTGCTGCATCTGCTGGGCAGGGACAGAGGGACTCTCCCAGCTCTAGGACTGGCAGAAACTGTGGTGCGCAGCGGTACCGAGGCTCCTCTCTTCCGCCTAGACGTACACCTGAACTACACTTCCCAGCCACCCCTGCAGTTAAGTGAGGACTCGTGACCAGGCTTTGCACAGTGGAATATGAACGGAAGTGATGCAGACCACTTACATTCTGACCTGTTAAAAACTCCTCTAACATGGTACTCAACCCCTTTCTCCAGCTTCTGGCTGCACGAAGAGGCCGCCAATGCCCCTAGCAGGGGGAAGCCTCAGGATCAAAGAGCTTGAATCACCGCGGAGGTCCCTCACCCTGCCTATTGCTAAGTGAGAATAAATGTATTCATTATGTTAAAAGACTGGGGCTGTTCATTGTTGCAGTTAGCGTCTGACTAATTCAGAGAGCATGGTTACCTCTGTGTCTCCTGACCCCAGAATCCCTCTCCCCAAGTCCCTCGGGACCATTTCGCCTCACACAGCCATCTGGTGACCCAAAGTCTCCCATATCTACGCTTGACTGTAGAACTCCAGAGTATCAGATTACTTCTCCCTTTTTCCTTTGATATAACCCATTCAAGTAACCAGTCAAGCATAAAACTGGAGGGGTTAGGTGACATGAGAGTGGAAATCCTTTCCAAAGGTGTCAACGAGGCTCTTGGCCTGGAAATACCACTCGTGGGAATTTATCCTGAGGAGATTAATCAGCAGAAATAAAAAGATGTTCATTGAAGCATTAAGCATACTAACAAAATAATTAGGACCTGCCTTCATATTCAGTCATGGAGAAAAAAGTTAATACATTATGATCAATTCACTTGACTAAACGTTATAAAGTAATTAAACATGACAATTAGGAAGTCTGTAAACAAGATGGATATTTTATTAATGTTATGAGATTGTGTTTTTACAATAGCTAGCACTTTGTAAAATTACATATGCATGTGGTCAAGACAGACAACAAAAGATCACAATTGATTTATCAGGATGCTCAAAATACAGGCCTACTTTTTCTTTCATTTTGATAACTGGTGATGCATTTATAGTCTCTTTATGCATAAAATTAAATTGGGCTTTTTCTGAAATGATATTAGTTATGGGCTAGATGAGATGATTATCAAATCAAAATAATTCATGGAGCATTAGTTTTCCAGTAGGTATTTACATCTTATAAGGATGTTTCAAACTGATAGAAAATACGGGATATAACTTCAGGTAGGGAGACCTGCTCTTTTTGGCTTTTATTTCCTGGAAATAAAAGTCTCTGGGTCACTGGGACAGAAATAAGATTCAAGGATCATTAATTTGCCTGCACTACTTCAGTGAACATTCAATAATGTGGAAAAAGAGAAAGTTCTAAGTTCTCAGTCCAGCCAATGAGACTCAAAAAGGCATTTTCTGCTGTTCAGGAAAACAGAAATATCTTTCTAGATATTTTAAGCAGAAAGGGCTTTCGTCCAGAGAATCTGATGCTTGCTGAACAATTGAGAGGAACTGAAGGAGCAAAGTCCAGAAAGAGCTCTGGCCAGCTCTGGGACTTACGGCTACATCTCAGAAGCAGGAAGCCACAGAAACCAGGGAAAAGAGGCAGTGACCACAGCTGGCTGCAGCCCTGGGGTCAGGGGCTCACAGAGAGAAGCCCAGACCTTGGAAACGCCTTGTACCTGCTAAGCCGCACGTCTATTCATCACTGCCAGAGGAGCGATGCGATGCCCCCACCTATTTTCTGCAGTCCAAATCTTGCACAAGTACCACTGATTAGTGGAATCTAACACAGAGACCTGGTGAGGGATTCTGGGATATTCTAGTACTCAGGCTTCCAGCCCTCAAAGGGGAAAGTAGACAGATGGGGAATGGTGTTGAGCTGCCAATAGATGATGTAGCATTAACAGTCCTGGCAGCAGGAAGAGCACATCTCCAACCTCTCCCACCCAAGAGTAGTTCAAAGAAAGCTTTCTTGACATTCAGGACCTTAAAATAAAAGCCCATTACTTGGATCTAGTTCTCAGACAGAAAATATGGCATACCCTCCCCCTTCTGTTCCCTTCCTATTAGTCCAGGGGTAAAACTAGGGCTGCTGGATCTTCTCATGCAGAAAATAGTGGATGCAAAGGCAGATGTTCCTCTCTGGACCCATCCTGGCTGGCTGATCACGATGGGGTCACTGACACCAGCTCAAGACTTAACTGGAAAAGCAGGGCCAGTCTGATCCATTGTCTGTTAGGCAGCTGAGAGATTTCAGCCGCAGTGGGCCCTACTCCTGGCTTGATTTGAACAACCGGCTAGTCCTTCGAACCCACACTTTTTCAAATCAGAGGTGGGGATGGGGGTATATCAGGTTAGTCAGTGCTTAGCCAAGGTTGTACTCAGAGGTGATGGCCGTTGCCTCAAATTGTCAGTTTATCTTTGATCCTTCTTAGAAATACTCAGATGCTTTATCAATAACATGGACCAATATCATTGTAACTAATATTCCTGAGCGCTTATTTGTACCAGGTAAAGTACTAAGTATTTTACATGTGTTTTATCTCAGTAATTTTGGAAACAACCTTAAAATAGGCACTATTGTTATACATTGGAGAAAAATGGAAACTAGGAAAATGCCCAAGATCCTGTAGCAAGTAGTGGAAGAGCCACTCCGGAATTTCACTGATCTTTTCCTAATTTATGCAGCAGGAATTCTGGTTCTCTTCACTTCCCACATGCACTGGCCTGGCAGGGGCATTCCAAAACATAGTGCAGTGGGAGCTTGGTGCTTGCTGACTCTATCCGGTGAGGCACTCAGGAGGAAAGTTACTAACAGGTTACTAGCAGGGAGATGCATTTCTCTGGGCTCTAAAGGGGAGATGGTTCCTAAATTCACCTTATCTTATTCTAGACTAGGAGCCCCAGCAAGGAGACAAGAAGCCAGTCTCTGTCCAGCCCAGGTAAAGTACAAAGACAACTGTGATTGTGATGTACTTCTTGCCTTTGAGTCCACCCAGACTCAATGGAATTTGAAAGGAATTCCCAGTGCACTAGAAGAGGAGGTGTTAGATCAGGGAGTCTGAGCATGCAGCCCTCCACGTCCCAGAGCCTTCCCTTGTCCACTCAGGCACCATGAGGAGGGGTGTGGTGCCACTGTATTCCTACGCTTCTCTCCCTGCTCCAGCCACATGCACGCACATTGTACCTCCTCAGCCCTGAAGGGGGCTTGCCCAGAGCTTGGGGTGGAAGGCCCTGCACTGCACACCTGCAGGAGGTGACAGTCCCGTCCTAGTCCATGGGCATGGAATCCGCATGAGTCATGCAATCCTAGCCTGGCCCTGCTGGGGTGAACTCATTCAGTGAAGCATCCAGACGGCCAGCAGACCGGCAGCCACACACAGCCTTCTGCCCTTGGCTGTCCTTGCAGACATGTCCATAATCCTCTCTGGAACTACATCCCATGGAACAGAGAGCTCCCTTCCAAGGAGGAGCCCTGGACCAGCAATGAGAGCCTGGCGGCAGAGTGGCTGGCTGACTCGATGTCCCATGAGAAATGATGAAAGGCAACTTGATGTTCTCCCACCAATTAGAGATGGAAGAACAAAAATCTCATTCTCACCCTCAAATGGAGAGAGGAACCCAGGTATGGATGGCCTAGTCTTTCTCTCCCAGGTCAACGATAGGCCAGAAATTTGCCCTACATCACCTGAAAACGTGAGGCCTTTTCTGCATCAAGGGTCTGCGAGCTGCACCATGTCCCCAGGACACAGCCTTGGAAAGGCAATCAGTGGAGGCAACTCCCCCTGGCTGTCCTGGGGTGAGAGTCATATACTGATGGACACAAAAATAGAATTAGGTTCTCTGCCTGCCAAGGTTTGTACCAAAGACCAGACCAAGTGGAATTATTTGTGCTGAGTATCCAGAGGCAGTGGAACATCCAAGCAAGGGAAGCAAAAGCAGAGGGTCTGAGTGTCAGATGTGCAGAGGAAGATAATCATAGGTAACAGGCAGGGGATTAGGAGCAAGGTGAGGAGCAGAGAAGGGTGGACAGGAAGCTCAGGCCTGAAGTTGTGAGCACTGCAAAGAGGGGAGAGAGCAGTGGGTGCTTCTGGGAGGCATGGGCTCTGCCGAGCAGGGCCAGGCCTGGCCATTGGAGAGGCATGCGGTGGTGACACTTGCCTCTTCTTTTGCATCCCCACCTTCCCTGCATACAGCCTGCACCCCAGACTGAACCCACCATGCTCTCTCCTGCTGCCCCACCATTCCCTCTGCCTAAGTGCCTCTGCCCCTTGTCTGCCTGCTCAGCTGGTTCCAGCTCTGACAGGTGCTTCCTGATACTCCCCTCTCTGTCACCCCAGCCCAGTTAAGACTTCCTGCACTGTGTCCCCCCAACATGGCACAGACCTCATAATAGCAGCTATCACATTGTGTCATTATTTTAAATGCCTGTCTCCCCTGCTAATCCATGAGCTCCCTGAGGCAAGGACCATGTTCTAGTCATCTTTCCACCCCTTGCAAGAAGCCCGACATAATAGGTGTTCAAAAAGTCAAGTGAATGAATTAAAAAAAAAAGAAACTTCCTCAGATTCAACTGAAAAGGCAATCGCAGTTTAATTGTGCAATTTCCATTGTGTCGTCTTTGAAAAACAGTCTCACTTTTCCTCCTACTACAGATGACTCATTCCTGGGGCAGATAATGCATTTCTGAGGTACAGAACTTTACTACATCAAATCTTTTGAAAATCCGTTTATGAACACCCTTGTCTAAAGGCAAAAATGAGACAAGTTTTCATGATCCCTCAGCTCAGTGTGGAGTGTTGATGTTTCAGGACCCCTTTGATTACTGCAAAGCGTCAAAAGAGGAATGGGTGGGTAAATAATAAAAATAGCAGTACCAACACTGGCTACGTGTATTGAGTACCTAATAAATGGTAGTGAATGTTGGACATTTGGCTAAGGGATTGGTGTCTCTTAGCTCATTCAATCCACATATAGAGCCTTATGAGGTGGGCATGATTGTTTCCATTCAGATGATAAAACTCAAAATCAGAAAATGTAGATAACAAGGAGGAAAGTGGCCAACACAGGATTTGTACTCAGGTATATCTGAGTGCAGAATAGTGCTGTTTACATCCATGTCCTTATTTCTTCGCGAAGGAGTAGTGAAGGTGCACACTGAACTTGGATGCTGGGTTTTGACAAGACAGTGTGACTGCGGGGACCCCACACAGCACATCTGCCCATACGTCCCGGACAGATGTGGTTTCCAACGGATGGAGCTGAAGACAAACATCTACCGCCCATGAAACGCACACGGCAAGCAGCCAGCTCCATCGCTGCCCCTCTCTGTCCTCCCACACTTAAGGGCATAAAGACCTTTTCTGCTAGGAGCAAAGATTCTAGCTCACTGCTTAATTACAACTTACTGCTCCTTGTCCCAGCAGCACCATGACAACAAGTAGCTCGGCACAAGAATCAAAAAGGAGAAGTGTTGCCTAGCAACAGAGTAGTAGAAGGAGCTTCGGGATTCTGGAGACCTGAGTTCTGGTTCTGGTTCTGACTGCCTGGGGCTCTGTGGATAACACCAGATCCTCTGAGCCTCCACTTATTGTCATCTGTAAAATGGGGATGCCAACAGCCTTACAGCATTGTTGCTATGCTCATGTAAAAAGTAAATCATCACATGCATGTAGGATTATTGTCAGGATTATTATTTTAGGGAGAAAAACATGCACATGGATTAAATCAGAAAGGGAAAATTTTTTTTAAAGGACTTACTAGCTTACATGACTGACTTCAGCTACTCTCTAACGAATGTAAATTGGTAGAACCTTCTGGGAAGGTCATAATATCAAAGTTTAATTATAGGTACCCTTTGACTCGGCGACTTCCCTTCTGGGTAATACCTGCATATGTTCATAAAGAAAAGCATACAAGGTGAAAAACTGGAAACCACCCAAAATGTCCAGTAAAGAGGGACAATGACAGAGCAACACAATGGAACACTGTGCAGAAGTTACAATAATGAAGCAGGTCTTGATTCCTCAGCATGGAGAGATTTCCAAAATAAAGTGTGTAGTAAAACGGAAGGAAGACATGGGCACCCAAGCACATCATCTGTAAATATACATAGGCAAGTACATCTCAAAGAGCCTCAAAGGATCTGTAACAAAGTATTAGCGGCAGTTATCCACTTTTTGCCTTTCCCAAAACAGGCTGTAAATGCTTTGGCCTCCCTACTTACGCACAAGCCCTTCTATCTGCCTGAAATAGTTCCTAATCCTTTCCTCCTGTGAGCCCCAGCTGGTCCTTCTCTCTGACGCCCTCCATCTTCAGCTGGTGGACTTCACATTTCCCTCACGGGCTACGTTGTCTCTATCATGACACTGGCATTTTAATTATTTGTTTGTCTGATTCCCCAACTATATTACGAGATTCCTGGGGAGAAAAATCACATCATTCATCTTTATTGCTCCAGGGCCTCCTCGGGGCGTTGAATTAAAACAAGCGGCTTAAGCATTGCAAGAAATAAGAATAAAGAAGTTCTGAGCCCTTTTTCCCAAAGGCACCCTCCTAAGCCATGCCTTTGCATCCGTTCATAACTCAGAAGGTGTGCTGTGGAGGAAAGAAGGAAGTTATGGATAGGGGGAGAGCCAGGTAGAAACTGAAACGAACAAAAATCCGAAGGAATTGACGTGGGCAAGCCATTCTCCTCACCATCTGGACAGCAGGTGGCGCAAGTGACCTAGCTTTCTGGACCATCCCGGAAGAAGTCTCGAGGTAAGATTTTGGGAAAACTGGGGAGAGCATCACCCTGAGCCTCTTTTCCTTGACCTTCTGTGCTACGAGGCATACAGGCAGACAGCTGTGTTCTTCCTTCAGATTTCAACTCCGTGGTGCCTGGCTTTCAGCCTCTGTGCACTACCCTCACTATAGCCAGTTTGGTTCTTTGAAAACCCACCTTCCTTGTTGGGGAAAATGAGCGTTTCTGTTTCCACAAGTGGCTGTGAATATTAGCAAAATATTGCCCTTTAAAGAGCAATTTGGCAGTGCCTAGGAAACGGAGAACACTTAGCAGAAGAGACAAACAGTAACTTAAGAGTTACTTAAAAATTTGCACTGCAATTATGGATGGGATGTTTAACACTACATAAATTTCCTCTCCTGGGGGCAATTGATTAGTCAATTATTTTAACGGTAGATAAGCAAACAAGTTACTGCTGACTATAGTAAGTGTTCAATTTTTTATGTTAATTAGGGTAAGGTAGTTACTTTTGTAAATTTGGTGGTTATTGTTATAATTTTATGTGATGGGTTTATTTGAGGCAAGTACAGGCATGCAAGTACATAATAGCAAGATGGGCTAATTAAATACTGTGCTGTTGCTGGGGAGGGTTGTAGATTTTCTTATTGTGCAAACTACATTTATTTTTCCAGCAAATATTTATTAATCACTACTATTTCTGCAAAAACTACTTATGGAGTGACCACCACATGCCAGATCTGTTTCAGGTCCTAGGAATAAAACAAATCAGTGACAAATTCTCCGCCCATGTGGAACCATCAATCTAGTGAAGGAAATAAATAAATATATGGCAAGTGGTCATAACTGCTGTGAAAAAGAATAAAGCTACACAGAATGAAGAGGGATGGAAGCTGTGATTTTAACTAGGGTGCTTAAGTTCTATATTTATGTGCTGGACAGTCAATGTTGATTAAAATCATACATGATTCCTGCCCTCTCCCATCCCGTGGAACTCTAATGTCAGTGGGAGAGAAAGCCTCTACTCAAAATAATGACACTTATAATTGTCTATTGCTCTTAGTGCCATGAAGAAGTACATGCATGATGTTATGAAACCTTATTAATGGAAAATGTTACCTCTTTGGTGAGGTCAGGAAAGATTTCCTGACAAAGTGATGCTTGCACTGATATGTGAAGCATAAGCCAGGGATGTGGAGAATATTCCAGGCAGAACTGCTGTGCAACGGCCCTGGGGCACAGGGGAACAAGGGTGAATGGGGAAGGGGAAGAAGGCTAGAGTGGCTAGAGAAAGGGGAATAAGATGAGGGAAAGATGAAAGGAAACCTATAGGCCATATTAAGGGTTTTATCATTGTCCTAAAAAGATGAAGAGTCATCATGGGTTTTAAGCATAGGATGACATAATTAGATGACTGTTTGAAAAAGATGCCTACAGATGCTCTGTGGAGACCAGATTGAAGGGAGTCAGATTAATTATGGGATAGCCCAAACTATAGCAAAAGTCCTTGCAAATGAAAATGTTGACTTGAACCAGGGCATTGAATTGAAGATCAAGAGCAGTGGATGGATTTGAGAAACTTTTAGGAGGTAAAGAAATAGTCCTTGGTAATAAATAGAGATAGGATGTGCAAAATAAGGAGATAGCAGGAGACTCTTAGATTTCTGGCTTGTGCACCTTAGATGGACAGCAGTGCTATCCTCTAAGAGAGAGAAACTGAAAGAAGAGCAGGTGTGTGAGGAAGATTATGCATTTGGCCAGGGGCCTGTTAAGTCTGAGTCTCCTTTGCAACTTCCACTTGGAGATACCAAGTCAAAAGTTGGAATCCCTGAAACTCAGAGAAGAGGTCAGGTCAGGCAACATGAATACTCTACAGAGAACTGAAGCTGTGGGTAGGTTGTGATCACCTCGGAAGAAATTATAGAGTTAGAGGAGGAGAGGGACCTCAGCATTTGCTGGTGAGAGGAGCAGGTAGACCTGTAAAGCATACAGGGAAGCCAGGAGGAAACCAGGAGAACATTCTGTCTTTAAAGCCATGGGAAGAGTGTTCCCAGAAGGAGTGAATGGTCAACAGTGTCAGTAGTTGCAGAGAGGGCAGGTATGGATTTGATGACATGGAGGTCATCAGTGACCTAAATGGGAGCTGCTTTGGTGGCATTCAGGGCTAGCACCCTGCTTAGAGTGTCTGAGGGGACAGAAAGGGGAGGAAGGAAAATGGAGACAATAGGCAGAGACAACTCTTTGGAGGAGTTTAACTGGAAAGGAAAAGAAAAAAATGGATGGGACCATGGTGTTTGGTGAGCCATCCACACAGATCCTCAAGTCAACCAGGTTGAAAGTAGAGGTGGGAATGTAAGGGCAGGTGAGAGACCAATGGATGTAAGGTTGTGGTGGTGGGCCAGAAGGTGCAGCAATACAGAGGGGACCCTCGAGAGCAGTGTGCTGGTAGCGTGGCCCTCAAAGGGTAGGAACAATACAGAGGAGGCAGCAGTTGGGAATAAGGGCAGTGACAACATGTGCCAGCCCTAAGGCTGCAGGTAGGGAAGATGGGCAGCCAGGACTGGAGCAGGCTGCAGGGTGTGTGGTGTCCTGGAGTCAAGCCAGCCCTCGTTGTGAGAATGGAGCACTCAGAGACAAAGTTGAAGCTCTTGTGTGGTTTGGCGGTTGTGTAACGAACAATTCCAGAGGGCTCAGTCCTAAGATTTTGGGAGGTCAGGGACTAAGCCAAAGGCAAGGAGGTGCAGGGCATGATGGGAAGGATAGAACATTAGCAAAAGGGTGGCTGGATTACTTAGACGTGGGTTACTGACTGATTGAAACAGAGGTGACCAATGTGGAGGATTGTGTACCAACTATCTCTTTGAGAAGGGGGGAGCACCAGGTCTACTGGCTGCAGATGGGTGATCTGTTATGTCCTGTAGCTCTGGGAGCATCAAGCTAGACACAGAGGCTGATAACAGCTACAGGATTGCTGACTACCCACTGGACAGCCTGGGAGATGGTAGACCCAGAAGATGAGTCTACAAGGTATAGATACCGTTGACACCATTATTTAAAAAACACCTACCTGAGCACTCACCACCTCACAAATTAGAGCTTGTTTGTTTCTTAGCTTGCCTTCCTTCCAGATTTGCATTGACTTTCTATGTACTTAGACACATAGTTTGAGATTTTGCATTTTTTCCTCTTAACATTACATTATTTTCCACACTATACCATCTTTATCATAGTTAACCTTCAATATGGTGGAAAAATTGTTCTCATCTGGGGCTATCTTTTTTAACATGAATTTATAAAGCACCCTGCCCCCAACACATGCACCCCCCCCCCACACACACACAATAATAAATTCTCCATGCAGACATGTGCCCTTGCCTGCATCAAGGCTTATCCACAGCCTGCCGATGTATCTCAAGATCTGTTGATCTCTTCTTGATCTTTTTTCTTTAATGCTTGGAACAATTATCAGCAAGCTCACTGCAATCCCACCCCTTTCCTGCCTACTCTGGAAAACATGCGAGTGAGTGAAAATGACATTATTATAAGAGTAACCTTGAATCCACTCCAATTTATAACAAAAGCATCTCATTTGAAAACTTGGTGCTCTTACTATTAATAGTGCAAGTTACTTGCTACACATTTCAGGCCCAAGTGCAACACGCCAGCGAATCCTGCCTGTGCTGTTGAGGGCTGCTGGCCTATTAGGAAAGATAGACACTAATTAGGAAAGATAGGCACATGGTCAGCACCCCATAGTGGGTTACAGAGAGCACATAGCTTCTCAGAGGACGCAACAGTTGAGCTGGCGCTTAAGGGGTTGCCATTGGGAGCGGGAGAGAAGACCAAGCCAGGTGGAAGGAAGAACAAAAGACTGAGAGGCCGGAATCCACGCTGCCCAGTTAGGGACCGTGCACCTTCTGCAGTGGCTTTCAGCTGCTGCATGGGGTGGGGTGGGGGGAATGTCTGGAGATGGTGCTGGCAAAGCAAGCAGAGTAGGAAGAGCCCTGTATAACTCTCTGAGGGATTTTAATTTTTTCCCATAGATATGGAAGCCATGGAAGGTTTTTTTTCAGCTTTATTGAAGCATGATTGACAAATAAAAATTGTATACAGTTAAGGGGTACAATCTAATGTTTTAATACACATTGTGAAATGATCACCACAATTGAGCGAGTTAATACATCCATCTCCTCACATAGTCCCCTTCTTTTTTCCTGTGGTGAACACTTAAGATCTATGTGCTTAGCAAATTTCAAATATACAGCACAGCACTGGGCACCATAGTCACGGATGCTGGATGTCAGGTCTCCAGAACTTATGCATCTTAGAAATGAAAGTTTGTGCACTTTGACCAACATCTCCCCACGTCTACAAGGTATAGATACCGTTGACACCATTATTTAAAAAACACCTACGTCTACAAGGTATAGATACCGTTGACACCATTATTTAAAAAAGCACCTTGCCCCTCCTCCCACCGCTAAACCTCTGGGAACCATGGTTCTACTCTTGGGGCCTTCTTCCTTGAGGCCAAGTAATATTCTATTGGGTGCATGTACCACCACTGCTTTATCCATTGATGGACACTTAGGTTGCTTCCATGTCTTGGCTACAGTGAGTAACACTGCCCTAAGCATGGGGGTGCACATATCTCTTCAACATACTGATTTTCATTTCCTTTGGATATAAACCAAGAATGAAATTGTTGGATCACATGGTAGTTTTTTTATTAAGGTATCATTAATATACACTCTTATGAAGGTTTCACAAGAAAAACAATGTGGTTATTACATTCACCCTTATTATGAAGTCCCCCCCCCATACCCCATTGCAGTCACTGTCCATCAGTGTAGTAAGATGCCACAGACTCCCTATTTGTCTTCTCTGAGCTATACTGTCTTCCCCGTGACCCCACACACACCATGTGCACCAATCATGACACCCCTTCTCCCTCCCACCCCTCCTCCCCTTTGGTAACCACTAGTCCCTTCTTGGAGTCTGTGAGTCTGCTGCTATTTTGTTCCTCCAGTTCTGCATGGTAGTTTTTAAACAGAAGATGATGTTATATAAATACTTCCTGGTTTAGAAAATTCCAGTAGGAAGAGTATGGAGGAAAGATCATGGCATAGGAAAAGGAGAGGCCAGGGTAGGAAAGCTTTGAGGGGAGGTGGGGGCAATGGGGGTGGACAAGCTGGTAAGTGGACAGACTCGGTAAGTGAGTCTTCTCTGAACTCAAAGGATTAAAAGACAAGCAATTGCCGGATCTTCAGCTTTCTGTAGGATCTCAGTATCATCCAGGCTGTATGTGCAGCCTTGTCAAGCAGGTGACTGCACCCCGTCTACAGTTTGCAACACTGTGTCATCACATTCCCAAAAATCACCCATGAATGAGAACAGGGTCATATGGTCAATGAGAAGGTTTCCTAAAATGAGGAGTAGGAGGAGAATTTTAAAAAAAGAGAGAATATGAGGAATCGAGACTCCCCCAAACTGTTCTGCTTCGCTGGCTAACAGAATTTGCAGGGGTTAAGGAATCATAAGGAATCCAATTTGAATCCGGGCTCTGCCTCTCACCAACTTTGAGACCTCAAGCAAATTACGTAATTGCTTGACCCTCAGTTCCATCTAGAACATGGGTAGTAATTCCTACATTGGAGGATGATGTAAAAACTCAGAGATAAAAGATGCAAAGGCTCCGTCCATGGTGGCGCCCACCATGGTTCCTTGGTAAACCTCCCTGCAGATTCCTTCCCTCCTCAGTCCTCACCCAAGGTGGCCGTGTGAGGGTTAACAACACGGGTGGATAGCCACCACCACCAAGGAGCTGAAAACGAAGGCTTTGGAGGAAGAGGCTGGTGGGTGTGCTTCCAGCGGAAAGGGAAGTAGGATGAGATGCTCCCCATTAAGGCTGACTCATTCCACTGGAATTATGTGCAGCACAAAGGACATTAATTCAGCAAAATCTCTGGAGTGCTTCAAAGAATCGCTGTGTGTGCCGAGTCCCCGTCCAAAGCTCCACTTGCCCCCTCCGGAAGGGGGGGAAGGGCTGTGGGTGTGACACGGGGCTTCTCCACAAGCCCCTGAATTCTCATCCGGGCAGCTGCCTCCCTGCCAGGCACCAAGGGACGGGCAGTCAGCCGCTCCCCAGCTGCAGCGCGGGCTTGGGGAGACTCCCAGGCTCCGTGGCCCGGCTGGATCGGGTGACAGCCCACGGCTGACTCACAGCTGAGAGGTTGGCAGCTAGCTCGGAGCAGACCGGCCGGCGGCCCAAGGGTGAGCTCACTAACCACAGGGATGGTGAGCAATGCGTGTCACCAAGGCCCGCTCTGTGAGGCAGAGAGGCCCTATCCCCAGGCAGCGTCCACTCTCCTTAGAGACCAGAGGCTCTGCGGGGTCCAAGGACCACTTGTTCCTGCACCCCTGGGTGGTCTCAATTTCCTACCACTTTACCTTCATGAAGACAATTCATAAAATGGCTAAGGCAGATGATGTCATTTTTGTTCTTGGCTGAGAAGTTCCCATTCTGCATTCATAAAGCAGAGCTCTGCTCCGTCAGATGCCATGTCCCTGTTTGGGGTTTGGAAAATATGGTCACTGTCAATATGCAAAACTGAGGCCTTTCTGTCCATGGTAGGAAAACCCACCAGGCATGGCTTGGTCAACCTGAGAAAAGTGCCTCCAAGCAAGCCTGCCTACCCTACAGAAATCCTGTCCCTTCCCCAGGCTGACAGAAGCCCAGACACACACACACACACACACACACACGCGCGCGCGCGCGCGCGCGCGCGCGCATCCACGCAGAGCTACCAAACCAAAAAAATCATCCTGAAGAAAGGAAGCCATGTGAGTTTTGCTCATCTTGGTGGTCCGTTTGGGCCGCAGGATAATAGAGGAGATTGACAACATCCCTTAAGAACAATCAAACACTGGGAAATGCTTCAAAACAAGGTCCCTCTTGTGTGTTGATGATTTTTAAGTAACCAGCACCCCTTATAATTTGCTATGCCAAGGAAGGACCGTGGTCTACTCCCTTCTAGGGGCGGGTAAGTGAATCCATCTCTGTCTGGCATGTCTAAGCTTTAGGAAGCTCTTTCTACTCAAGGATTTCCCCATCAGCTGGTGATGTTCTGGAGTTTCACACTGGTGAGGCTTCCTTTGGTTTAATGGTTTTACTCCGAGAGCCCCTTTGTCAAAATATTCACATAATGTACTGTTTACATTACTAGTACTGATCAAGTTTAAGATGTGGATGATTACTATTTCTGTTAGATTTATTTTCCTCTATTTTCTTCATTCCTTTCTCTCCTTTTCTCTTCCCCTACGTTATTCCCCCATCCTTCCACCCTTCCTTCCCCTATTTCATTCATTTATTTATTCCATAAATAACCAATGAGCACACACTGTGTCCTCAAAGGCAGTACAGCACCATATCTAGGAGTCTGAGAACATGGGTCCAGGCCCTTTTCTTTCTTCTTCCGTGACTTAGACATGGCTTAAGACTTGGTTTTTCTTATCAGCCAAAAGGGAACGATAATAAGACCTACCTTCTAAGGTTGTTGTGGGACTTATGACCTATTTCATGTAGAGCACTTTGCTCCATCCCTGCTTCATCCAAATGTCCCCCAAATGTTATCATTGTTTTAAAATAATACAGAACGTAGGCTCTGTACTTGAACAGCTGAGACTCAATCCTGGCCCCTAGCTACCAGCATGAGACCCTGGGAAAGTAATTTCTCTGTGCTTTCACCTCATCTGTAAAATGGGGCTAATAGCAGATATCTACTTCATAGGCTATTGAAATGATTTTTTTAATATAGAGAGAACTTGTTATTTTTTATTAAAATATAGTTGGTATACAATATATTGGCTTCAGGTATTCAACATAGTGATTCAACACTATGTATTTAGATACACTATGAAATGCTCACTCTAATAAGTGTTGTTACCACCTGTCGCCATACAAAGTTTACTGCAATATTATTGACTATATTTCCTATGCTGTATTTTTCATCCCTATAACTTATTTATTTTATAATTGGAAGTTTTACCTCTTTATCCCCTCTACCTTTTTCTCCCTTGCCCTCTTCTCCCTCCCCTATGGCAACCATCAGGTTATTCTCTGTATTTATGACACTATTGCTGTTTTGTTTGTTCCTATGTTTTATTTTTTTAGATACAACATGTAAGTCAAATCATATGGTATTTGTCTTTCTCTGACCTATTCCACTTAGCATAATACCCTCTAGGTCCATCCATATTGTTGCAAATGGCAAGATTTAATTGTTTTTCATGTAATATTCTATTGTATATATGTAACACATGTTTATTCATTCTTCTATCAATGGACACTTAAGTTGTTTCTATATCTTGACTACTGTAAATATGCTGCGATAAATATAGCGGTGCGTGTATCTTTTCAAGTTGGTGTTATTGTTTTCTCTAGGTGAACACACAGAAGTGGAATTACTGGTACAATAAAATGAGTTATAAGAAATACGTATTCGGTCATTCGTATGACCAAATATGTACTTCCCAGGTATATTTGGTCTTTATCCACAGTCCCTGAAAACACTGCTATCTTAAAGGTGAAATGGGTGTTTTGTCATGTTAATGAGAGATTTTTGGACTCCCCACCCAAGGGCAGGGGCTGCAGGTTGGATCAGCCAATGGGCAATCATTTAGTTAATCATGACTATGCAATGAAGCCCTCACAAAAGCTCCTGAGAAGAGCTTATCACTCTCTGCTCTTCTCTGCTCTGCTTCTGCTCTTCTCCATTGGATCCTGCTTCTTAGCTGGGCGAGCTCCTATGCTTGGGGAACCAGAACACCTCCACATGTCACCGAGCCAGGCCCCAAGCTCCATGAGGACAGAAGCTCCTTTTCTGGGACCTTGCCCTGTGTCTCTCTTCATCTGGCTGTTAACTTGCATCCTTTACGGTATCCTTTATTGAACTGGTGAAAGTGTTTTCCTGAGTTCTGTGAGCCACTCTAGCAAATTAATCGAACCTAAGCGGGAGGTCGTGGGGACCTCTGATCTGTTAGCCGGTAGGTCAGAAGCACAGGTAACTGCCTGGGGCTTATGACCAGCATCTGGAGTTGGAGGTGGAGAGCAGTCTTGTAAGACGGAGCCCTTAACCTGGGAATCTGGTGCTATCTCCAGGCAGATAGCATCAGAACTAAGTTGAGTTCTCCAACACCCTGCTGGTGTTTGAGAATTGCTTGGTGATGGAATGCGTGGGAAGACCCCCCTCCCACATACTTAGACACATGGGAATCGGGTCTGGGAACCTGAATGAAGTTATACTACTATTACTGCTGTGTGTAATATTGTTATTTTATATATACATATATATGTGTGTGTAGGAGGAAAAGACTACATCATCACAACTGGATTGTATAGTATTTCTGTTTTTAATTTTTTGAGGAACCTCTATACTGTTTTCCATAGTGGTTGCATGAATTCATCCCCAACAGTGCACAAGGGTTCCCTTTATTCCACATGCTTGCTAATACCTGCTATTTCTTGTCTTTTTGATGTTAGCCATTCTGATTGGTTGGAGGTGATACCTCATTGTGGTTTTGACTTTCATTTCCCTGTTGATTAGTGATGTTGAATATCTTTTCATGTGTCTGTTGGCCACCTGTATGTCTTACCTGGAAAAATGTCTGTTCAGGTCCTCAGACCATTTTTTAATCATATTATTATTATTATTATTATTATTATTATTATTAGTGTTGAGTTATATGTTCTTTATATATTTTTGGCATTAACGCTTTATCAGATATGTCATTTGCAAAATATTCTCCCATTCAGTAGGCTGCCTTTTTGTTTTGTCAATAGTTTCCCTTGCTGTGCAGAAGCTTTTTAATTTGATCAGTCCCACTTGTTTATTTTTAGTTTTGTATCCCTTGCCTGGGCAGACATATTCAGAAAAATATTGCTGATGCCAGCCAGTGTCCAAGGGTTTACTGCCTATGTTTTCTTTTAGGAGTTCCATGGTCTCAGGTCTTATATTTAGGTCGTTAATCCATTTCTAGTTTATTTTTGTGTGTGTTGTATAAGATAGTAGCCCAGTTTCATTCTTTTGTAGGTAGCTGTCCAGTTTTACCAACACCATTTTTTGGAGATATTGTCATTTTCCCATTGTACATTCATGCCTCCTTTGTCATATATCAATTGACCATAAAAGCGTGGGTTTATTTCTGGGCTCTCCCTTGTGTTCCTTTGATCTATGTCTACGTTTGTGCCAATATCACACTGCTTTGATTACTGTAGCCTTGTAATATAGTTTGAAATAAGGGAATGTGATACCTCCAGCTTTGTACTTCTTTCTTAAGGTTGGTTTGGGTATCTGGGGTCTTTTGTGGTTCTATACAAATTTTAGGATTATTTGTTCTAGTTCTGTGACAAATGCCATTAAAATGTTGGTAGGGATGGCATTGACTCTGTAGATTCATGTAAATGAATAATGACAACATGGTGGAATAAGTAGAAAAGCAGTTTACACAAAGCACAGGAATAAGGTTTAACAACTGGAGAGAAGGATAAAGAAAACTTCACCAAGGAGGTCCCCAAAAAGGAAGTTAACAGGACACATGTAAAACCTCATTGGGACCCATTTTCTTTATTTTCCTCCTCTTGCCAAATTTATTCCTGAGTGTCATCTCAAATCCAAATATCTCTTGCCAGTTTTCAAAGTGGTCCATAATCTGATCTAATTCTATTTTCTTGCACATTCCAGAATGCCCTCCCTCTCATCTCCACCCGTGTTTAAACCCCATTGGACCTTCAAAACCCAGCAAAGCTCCACCTGCTCTTTGAAACTTCCTATGGGTGTTCTCCTTCTTTGCCTCCTTTGCACATCTAGGAAGCCTACAGTTCACTTTGTCCCACCCCTCCAGCTTATTTTTCAGGCAGACTCCTCATTTGCTTTCCGTAACTGACTCTATTCATGGGATCCCATTTCTGACATTTTTACACCCATTCCCTCTCCTCACTCCCAATCAACCCCAAGGTCCTGCCCATTCTTCCTCCACAGTTACATCACATCAGTCCTCGGTTCCTTCCCGATGGCCACCCCTCCGTCCTCACACCCTCCACGCTCTTACCCTGGCCATTAAGCTGAGTGCCCGACTCCTGTCTCCTCATCTCTCCTCCATACTGTTGCCTCACAGGGATTCCCTGGGGCCCAGAAGAGGGAAAAAAAGACTTACTTTTCACTGTCTTCTCTTTGGAATCTTTCAAACTGTGCATGATGTGCATGGATATCTTTTCATAAAAAAACGAAAGACATTTTTAAATAAATGAATAAATTGAATAAAGCCTGTATTCCTCATCCATTTTGTCCCATCTGAGCTGGCAACCCTTGGCAATCTCCCCAATCTTGGGTGCAGAATCTCCTGGCTCTGCATATAATGTTTCCCTTGCCAACAGGCATGGGTTAGGTGGCTCCTTAGCCATCTCAGGCGGTTCTGTGTGCTCTTGCCAGAGAGAGGCTGCACATAGGCTTTGCGAGAACAGAACCGGTAATGACAGGTAAATCCTCTGAAGTCCCCCTTTGTTTAGAAACTGTTTGCTTGACTTTTAAGTTTTTGAGAAGTAGGAAGAAACCTTTTCATCCCTATCCAGATAAAGCAGGAGAAAGTTGTGTCACTGTGAGCTTGTGATTTCCGCTCTTTATGGAGGAAGCCCTCCCAGGTCTGGGGCCCAAGTTAGGGGCAGGAAGCCATGTGGGTAGAGCTGGGTGGAAGTTGGCATTGATTTTCATAGGAAATAAAAGGAGAGTGAGACCCTTTGACCCATCTGCTCCTTGGTATTCACCATTCCTGCCTCTTTGTGATCAAAAGGCTTCTAGAGTATTGAGGCAGTCACGGTCTTCATAGATCCTAACACAACTGACCAAAAAAATCACATTAATTGCCAGCCCTTTATAAAACCTGCACAATATTAATCACAAAGTGACTAACAGCGGGCAGCTCAGCTCCCACTGCCAAGTGCCAAGATGCTTACCGGCAGTGCCTAGGCACAGGCATGAGAAGTAAGGGACCTCCTTCTACTTCTAAGAGTCCCAGCTCTTCCCAGACCCAACCTGCCACCCCCAGCCCCACAGAACCCCAGGGCCACCCTTGAAGCCTGGTGTTCAGGAAACAGGTATGCTATTTCCAGACTACAAGCCAAAACTCACAAGAGGGCACAGGATAGAGTAATTAGAGATGATAGACACAGGCCAGAGATTAGACACAGATTAGAGGTGGGACACAGGTCTAGGAAAAGATCATAAGGTCCAGAAGAAAATACTCTGAGTGGCAATCAGCGAGAAAATATTCTAGCAACTGCCCTCTCCTCTGCCCTCAATCCTTTGCCGTTGCCAGTTCATTGCCAGTCTTCTTGCCAAGTTGGCATCTGACATCTGTCGGTTCCAGGTCATAGACTTTAGCCAGTTACAAGCAGTTATGCCTGCACTGAGGGAAGTTTTGATCCAATTAATAGGTCAGCTAAAAAGGCTCTTTGGCTTCTCCACAAGGTCTTTTTTCAAACTGCTAACAGCTTAAAAATAATTGTTTTAAACAAGTCACAGTAGCAGCTCCCTTGGAAATGGCATTGGCTTGAAGAAGGTGGATGCCCTCCAGCCCGAGACCTCAGTGGTCATCCCTAAGGGCTCAGAGGGCAGGAGCTGGGTTCCTTCAAGGCTTCCACACACATCTTCTCCCTAAGGCAAAACATTTCAAAGTACTGTTTGTTTCCTTTCTCAGTCAAGGGCTTTGCATTTTCAAACAAAATGCCTTCTACCAAGAGGAATTTTATAATCCAATTCAAGGGGATTTCAGCTCCTGAAAGAGGATTAGGAGCCATTGGGTAGATAACAAGTGCCAGCATTATTTCCTGTCAAGAGCCTCTTAAGATTTTTTTCCCCCCAAGTCTGGGAGCTCTGCTCTCTTTACTGTAAGAAGCTCAGAAGAGAAACCTTAGAGATCAGGGTCCTCCCTTCTGTGTGCCCCAGCCTCCTCTTCTCTTGTAGCACATCATTTTAAAAGTCTGTTTTGCCTTTTTTACACTTTGAAGCAAAACAGAAGGTGTCTGGAAAATGAAGACCAATATTATAACCACTCCTTGGGCCTCTGGGCACAGGTAGTAAAATGAATGAGATCTGAGTTTAATCTGTTCTGATTGCTGTGTCTTCCCTGCCACCTCATCCCAGAAAAGGGCAAGATGAAAACATTCTTTCTCCCTGAACAGCAGCAGTGTTCCAGGCTGGCGTCTCAAGCAGGAGCTATCAAACAAGGTGCAGAGAGACACCACCAGTAAGACCCAGGCACCTGGATCCCAGTTCTCTGGCAGTCACTCACCCAAGCCTGGCTTTCCAGCAGGACTGGGGCTCCCATGGCATTCTTCTGTGACATGTGTAAGCTGGGAGGAAGGGTGAGCAGACAGCCCTTTACAATCTCCTCTGACTCACAGGACAAAAAAGTTTTTCTCGTGGATGAGCATGTAGACATTTAAAAAGGCCACTTAGTAAATGGAAGAACTTGAACTTGGAATCAGCCGTGTGTGGGTCTCGACTCTTGCTCTACGGCTTTGTAGCAGCATGCACGTTACCAAGCTTCATGTCTTTCACCAATAAAGGGAAAGATTAATAATAACAATTTAATGGGCCATTATGAGGATTAAGGAAATATGGTACAGGACAGGGCAAGACTCCATAAAAGTCTGCTAAATTGGAATCATCAGTTATGTTCAGTGGGCAGATTCAAGAATAACAAACCTAATTTACACAATGCAGAGCTATTTTATTTTACTTTATTTTTATGATATCTAACTCTTTTGTTCAAAAGAGTTTAAAGGGAATGGACTTCCTCCTGGATTCTTCAACTTCTAAATAAGGCTCCTGTTAAATTCACAAGGAGAAAAGCCATTGTCTAGACAGTATCCTCTTGGCACCCTCTGGAAGGCCACTTGTTTCATATGATTAATTTGTCCTCACAACTAGGTTACTTTTCTGGCTCCTGAGAGCCACAGTGATCATTTCAAACTGCCCTGCTTCTGGATTGAGAGGACATATTTGTGTTTTGGTCCCTGATCTCATCAGGCCTTTCTCTGCCAGGCCCCCACCCCCATCCCAGATGGGCTGGGGCTTAGGACGCTCAGGCTAAAGTGCTCCTTCCCTCCCAGTGCCTGGCTTAGGGCTTGGCTGCCACCCTGGCCCTAGAACCTCCCTCTTTTGATGCAGCCATTCTGAAGCAAGCCCCTCCTGCCTGCGGCCAAGGTGGGAGATGCCCCAGCATTACAGTGGAATGATTATGCTTTTACTTACATATTTTCCTTCCTTATGTATCTCCACCAACGCTTTTGAAAGGAACATTTCTTTTTTAATGCCATTCTGCTGTAATTCCCTTGCCTCATTTTTCCTTCTCCCCTCTCCTCAGCTTTTGTGCTTGTCGGTCTGGTTTGGTTATTATTGTAAGAGTGCAGTGATGCTCCCAGTTACTAGTAGGGGTGTAAATGGGACATGCTTCCTTGTTGCCAGGACAAATAAAGAGTTAAAATAAAGAAGCAGCTGTTTTTCACTCGCTCATTCTGGCACATTTACTGAGCAGCGACTGTCTTCAAGTTACTCTGCTCAGGAAATGAAGATGAATGTGGCCTGGCTGACTCCTAGGAGCTCAAAGACCAGGGCAGGGACTCTGACCGCAGGATTCATGGGTAGGACTCAGAGGGTCCACGGCCCTCTAACAGACAAAGTTGCTTATGTATATGCATGTGATGCATTTTTCAAGGAGAAAACCCATAGATAGCTCTTGCCAGATTCTCAAAGGCATCCAGAATTTAAGAAAAGTGAGGTTGAAGAGGGGGATTAAGAACCACTTACCAAGGAGGAGTCGGTGACCTGTGAACAGACTGCTGAGATGCGGTGTCTCCAGTCTCCTTTGACTGATGCTTTTGCTCCCCACATCCCATAGGTCAGGAAATCCTACTGGCTCTACCTCCAAAATATCTCACAAATTCATCCTTTGCTCACCACTGCCACTGCTACCACCCTGGTCCATCATGTCATCTGGAGTATCGCTTCTGTCCTCGTCCCTACAGTCTATTCTCAACACAGGAGCCAGCCTGATGCTTTTAGAGAACAAAGCAGATTATGTCACTTCTCTAAACACAATGCATCAACATGTCCCTGCTCATGCAGAAGAACTCCAAAAGCCCTGGACTGTTCCAGAAGGACCAGTATGCTATGCCCCTACCTCTGCTCTTTCTCTCAACTTGACTCTGACATAGTCTCTCTCTCACCCCGTCCTCTTCAGCCTCCTTCACTTCCTGCTACTCCTCATACCTCACTCACAAATGCCACAGGGCATTTGCATGCCCTTTCTTCTGCCTGCAACACTCCTCCCTGAGATGTCAGCTTGGCTTACCCTGCCACTTCTTTCAAATCTCTGCTCAAAGGTCACTTGACCAAAAACTCTCTTTCATGACCAACCTCGGTAAAGCAGCACCCTACTTTCACTTGCCCCTTGTTTTCTCTCATCTGACATTAATTTATAAATCTGTTTATCTGCATAGTGTGCAGCACACACACACACACACACACACACACACACACACACACACACACACCAGCTCCTTGACAGCAGGGATTTTGTCTGTTAGATTCATCACCTTATCTCCAGCCCGTAGAACAGTGCCTGCTGTGTAGAAGCTGCTCAATAAACACTAGCTGAATGAATAAATGAATAAACTGTGCATAAGTGCTAATGCAGTGAGGGACATAATAACAGCTTTACCTACACAACACTATAGAAGCACCTGGTTAAAGAAACCACTAAGTCTGATTTGGGAAGGTGAAAGAGAGAAACTTGCCAGGAAAGGAACGCTTCCAGAGGGTGATACACAACATCGGCATGTTAAAGGGTAAGGCTGTGGAGCCAGGACTAGGAAATTGCGTAGCCTAAAACCTGAAGTTGTGAAAAACTGCTGTTGGGAACAGAAAAGGAGATAGAACAATGGACGGGGACCAAATCATCAAAGCTGTGATATGTCTTGCAAAAGACTCTAGATTTTATCCTGTTGGTAAAGGGGAGCCAATGGGAGATTTTCAGTAGTGTGGGAATATGCTTAGAAAAATAGCTTTGTGGACAAAGTGAATTCAATCTGAGGGAGCCTGAAGACAGGGAGCTGAGTGACACAGCTGGGTGGGAGACAAGGAGGCCAGAACCAAGAAGTGGCAGTAGAGATGGAGGGAAAGGAAATCAGAATTAGAGAAACAAGACTCCGTGACCCATTGCATTCGAAAGGCTAGAGAAAAGGAAAGAGTTCAGGTGACTGTAAGCCTTGCCTAACAAGCTCATGGCCCGGGTGTCCCCAGCCCGTCCCTCTGCCCTCTGCCAGGAGCCCTAACCATGGTAGCCCTTCCCCCTGAGACATGACTGGACCTCAGAAGCCTCCTCAGCACAGTGAACTAGGCAGCCATTACAAACTGATTGGAGTTGATAGTCAAGTACAAATCTGCTTGTCAGCCCTGATGTAAGGTTTCTTATTTGAGTGACACTCTAGTGCTACTATGAATTGTGAGTATAGAAAGTATAGTAATGGGAGGAGGATTTGGCATGGAAGACTTAAGTTGGACTTGACCCTGTGGCAGATAATGGATGTGGGAATCCAAACGGAGATGTTCAGCCTGGAGGAGGAGAGTGGGGAGGATGGCCAAATAGCTCCCATGCATATTCCCTGACTCATGCATCGCATGTCTCCTTCCTTATCTCTGTCATTCTCCAACCTTGGGACTGAGCATGTACTCGTCAGCCCCCCACAGTCCTCCAGACCCACAGGCACTCCTGTCGGGGATTCTTGTTCCAGCATGTGTTCCTCATCCCCTCATGCCCCTTCTCTCACTGTCTCCCCACCCCTACTCCCATCATGTCATTCCTTTCCCCTGGGGCAGTCTGCCACTCTTCTCCACTTCTCTAGCATGGTCTAGTTAATGCCTCCTCATCTTCAGCTTCCTCTGGGAAGCCTTCCTGACGCTCTCCTATGGCACTCTTGCCATTCCCACCTTAGCATCACGTCAACCCAAAGGGTTACAATTGCCCAGTGATTTGTCTCCGTCAAAAGCCTCCCGTAGTCTGTAAGCCCCACAAACGCAGGGGCCATGCATCTCATGCATCTGGTTGCTCTGGCAGTCCTCTCTCCATACCAGGTGTTTCCTTCTTCATGGTCCTAGGTGAGAGCTAAGCCCGCCCTTGAAGCTTACTGCCACCTCCCCACACCCAACCGTAGGACTGTCCTCATCAGCCTGCTTCCCCGCCAGACACCCTCTGGCCCCTCATGTCTCAGCCTGAATTAAGTGTAAGGAGATGAATTTGGGGGAGAGGGGTCCTAACCAGCTTCTGAGTCACCAAACTTAAGGGCTCTGACACTCAGAGCTGCCTCTCCACCTCCCAAGGGGAATGAGAGCATTTGGCAGTTGTTAGTCTCTCAGATTTTATTCCATAGATTGGGTTGATCCTTCACTCATGGGTAGAGCAGAATCCACAGGGCCTAAGGTATGAAGCAGAGTTTGGGTTCTGATTGGTTCCTTGGGAGAGATTTGTTTCTTAAGGTAGCTTTTCCATATCTGGGATGTTAGCATCTTCCATTTTATTCTTCCCAGGTAAGAAGCTCAGGTTGCCTATTGGAAGAATAGACAACCAAGAGCACAGTTTCTAGAAACTGCAGAGAACATCTACATCTCACTCTAACTTCTGCAGGGAGGCATGTCACCAGGAAGGGCTTGTTGGATAGAGACCTGGGGGCCTAGTGTTGCCAGCACCTAGTGCACTTGGGTGCTCATGACATCTCAGCGGAGAGTAGCAATGTGGGAGGGTGCTGCTCTGAGAGGGTGAGGATGCTTGGGGAGGGTTTACGGACAGTAGGATGGTATGCAGAGACAATGACACCGAAGGCAAAACAAAGGAACTGAGACTTAGGAGTCAATGAAATTAATGTGGGCCCTAATAGCCTAGTGTATTTATATGCCTATGTTGGGTTAGACAGTCATTCAACAAACATTACCTGAATACCAGCAATGAGTTATGCCCTGTACCAGGTGTGAACAAGAGGTGGCAGAGGCATCTGTGGAGGCATTTAATGTACAGGCTGCACACTGCCTAGGTCTCTGGTTAAAGAACATGGATGTTGTCATCTGACAGATACGAGTTTGAATCACGGTTCTGCCATTTACTGGCTGTGTGGCTCTGAGCCAGTTAGCAACCCAGGTTCCTAATTTGTAAAATGGAAATGACATTACGTAACTCAAAATGTTGTTTTGAAGAATAAGCAAGGTGGTAGACAGAGGAAGCCTTCCACAAATACTTGCTTTTGTTATTCATTCATTTTTCATTCAATAAAAATTTATTGAGGACTCTGTATTTATTACTATTACTCTGGTCCACACTCTGGCTTGCTCTTTAAACTCCACCATCCTTTGTCTTCATTATTTCAACAGCTCTGTGGAGACAGGAAGGGTGAGAGGAACATCGGCAATTTGGAATAACAGCATATACCGACTTGTCTAAATAGACATTCTACCTGCCAAATAGTTTGATTGTTTTTCCCCAAAAAGGATAAAATCTATCTCTCATTAAATCACTGGGCAGGATGCCTTCTTCCTCAGCCGACAGCTGATGTTGCTGGCAGCCCTTGTGTGTGAGCATCTGGCAGGTGACCACAAAAGGCGGCCACAGGGTGGTTAGTGCGGCCCTGACATGAATGGCCACGCAGATTTGGCAGGTGCCACCTGCTTGGAACCCTCTGCTGCTGGGAGAAGCCAGCAGGCTGGGCATAATCACACGTTCAGACAAGGATCAGGTTTGTCCCATTGTCACCCAAGGCAGAGCCACAGTGCTAATCTGGCTTCATTGAAAAACGATGTTCAAAGACAGCCATACACACACTTCAGGTATGGGCATGTACACACACACACACACACACACACTCAGAATCAGAGCCAGGATGGTTGTTTCTAAGCAAAGGCATTCTGCAATGAACCTAGAGTGGATCCTGGCTAAGAAAATAAATGAACTATAAAAGAAATTTCTGGCACAAATGAGACATTTGAATATAGGAAGGTAGACTGACTGTTAGATAATCTTATAAAATAAAGGTTAATCTGCTTCGTTCGGTTCAAGAACAGTATTGAGTAAGTGGGAGATTGACCTAGTTGCGAAATATATGCTGAAGTACTGAGGGGTAAATTGTCATGGCATCTAGAAATTAATTTCAAATAGTATTGCTGGTTAGCTAGACAGACCAGCAGATAATAAAAATATGGCAGAATTTTTAGGGTCTATTGGCCTGTTTTTTCAACTTATCTTTATGTTTGAAAATTTTCATACTAAGAAACAGGAATAAAAGAATCACAAAGAGTTAGCCACAAAAATACTAAAAAGTTGAAGTTTTTCCTAACCGTGTTGATTCCCCTGAGTCACACACAGGTTATTAGTATGACTGTGGATAAGAGTGTAGAGAAATATTTGGGGAGATATTCTGCAGACAAAAGGGGAAGTGGCAGAGCCACATGAAACAATGTGATGACGTCCCCCACGGAACTTTATCCTGTTCTGCCCCTCTTCTTGCAGGCTTTACTCATGGCCCAGTGAATGAGGTAGGTGTTTTCATGCTCTGGTTTGTATAGTTCTGGGAGCCATAACTCAGGGGGATTGAAGCTGGTTACTACAGCCATGTGACATGTAACATGTGACAGCCAGGACAAAACTCAGGCCTTCCACTTGTAATTCTTGTGCTCTTTTGTCAACATTGTGTATCTTACTATGGGTTCTCCCAGAAGGAGATCTTGAGGCAGGGATTCAAGTGTGACAGGTGCATTTGGGAGGTTCCAGGGCATGTAGTGGGGGAATGAGAAATGACACAGCAAAGAGAAGGCCACCTGTCAGGAACATGTATTGAGCCAGTGACCACAGTGGGCAGTGAGCTTAATCCCACAGGAAAAATCCAGGAAACAATATAAAACATATTTCTCATATTTATTCCACCAAAGGGGGGAGGGAGCTGGGATATTTATACCCCAGTTCCCAAGAATCCTTGCTTAAGGGCTACTGCTCAGAGTGTTAATTCCCCAGCACTTCTAGCCTGCTGCAGTCTGAAAAAGAGTCCTCAGACATAGATACAACGCCCCAGGTACCTTGGCTCAGTTAGGTTGGAGGGATGTGAACAGCAGACTGACAATATCTGCTACTCCATGCCTTAAGAGAGCCCAGCCTGAGCTGCTGCCTTCCTCTCCTTACCAGACAAACACATGAGATATATAGATCATCTCAGACTCTAACACCATCCAGGGAGATCCAGCCCCTGTTTACGGTGAGGTGAGATTTAACAGCACCCTTTCATTCAGGTGAAGCCAATAGCTAGGGATTACAGCATAAAAGCAGGGGCAGGAGCTCCTGACCCAAGAGGTGTGGACACACAGACACAAACATATACACAGCATTGCTGGTTTTGAAGATACTTCAAGCCATATAACACTAAGAATAAACCAAGCCAAGGGAAAAGTTCGCCAGATGTTTTCCTGGAGTGCAGAAGCAAATGAATGGGCTCATGATCTATTCAGACACCACATCGAGCCCCTCATCATGCTCACTTAGGGTTTGAAGACGACCCAGAAATGGGTAACAGACTGGAATGAATATGGGACCCAGTGGCGTGATCCAGCATCCCTTTCATATTCATTATTCATGCTGCACAGAGTGCTCTAAACAATGTGTCTGCATGCAACCAAAAATGGCTCACAAATGGGAATATACTGGGCAATGAAGATTTATTTAAAATCTGTTTTTAAAATGTTACAGCCATTATAGCTCCAGTAACAGAACTCAGAATATTTCACCTACAATTCCGCAGCCAACAAGAAATAAGGCTGCTGTCATTTTCCCACGTTTCCTTCCAGAGAAACAGAAGTCCCTCAGGGAACTAAACTATAAAGGCAATACATGTTAAAATGGGGCAGAGAGAGGCAGGTCAGGCAAAGGAGGTAGGATCTCCACATGCTTTGGAGGGGAACTGGTCAGCCTTGGAAGTGCTGACAAAGGACAGTGGCAAAAGCCAGCCCTAGCCACTCTGACCTGCACCCTCTGGGGAGACACAAAGCTTTAGTCAGTGGGTTTTGAGTGTTTACAGTTCTCCTGGCAAGACAATCCCTATGGTAAAACTGGGCTATCTTAGCTGGATATGTTAGACACACCGTTTCTCTTACTCCTTTCTTCTTGTTCCATGTTTGCGAATCAACCTTATCTCCCTGCTGCATAAAAACAATGCTCCAGTCCCACTGACTAGGTATTTATGATCCCTATTGTAACAATCTCTTAGAAGAAAGCAAGAAAGTCACTTTTTTTGTTACCAATTACATAGGACTCACTATGTGCCCAGGATTGTTCTAAGACAAAATACTTTACATAGATCTACTCATTTTAATCCTCATGACAACACTAGGAAGTAGATATTATTATGACTCCCATTTTGCATATGAATAACAGAGAGCACAAGTAATTTGCCCAGTGACATATGGCTAGCAAACAGGCAGAGCCATGATGTGAACCCATACAGGCTGGCATCAGAACCCATGCTCATACCACCATGCTATACTGCCTCACTCGTTAGGTTAGGGTTTGTTTGTTTGTTTGTTTTTAGTGATTAAATATGCACAATATAACATTTACCATCTTAATCCTTTTTTAGTGTACAATGCAGTGGCATTAAGTATATTCACACTGTGTGCAACCATCTGTCTGCTGAATTTCACTATTATCTCAAACTGAAACTCTATACCTGTTAAACAACAACTCCCTCTTCCCTCTTCCCTCAGCTCCTGTTACCTCCCTTCTACTTTCTATCTCTATAATTTGCCTATTCTAGGTACCTTATAAGTAGAATCCTGCAGTATTTGTCCTTTTGTATCTGTTTTATCTCACTTTGCATGACTTCAAGGGTCATCCATGTTGTAGCATGTATCAAAATTCCATCCTTTTTGAAGGATGAATAGTATTCCACTGCTCATACAGGCTGCATTTTGTTTGCCCTTTCATCCATACGTAACATTTGGGTGTTGCTCTCATTAGGGCGTGATGCTCCCTGTGGTTTTATCCTGTGTCATGCCTTCTGCCTCTACTTCAGCTCCCTGTGCTCTTTGCCTCTAGGGAGAGAAAGCATCACAGTGCTGGGAGAGGTCTCTGTCCCACGTATTTCTATTTCTCTTAGTAAGTCAGTACACTGACACTCTAGCGCCTACATCAGTCTTTGTTAATTTAGAGTAAGGACAGACTCTCAGGGCCTGACACCCCTGAGCATTGACCTCCAAATCTTGAAACTTGGGGAGCCCAAAAGTCCACACTGAGACAAAAAAATATATGGCTTCAGATACAAGGATTCCCCATGACTGACAGGTACACATATGCTTTTGTGGACAGCTTTGGTTTATATCACATTCATTTCCAAAAGTGGTACGTATTCTTTGTATACATAGCTGCTATTTATTCAACATTTATCATGTACCATAGTAGGTGCTTTTAAATTTATATGATTTAATCCTGACAGAAAGCTTGTAATAATAAATAATAATACTTGCATTTAATAGGTGAGAAGTTAAGTAATTTGCCTAAGATAACACATCTAGTAAGTATCAGATGGCCATATGCTACTCTAGCAGGTATATGTATCATAATTTACTTAACTACTGAGTAAAAGTTTGTATTATTTTAAGTAACTCTCCAAGGAGCATCTTTGTGCACGTAACTGTATCTTTCTTTGGTGTTAGTCTCTTAGGATGTATTTCCAGAACTACTATTACTGAATCAAATAGTGTGAATATTTCTGTGGCTCTTAATTAAGAAAATATTTTCTAAAAGGCCAGTGAAATGGCCATTCCAAGATTTCATGCCAAGAGCCTAGTGTTGTTGAAATTACAAATTGGAGAGGCAAATGTTGAAGACTTCCCATCTCTGTTCCCTGATTTTTTGTTTGTTTTGCTTTATATTTTGTTCTTTTCTTAATCCAGTATCTTCAGTCTGACCTTAGAATTCCCAATTAGTCCCTCGGTACCAAGTCCTACCTTCCTCTGGTAATGTCTTATACCCCTAAGACTTTCTTCCTCCTGTCCCCTCTCTTCCAGACACCCACCCAACCCCTCACCTCCAACAAAACTCATTTCCTCTCAGGGCTCATTTACTGATATAAAGAAAGGAGCCTTTGAATGAATTCACACCAAGCTATCAGGAGTGATTACAATACCAATGGGAATTTGTAATTTGTTTTTAAGATATGATGCCTGGGGAATTTGTTAGAAGGAATAATGGGACAAGTGCTTCAAGTGGTGTGTATGAGAATGTTTCTGGAGGTAGTGTTGACAACGGCAGCTGGTTAGGCTACCTAAGTGTCTCATAACGCTGGATTGTTAAATAAATTATGCTAAGCCTTACAACAGAATACCATAGAACTATTAGAAATGATGATCTAGAGTATACTATTGACTTGAAATAGTATTAAATGAAGAGGATGGGGGCAAAGTACAAAACATTAAATAAAATCACTATTTGGTAAAGGAAGTAAATGCATACATACATGTACATACATATAGGTACATGTATATACCTAAGTGTTTATATCTAATATCATATATATTATCAACAACCAAAACCAAAACCAAAACAAAACAAAACTGGAAGACTAGACGCCAAAATGTTATCTTTAGAAACGTAGGGGTAAGGGCAACTTCTTTTCCCTTCAACCTAATTTCCAATTAACATATATTCCTTACATCATGTGCTGACAGTTTTTTTTTTTGAGGCGGTGCTTCGATTAGGCATAGCCTTGGAGAGGATGAGCACGTGGGGGCATATTTCAGGGGCGTGGGAGAGAGGTGGGGCTGGGAAGTTGTCGGAGGGCGGGGGTCTGGGAGCTTGGGACTAGATCTGACCCGCAGCACTGATACTGGCTGCTCCCAGGCCCGGCATCTCCTTGGTGTGCGTGGATGGAAAAAAGGGCTCACGCGTATTCACCCCTCTCCGAATGGCTATAAAAAGCAACTGATTTAGGATTCCATGGATCCCTACCTACTCTAACATATGTTGAACATTTCTGTTGTGTGTTTTTGTTAAAAATGCTTTTTAAATGAGCTGGTACCCATATGCCCCAGGAACCTAAAATGTGGCTAGGTAGGCTGGCACAAGTCATGTTTCCTTAATTCATTTCCATGGATTTCTAATGAGCTCAGTGAACTACAGCAGAGTTTCCCAGTCCCAGCCATGCTGCGAACCAGAGAATGGGCATCTTCCTTTATCTCCCCTGCTCGCACCCCCCCACCCCCACCAGAGCAGAAAAGCTGGAGGAGTCTTGCAGTGCTTATCAGTTTACTAAGCACTTGTTTTAAACATTGTTTTTGTTTTTGCTTTTTAGGATTTGGTGTTTTGTTTTATTTTTAGAACATTCTAGATCATGACAAGCATTGGTGCAGAGGGCATTTAGCCTAGTATTAAGAACAAGGGCCCAAAGTTAGAGCCCAGTTTGAATCCCAGTCCTGCAACTCACTATCCAGGTGAGCTTGGACAATTTACTGAATCTAACTTGTCCTGTTTCCTCATCTGTAGAACAGGAATAATACAATCTTTCTCATAGGGTCATTTTGAGGATTGAGTAAGATAGTGACTAAAAAACACCTAGCATAGCCCCTGGCATAGTAAGGGCTCAATGAATATTCCTGTTCTTTCTCTGGTTATTAACATGTCAACAAG
The DNA here is from genome assembly GCA_032199065.1 of Smutsia gigantea. NCBI lineage: Eukaryota > Metazoa > Chordata > Mammalia > Pholidota > Manidae > Smutsia > Smutsia gigantea. The sequence goes on along the minus strand of JAVSCE010012760.1, from coordinate 606,612 downwards.
GAATTAGGCCTCATGAATTGAGTGCATGATGGTGGAAGGCCAGGGTCTTGTAGGAAGACATTCTGAGGCACTTCCCACATATGTGGGTGAATCAGGGAACACTTTCAGGAAAAAGTGACATCAAAGTTGGGATCTGAGGAACTGGTAGGAGAAATTAGGTGAAAGGGAAGGGGCATGAGGAGGAGAAAGGGTAAAGGTCACAGAAGGGCATATGTTCAGAGAACAGGAATCTCCCAAACTTACATTCGTTTGTATCGTTGCAACAACCCTATGAAGCAGACATTATTATTATGATCCCTGTGTTACTAAGGAGTGCACATGCACAGAGAGGTTAATTCATTTTCCCTTTATCACACAGCTAGTAAGTGATGGTACCATTTTTCCTTGGTACAAACAGACCCTCCAGTGCCTCTTCATACCAAGTATATCCCTATAGTATCCCTTGCTTAGCAATCTTCTTCATTTAAGAGGCAGGACTGGGTTAGCCTATGAGGACACAAAGATGATTAAGACATGGCCACTGTCCTCAGGGAACCACAGCCTGACAGGAGAAAGGAATTTTGATAAGCCATAATGCCAGACAGACTCTGGTAAGTAATAAATACAAATTAGGAAAGTCTTCAAGGACTTCAAATGTAAACCCACTTGAGGGAAAAGGAAGACTTGAGAGTCAGAGAGTGGGTCAGAAGGAGCAGTCTAAGTAGAACAGTCAGGACAAAGGCCTGGTGTGGTGTGGACACGGTGACTACATGGAGACGGGCTGGAGATGGGGAAGCGATTGCAGAGACTAGATGAAACAAGAGTCTAGGGCCAAGTCACCGAAGATCGAATGCCAGCCTAAGGCGGTGGGACTGTCTTCTGAAGCCACGGGGGAGCCATTAAAGGTTGTTGAGGAAGCCGGGGACCTGATGGTCCTGGATGTTAAGAAGGCCTAAAAACAGGGAGCTTGAGCTAATGAATGGGGTGCGAAGGGCAGGTAGAAAAGTTATCACTGAGCTACAATGCTAGCTAGCACTCGGGCAATGGATGGAGAAGTGCGAAAGCTAAGGTGACTCCAAGCCGCCACTTCCTCTTTGGCAGCCTGACCCCTGGCTCCGTCTGTGCTCTAGGGCTACGTACTCAGCGTGCCTCTGGAAATTCTGCTCTGGGTGCCAGGCGAGAGGAGTCAGGCCAAGGGCGAACGTGAGCACTGGAAGCAAACCCCAGTCCTCTCCCTGCCGCCCACCTGATCCCCATCCCCTCAGCTTCTTTACACTCAGCACTGTGCTTAGTTGTTGTGGACAAGAGCAGGTGATTCGGACTTACTCTTTTCTACCCCATTACTGCCTTTCACTCCAAGACACATCAAAACGTTTTAATAAATACTTTTTAATAGTTTGCCTCATTAGACTGTTGGTTGATGGAAGGGACTAGAAAACAATTTAGTAAACTCCTTTGAAATTTTGAGGTTTCAGAAAATTAACCTGCTTAATATTCCTTAGAATATTAATTAATTCCTCAGAAACAAGTTTCCCTTACCATCATCATAATAGCATAAGAACACTCACATATTATGTTCCCAGGCCAAGGCCACCAGATAAATAGTGAGCTTTTAATGATATGCCTAAGATCATAAAGTGACTATATGGACAAATCTGAGATAAAAGCTCAAGTCCACCACACCTTGTCTTGTATCCAGGTTAATGGGCTGCATGCCCACACTTTATGCTTCCTCCAAAGTGCTGTTTACATGATCTGAGATTCCCACTGGGAAGAAAGGAGTCATTAACAACCAGCACCCCTTCCCTGGAAAGCCTATGAAAACATTCTTGAAACAGAAATTCTTTCTATACTTCAGCAAACTTCGTAGATCACTCAGCACTTTTCCCATTCCAATTTTATTTAACAGGCATAAAAATATTAACAGGAGGCAGAGAAAAGTACTTCCCGGCCACTTTTCAGAGTATTTATGTCATACCTTTTGGCAAGAGATATAGAGGTGTGCTTCTTAAACTATAATGCGCCCAGGGACTTCATTCAAAAGCAAATTCTGATTCATTAGGTCTGGGCCCTGACTCTAATCTAACAAGCTCCCAGGTGGTGTCCATGCTGCTGGCCCATGGGCCATACTTTAAGTTGCGAGGATATAGAAAACAGAGCAAATAAATTAATTTCACATTCTCCTTTAAGCCTTCTGGGGAACCACAGAGGTGGCTTGATGTAGGGGGAAAGGACAAAAACTTTATAATTAGATCTGGTTCCAATCTCAATTTCTCCATTCACTAGCTTCTCTGAGTCTCAATTTTGGGTTTTTTTTTTGGAATTAGACAATGTACACAAAAAAACATAGTACAGTGCCTGATGCAGAAAAACTGTTGAATGAGAGTAGCTAGCAATACTGTTTTTGAAAATAACAACAGGGGGGTAAGTTGTTATTGTTCCATTGACTCCACTACAGAATTTTGAGGAAAGGTGTACTTGGGGTCACAGTCTGCCCACTGCTGTTTACTGAGCACCTGCTCTAGGCATCCTCAAACTCTTTCTCTATCTTCACCACCCCAACAGTGCCTCACCCCGTGACTTGCTGCCCAGTAGCCAGCCCACTTTACCTCTACCTGCTCTAGAGCAGCAGTGTGTGCTGTCAAAACCCTGGGCCCCAAACAAGAATGGAGGCCTGGTAGAGACGTCACAGCTTAATGTGCCGTCACTCTTCTCCAGCCTTCCCCAAATGCCTACCTTGGACATGTCCCATGCTGATGTGATCTGGGGAGGAACAGGAACCATTCCCAGACATCCCTGCATTCCGCCTTGTTCCTCTACCTCCATCCCATCTCATCAGTGAAGATGAGCTTTTCACCCAGTCACAGAATTGATCTGTGTTGTTGGTCCATTAGACCGTAAGCTCCTTGAAGCCAGGATTTTTTTGCTTCTTTTTTCCACTGCTCTATCACCATAGCCTCTCATAATGTCTGGTACATAGTAGATGCTCAGTAATTTTTTTTTTGAATGAATGTTATTTTGTAGAGGCAGCTGGGATAAAATGGCAGGGACATTGAGTATGAAATCAGAATGTTTGCACCCTACCCCCACCACTCTCAGCTGGTGTAACTTGTGTGTGCACGTATGTGTTTGACTTTAAGCAAGTAGCTCACCTTGTTGAGCCTCAGTTTCCCCTTCTGTAGGCTGAGAATAATACATACCCATCCCAGAGTTAAGTAGAATATTGTATGTAAAAGCACCTGACACATGGCATGTGATCAGTTGCTGGAAGCTGAATATTCAGTCCTCCCCTGTACCATTTGATATTACCATACTTTTAAATCGCAAAAACATTTAAAAATAGATGAAATGCAAAGATCTTTTGGAATATCTCCAAGTTAGAAAAATAGCCTTTGTTCGCTGGAGATTTAAATTATGCCTGTATATGTATAGACACCTAAGAACGCATATGAATTTGACACTGACAAATGCAGAGCATGTGGAAATGCCAACCACTCTGTAATAAATCTGCTCTGGAGGAGGAGAGTGATGTTGCCTGGAGATTTTTATCCATTTGAAAATGTTACCATTCACCCAGGGAAAGCCAGCGAATGGCAGGGGGACAGTTGGATCCAAGTGCCCTGACATTTCATTTGCTGACTGACACCGTCAAAGGATTTAGAAGCCAGAAGAGATGGCCGTGTTGATTCACATGGTGTTGAATTAAGAAAATGGTATATAACAAAGAGAGGGAGAGGGCTGTCAAAGCCTACGTTTCTGATTCTTTTCTTTTGTCACAGACTGTTTCAGAATGAAGGTTAAGTATGGAAATGTCAGCAGCTGGGAACTTAAATCACAAAGAACCCAAGGGCCCCACTTCACAAGAATAGGTTAATACCCACTGAAGACTTTTCACGGGCCAGCCATTGGGCTAAGCACTCTACTCGGAAAACCTTATTGAACGCCCACAAAATCCTTATGAGGTTTAAGACCCTCCACTTCACAGAGGAGCAAACTGAGTTGCAGAGAAGCAAAGAGACTTGCCCAGGTCACACAGCCAGGGAGCAGCAGAGAGAGGTCCCCAAGCCAGGTCATAGAATGGCAGAGCCCACCCTGACATCCCTGGGTAGTTGAGAGGCAGGGCTGGAGTGGGCAGGAGGAGGAGGGCAGACTGCTTGACTTGGGAGCTCTACAGAGTTGAGAGCTTCAGAATCAGACTGCAGGCGATATTTGCTGCTTAGTAGCTCTATGTTTTGAGCATGCTCCTTAGCTTCCCTCCTTCCACCTGAGCAATTTAGTCCTAAGGATAATAGTAACAACTAACTTTATGTGTCAGACATTCAGTGTTCAAATATTTGATACATAGTATCTCTTAAAGTCCTCACAAGAACTTTTATAAAGGAGGTTCTTATTATGGTACCTGTTTTCCAGAAACAGAAACTAATAATGATGAGGCACCAGGCCTAGCATACAGTAAGTGCTCAATAAATGAAGGCTGTTACCAGGGTGCGGCTCTGCCTTCCTGCTCACTTTTTGCAACCTGGCCTCCATAAGGATCACACCTTCATGCCCAGCTGTTTCCTGCAGCCGCAGCTCCTCCCTCCCTCCCTTCTACCCACCCCTCTCCCACTACAGAACCTGCCTGCCCCAAAATATCTGAGAAAAATTTCACCAATACTCTCTCTAGTGGTGGTTCAATGGCCCCCTTCCCCAACTCCCTATTTTATTTTTCCACAAAATACCGAAATTTAATTCCTTAACGTCTAGAAGAATGATAAAATACACATGCTGAGTATAAAATAAGGCTGATAGTAAGAATTGGTTTGGGGACACTGAAGGCATCAAATAAGGTTTCATGGACTACTACTGCTAATAGGTAACAGTTACCCAGAGCATGCAATGTGCCACACACTACACTTAGTTTGACTTTTTTAATCGCTACGATCAATCTGGAATTAGACACAATTCTTGTCCCCACTTGACAGGTGTGGGACCTAAGAAAGCATAAACAACTTGCTCAGGGTTACAGTGTTGGGAGCTGGCAGAACTGACACAGCTGACACTGGGACTGAAGACTCCAACTCCAGAGCCTGGGCTCCAGGCATCTGTGCTCAAAGAAGCTTCATTTGAACAAGGCAAACTAGCTGGGTTCCAGGCCTGTTCTCACCACTCTGGCCTTGCTGATCTGTAAAATAAGAGGTTGCAGTTAATGATTCTGAGAATCACAGATTGTTAGAGAAGTGGAATCTCTTATTCAATCCTGTCTACCTGTGTGGTTGGGATTATGACATCCAGTTTTATAGATTTGGAAATGAAGGTGCAGTTCCCCAAGGTAGTCGAAGGCAGAACCAGAATTGTTTTCTCTGACCACAGACTCATGGCCTCTCCTCTGAAGCTGCTGCCTGTCTGTATTCAGAAGCATGGCCATCTGTGGTTTCAGTCATCCTCTATCTAATCCACCCATTTCTGGAATCATTTTGGATTCGGGATGAAGCTGGATGCCATTCTGGAATCATTTTTGTAACTCCAGTCATCCTTTTTCTAACTCATCCATCTCTCTTTCTCTACTTCTGAACCAAACATGTTAATGAAAACTGAAATCAGAATTTCTGTATTTTTCTGAAGTGGCTAGGATTTTATTCACTAATTCTGTCTCTGGAAGTCCATGGAGAAATCAGATATCTTGAGTCAGCTTTCTGGTTAGCTCATAGGTCAAAGAAATGCAATATTAAAAATGTATATTAAATATATTATGAAGTATGAACAATGGTCCTAGCATCACATTGTCCAGGTAATGCATTATTAAAAGGTATGCAAATGAGTTTTTAGTAACTCACACTTTTAAGAATATTAACATAATCAAATAAAAAAGATCCAAATTCTATGTCCAGAGAAGATGAGAGTTTATCAGTACATCTATATGATAAATAGTATGTGGGATTTACAAGGATATATGGTTTATAAAAATATAAAAAGTTAAATATCCAAATATTTGTTTTATTATATGAAAGATCCCTTTCTCATCTTCTGTTTAGAAAAGTTTCTTAATAGAAATATTGAATGCCTATTTAAATGAAAAGAAAATTTGACAAAGAAATCAACCTTAAATCCCAATATGCTAGCACAACTATTTTAATGTTTGCACATTCTCTTTGATCCATGGTGTGCATATAGACACATTTTAAATATCTACTAACCTAATACTTTATATTCTTAGATTTTTGTTACTTCACAATGCATAAATATTTTATATATTTCTATATGGCTTTTATTATTAATAATGGTAATAACTTTATATAATTCCAGAAACTGATATACTTTTCTAAGCCATTCTCCTCACCATTTGATGATATGTTCCATTTCCTATTTTCTGCTATTCTAGATCTGTGCTATCCAATATAGTAAACACTAGCCCTATGTACCTATTAAGCACTTGAAATGGGTCTCATCTGGACTGAGATGTAATTTAATTATAAAATATGCACCAGATTTCTAAGACTTAGTGTAAGAAAAAAATGTAAATGTTTATATTGATTATTGATGTTGAAATTATAATATTTGGGTATATTGGGTTAAAGGAAATAAATTATTGAAATTAATTTCACATTTATTTTTAAGTTTTTCTAAACATGGTTCTTAGAAAATTTTTAATTA